>JAVHKZ010000008.1:26000000-26600000 GCA_035079395.1 Aspidiotus destructor
CGTGATCGCTCCTATCTGTTGTGTCATCTCTTGCAGGCCATACGACTAAAGAAGAGCTGCTTGGTCCTCTTCTATAGAAGGTGTCCTTTTCCGCTTGGTGTGGGTCTCATATTAGGTTTTCCTTCTCTCCCTTCATCTCTCACTACTAGGGCGCAGGACTCAACCCTAGAGTCGTTCAGGTGGTCCCTGTGCGACTTAACGTTCGGATTCTTGAGATGGGTTTGCCTGATAGCGACTCTGGCCGAGTTTGATGAGTTTCCCTTCTAGCACAAAGTCCTACTTTAGACAGGCAGGTCATCCTTGCTCTCTCTTCTTCTGGTCTCCCACGCTGTGATGACGGCTTTTTTGCCGGGTTTGTTAACCGGTGTTTTTTCCTTCACCTTAAATTGGTTTCAATCTCAGAGTTTTTAGGTTCGTGCTCGAGTCGAGCCACGAACCTCTTGCAATCGCTTTTTTTTTTTTTCATCATTCAGTGCTCACACTTTTAAGACGCTCACGGTTTTGTTCATACGCTCACGTGTACGCGGTCACTATCTATCAGATTATTTATGTTCAATCTTGAGGTGTGAGATACCGAATCTTTGTTTACTAGGTTCGTGCTCTTTTGAGCGACGCCGCGCCGGTGGTATCGAGTAATGTTTGTAGATTTTCAGTAGCCAATTTGTAAAACGGTATAGTTGCTGCGGTCTAATTACGTCACCTTTCAAGATTTTACGTGATTGTTAAAAATTTCTTAGTGAGGGTTTAGCAGACTAGAAGCTTGTACCGAGCATTATCAAACTTTTATTGATAAATTCATGATTCATCAGTTATTCAGCTATTATTTAGTTCGCTACATTTTTTTTTTTTTTTTTTTTTTTTTCATTTGAAGAAGTAGTTGTATATTTTTTGGTGGGAATGTCGTCACGGTCGTGTAATCGACATTTCTTACATAATATCTTTATGAACCTATTTTATGTTCACGAATTGATTGGTGGATTGACAACGATAACACACATGATTTAATTTTGCGTACGTACGTCACATATCATTCAAATCAACTATCAGGAAGAAAAATTCTTTCTTAGTTGCACGAACCTCTTCCAGCCTGCTACAGGCTGCTTGTCTTTCTCCTACATCCAACTACATCTGTCGCTGCCCAACTATGATGCTTGGCTTAACGGGGCCGCCACGTGAAGGCTGCAGATTGGGCTTGGACTTCAACAAATGGTTCCGGATTCCCACTTATTATTATTATTCTGTCTGCGCACACCCTGCTTCACGGGTGGTATTCTTGATTTACAGCGGACGTATGTAAACCAGGGCTGTAAATCACATGTATACGTATCCACCGCCGATATAGTACCTTGCGTACAATTCTTGCAGTTCCCAGCAGTGCAGCTTTCTGCATGGCTTCGATTTTTTGGGAGAAGTAGACTCATCTTCTTGATGGTTTTACGTGGGATTATTCCCGTTGCCGACACCACCATGGGAAGAACGGTCACGGAGTTGCCTTTATTTGCTTTCTTCATTTCAGATGCCAGCGGTTCATACCTTTCCCCCTTTGTTTTTATGGTGCTGTTGATGTTTGCTGAGTTAGGTACTGCTATATCCACTAGAAACACTTTCCCTGTTTTCTTTTCATATACAAAGTATACGGTAATTGTTAAATCTGGTCGATTTGCAGGGATTGTTCTATCTGTCAAGCGACTGTTCTATCTGTCAAGCGACTGTTCTATCTGTCAAGCGACTGTTCTGTCCCAGTAAATTTTTGCTTCATTATTTTCTATTACTTTTTCGGGCACATAGCTATAGTAGGGGTCTACTTTCTTTTGCATTCCATATTCCATCACAAGTGCCCTATGCAATACTTTTGCCACATTGTTATGCCTCTCGATGTAATCTCCCGGGGCTATCTTTTCACAGCCCGCAATTATATGCTGGATAGTTTCTGATTTCAGTCCACATACTCTGCACTTGTCATTTACTATTATTATTATTATTATTATTATTATTATTATTATGTGCTATTCCATAGCAAAGGTTCCCCATGTTAGCAACCGTCATCGGCTATAATCTTCCTGACTATTGTAGTTGTAGCTAATATCGCCGCCTTCTGCTCCTCTTTGAGCACATATTGCTGCCAATATATTCATTGTGGACAAGTTTCTTTATTCCGCGAACGGTGTTGACTGGAACTACTCCTGTGCGGTTGACATCGCAACGGGAATTACTTCAATGTCGTATTCCATCATCCATTGAGCTCGCAGCGCTTCTTTCAGCTCGATATACTTGGTGTATTTTTTTCCTCTATTGTCTTCTGTGTATTTACCACTGCTATGTCATACGTCATAAATATAACTTACGTGGGCCTGTGTAATAAATTATTCAATAGTCGCTGCCACGATGGTACGTCACGTCGTCACATTGACTGTATCACATTTCAATAGTCAGATACTGTGTATAAGTAACCAACGCGCGCAACAATACCAGTGACAATCACCGCGTATTTTTTTGGTGTTGGTGGAAATTCAATTTCAGCCCTGAAGAAGATAGAAATGAGAGGATGAAGAGTGAAAGAAATAAAGAAGAAAAAGAGGAACGACACTAGCTACGTAACTCGTTAAGAGTATTTTATATTCGTTATTGTGGAGTGAGGTTTTACAGTATGAGAGTAACGAGAGGGAAAAAAAAGGGAAAAAAAGGAAAAAAAAAGGAAAAAAAAAAATGGAAAGAACAATAAAAGTCTGAATACGTAACGATGGTAATTCGACTTAATTGATTACAATGGCAGATAGAAAGGCAATCTACGTCGTCGGGTCGTTTTTACAATGCGCTTTCGAAGATAATCATCGCTGGTATTATGACGCGATGTGTTTGTTGTTGGGCTATACATTATAAAAAGAGGGCAGCAGAGATAGAAGAAGGAACAAATGCGCGGATTTAGTCAACATTAAATGCGCGCTTTCCATTCAATCAGTCCGGTATAATGAAGGCGCAACTTTCACACTCTGTGAATATACGTACAGAAACCTTGAGCGAATTGTATACGTATTTACTGCGCGAATATAAACGCGAACGCGAACGCGAACGCGGACAGATAGATAGATTGTAGAGAATTGGATATTGGATGCGACCAAGATGCGAATGGACGATACCGCCGACTCTTTTATTATTTTCACAAAATGTTACCACGTTTATGATTATTGTATATAATGCAATGCAGTGTAGCCATAGTCGCTTAAGATCAAAACGTGCTAAAGTAGGTACCTAACTATACGTAACTATTACGTGTGAGTATAGATATACGTTTCCAAGATATTAAATTGAGAACATCAATATGAGAATTTTTACCCAAGAATTCAAAATACACGATTCATCGAATAGTTTTGACAAGAAGCACGTTTCATAGTATTCTAAACAATTCAATTGGCTACCCATCCTATCCTACCTATAATACATTTCACAAAACCAAATTTTTGGCCGCTACGTTCTAGCGCCTACTACCGGACAGAATTAAATGTAGTTAGGTAACTTCCATGATGCGTTTGTATTTTTACCGACTTTTTACTTGTAAAAAGTGAGGTATCACTCAGGTAAACAGGGAGAGTGGGGGGGGGTATGAACTTTCTCGACGTTTTGGAGGTCCTAGATTTCTTTCTGGCCTAAAAAAAAATTTCAGTTTTGCGCGACTTTTGTTACTATACAACTTTTGGTACTGTCTATGACATACTGTGCATACAAATAAGATTTTTTTAGTCCACGCAACTCCTCAAAAATTATTGATAAATTCCTTATGAAATTTGGCCAAGTTAAAGTGGATTATCTGAAGATGGGAATGTGCATTTTTTTTTTTTTTTTTTTTTCTCAAATTGCGTGAGTACCTACCTAGTTGAGAAACTCAAATATCCTCAAATTTTGTAGTGTTGTTTCTCGGAAAGTATCAAGTGTACTGTATCACTTTCATATCATTAGGTATCTATATTACGTTGAAGTAAGTTATATTCAAAGTCATTGCCGAATAATTTTGGTACCAGTGTAAATTGGATGAGTGATTCTTGAGTAATTCTTATTATAAAATGAGAATAAAGCCGTGCGTAACAGGGCTTGTTCAATCTGAATTTTTTTGCCTGAAAGGTGGATCATTTATTGGTTATAAAAGCTTCTTATTATCGAACGTACCTACGGTATAATATGATTGGAAAAAAATCAACATTTATAATTGGTTACAATAAATAGGTGTTGCGCGTGAGCGATGGATTGAAAAATCAGTCGAGCATCTTTAATAAAGAATTCTTGCATGATAGATGATATTCACGGGTTATTCTACTCGTAAGTATTCTATTATAATGAAAATCCAACTAATTTTCCTTTGCCCCTCTTTTGTATGCTATCAATAATCAATATAGATAGAAATGTAAAATGGATTGCCTAGCAAATTATCACCTCGCCTCTTTCAACTAGAGATGTTAACGGAGCGGAGTTCTTAACATCCGGAGGTTGATCGGTAGGAGTTTTTAAACTCCGGAGGTTGTTTTTTGTCCAAAAATTCCGGGTAACCTCCGGAGACCGAGCTCCGATTAACATTTCTACTTCCAACAATCGCATATCAGGCTAAGTGTCCGCATTCTTGATGAAGAGTAACTAAATTTTTCGCCTCTTTATCGCAATTATAGATTAACAAACACTTTAGCACTCCGATTACGTCGCGTCGATTTCTATACGTAAAATGGAAGCGGAAATTTGAATGAGCCAATTTTTTACATCGATCTACTGTATCCTATTACATAACTTATAATTATAACGAGGTAACTTCAAAAAATTTATCTCAAAAAATAACCCTCCTCTCCGCCCTTATAGAAGAGGTTCTCTGATAAACATTAATTTAAATTAAATAGGTAGCTGAAAAGATTACAAGCTGAAGGAGAGTTCAACATGATCAAGACTTAACAGAATAATCCATATGGAAGAGTGACTGACTGAAATCAGGACTTGACATTAAAAATGAATGTTAGTTGCGGAGGTGGCTGGGTCCAACGTTATACCTAAGAGGGCCTATATAGAAGAAGTTAGTTTCAACTGACCTCGGGTGAAGGAAGGTATGTAGGTATAACGATGATACAATGAAGATAAAACAATGAATGTAAGCGGTAAAAAATACGTTCCGCCGGTGGGTCAATTCCTAAATAGTCTCCTAGTCACTAGAGCTTCAAGAAGGAGATTTTTTCGTGGTTAAAGTAATCACAGTAATAAAGAAATGGTACTATTAACCACCAAACTTTTATTTGAAGACGAGGTTTCGTTAGCTTTGCTACCATCAGCAGGCACGACGAAACTGACGAGGGAGTTTCGTCGTGCCCGATGATGGTAGCAAAGCTACCGAAACCTCGTCTTCAAATAAAAGTTTATTGGTGGTTAATAGTGCCATTTCTCTATCTCTTAGAGCTTGTGAAAAAGTGGTCACTGGTGAGGGATCCGTCATGATGTGAGAACTGCGCTCCGTTTCGCAAGACCCCTTCCATCTCCTCATCTCTTTGGACTAGGAGGGCATATCAATGGGCTATGCCGAAAAAAAAGGTCTTGCAAGATGAACGCTCTGTTTCCTCTGGCACTCAGGTTTTCTACGTCAGTTCTACAGAAAGTCAGGAAACGATTACACCCGACGAGATGAGTCGACTTGTACGTGTCCCTATTTTATGAAAGCCGCTCAATGCAAGCACACATATTCAGAATGAGGATCCGGCTCCAGCTAGTGACAGTTCCGGCTGATGTGAAGACAGTGCCCCATGGGCAAAAGCGAAAGCAAGGACGTCCCGCTTTAGCTAAATAGGCTCCTATTATTCAATAATATTTTCTGTTTTCCCCCATTTTTTTGTCACATTTGTACTACATATATTATCTATACAATTTATCGTTTGTTTGAAATATTTTCAACGTTCTGAACTTACCGGCCATCAACGTTTTTAAACGTTGGACTAATTATTTTATTGTCTATTTTATTTTTTAACGCTAAAATAAATTTTTTTTGTTTATTCCTATTTTATAACGTGCGAAAACATTTTCTATCTTTATTTTATTTTTTCAACGTTCAACCTATTTTCCTCATCGTTCTGTCCATCTATTTTAACGCGCAGTTAAATGGCAGCCTTTAATAATTATAACGTATCGACGTTTCGTATCTGAATACGTTTTCGCTTTTAAATTTACACTTCATCGGACCAAGGTATTAGAGACCCACCGGTGTCTGAAATTCCTCGACGGTACATCGATAAAAGGAGAAGCACATTGAAATTTCGAGTGTAAGCTTAGCTTTTCATCGAAATTCGTCGATGTCAAGCGTAGGCCTAATTACCTTTTGACTTCACGATGAGCCGAAGCTCACCGATGAGGCAGTACAAAAGTTGCTTCTCTCCTTACCCCGCCGTAGATCGCCGCAGCATCGAAATAGTAGGAAAGACGAACACTAAGGATGTATATGTAGATAAGGATAATATAGGAAGGGGAAGTAGGAAACATGTTCGCTCCACGAAGGTAGACTAGGATGTAACTTAGATCCACGAATGGGAATTTTTAACTATCTCGACGCCGCACCAACACTACCGCAGACTGCACCGCCGAAAAACCAAACACGCCGGAAAATTCGCTCACGCAATCGTTGCTACATCACATGTTTTTTTTCTTCTTTTTAGCCTATTATTCGATCTGGTAGGTAGTACGTGTATACCAGGTAAGGCAAAATGATATTCGAACAGTTAAATGGGAGTTCGCGCTGAATCCGCTGTAGCGCGAAAATGCGAAACGTCACGCGTATATACGGGTAGTTTGAATGTACGGATTTCGTATTTCAATTTCATCTTTAATTTGAGCCATATCCGAAGTTTCTACGACTTTTCTGAGCCGAGTTATAGACCAAAATGTGCCAAAAATTGACTAATTTGCAAAGATTTTTGATATACGTAAAGCATTGAAAAATCCCCCACTTCTAAGCTTCAGAGGGTTATTTGGGTATTTTTTCGGAATTGGCGTTAAATTTCACTTGAAAATTAGATAAAGTATTATGTAGGTTAAAACAATTTTTAATTTAGGGTTTAGGTAATTTCACCGATAGTAATTTCACCGAGGGGAACGTTCACCGACCCAAAAAAATTTTCACCGAAATTAGAATGTAAAATTTCTTACCGATGAAATAAATATGTAACACTTGGTAGTACTTTGAAAAAATGCTAAAATTTTGAAAATAGGTAATAAATACCAGAGACGTAGGTAATTATAGATTTAAAATGTCAAAAATTGTAGATGTATTACACTGCACTGTGAGGAACAACTAATTTTCGAAAATGGAATATGATAAAAAGGTATGTACTAGGTACTATGTATGTACTAATATGTCACATTGTGAGCAACACGTCGCGTCGCGTCGTAGGTATTGAATCACTTGTACCTACCTCCTGTTCAAAACCAAGTATTTTTACCGACTTTTCCAATCGGAAAAGTGAGGTATTACAGCCGTAGCAAGGTGAATGGGGGGAGGGGGCAATGAATTTTCTCGACGTTTTAGAGGTCATAGATCACAACTAGCATAAAAAAAAATTTCAGGTTTCCTTATACATATATATATACATAGTTGCAATACGTTCTGGTGCCCTGGTCATTGATGGTTTTAGTGGTGCCCGTCTATATAAGATCCTTCCAAATATATAAATGGATGACGTTGCGGTACCCGAGTCATTTGTAGTCACTATGGTGCCCGAATATTATATAAACTTAGTCATAGTTTAACCCACCGGTGTTACCAAAAAATCTCCCTAATGTTTATTGTAGTACTCGTACCTATGAGGCTATGAGGGTTTCTCTGCGGGATCTCTCCAACTATGTTTAGCGCTGAACTTGGTTTCACGCTTTATCTTAATAGTAGGTATCATTCACTATTACTGCGGTGCGGTAGAGGACGTTTGAGTAGTATAGGCGGGTCTTTACCCCATTTTCCCCATGATAAAAATTCATTAAATTAACAGAAAATACACTCAAAAAAAAAATTAATGCACAAACGTTTCCCAAAAACATTCAGACATTATTTTACTCGTTTCTCATACTTTTCCAGAGAAAATCACCGATCTGGCATAAAAAAATAGACTTTTTAAAAATTATAATTTTCTAGACTCCATATTTGTTCTGACTTGTATTTCAGACTTTTTTCAGAAAAAATCACCGATCTAGTATAAGAAAATAGACTTTTTAAAATTATAATTTCCTAGACTGCATATTCATTCTGACTCATATTTCAGACTTTTTTCAGAGAAAATCACCAATCTGGTATAAGAAAATAGACTTTTAAAAATTAGAATCGATTAAAAAAATCAGCAAAACCGGTGCCCTGTGCCAGGTATTTCCTTTTCTTTTTCCATCTTTTTTCCTGGCACAGAGCACTCGGAAAATGCGCACACATATGCGATCGCTCATATGCATACAAATTTTTTTTTTTTCGAATCGAACGCGACGAAACCTTGTAGGTGGGTATTTAACCGCCGTCGCTTCGTACATCCGATTACTCATTGCTATAGCTGGGCCCATACTACAGATATGAATAATCGGACGTACGTTTGGGTATACTGAACCATCACGTCGCACTTACTGCCTACCAGAGTAAGAACCACGAGTATACTGATTTCGCACGTCATACTTATCGCATACCGGAATAAGCAGACTGGTTGACGGGGTGCACACATACTCTACGACAGAGACATTACGATCACGTAGAACAACGCTACGAGACGAAGCCATAAATTACGTAAGAGTACCCGCCAACAATTTAATAAAATTTCAAATTTGTATATATACTAGCAATCTCGACTCGAAATTCTGTCTGCGAGTAGGGAGGTGACATAATTACAAGTACAGTTTCATTACATTCCCAATGGCTTCTTGTATTTCATATAAATACACGATATATGGTATTTAGTACAAAAATCTATTATCATACGGAGTTTTGACAACAAAAGCTATTCGTTTACTCTCTTCATGATGGAAGTAAGGAGCACAATGTATCATTTAAAATAAAATTAGCATCGTTTACTTCACAATCAATTAGCTCAAGAGGTACTACTGAGAGCTGGAGGTTGAGGGGATGTGTCTGAGATTTCGGGCAAAGTATAAGACTCTTCATGATCAACAAGAACTGTGGCGATTCTCTCTATAATAAATATTTCAAGGTCGGTCAGTGCGGCCGGGATGGCTCGAATGTAGTCAATCACGTGTTCCAAACATTGCATCTTTATTAGCGTGTCGAATAAGGAGTGGTTTATGAACGATAGTTTACCATAAATTTTTCGGAGCTTTATAGCGAGATCATTTGGGCTCGTGACATCTATTGATAATAATAATAATAATGAAAATAATAAAACGTAAATTATTATCTCATTTTTGACGTCATCTAAGGATTTCAATAATACTTACTCTGTTTTAGCTCAGTCATTAGAGCTTTTGCCAAATCATTATTGACATCGTTAAGAAAATCGACATATGCTTGATCCATTTCAAGTTTCGTATATTTTACGCCCGGTTGTTTCGTGGGAAGATATTTCTTCACATATTTCATATAGAGCGCCTCAACCGCTCCTCTGCCTGCTACAGCTCCCACAACTCGATCAGATTGTTTCTAAAAAGACATTTGTATTGTTAAATATCTGAAAGTACACTTTTAAAATTATCCATTTTTATTTGCATAGAATGCTAGATGTAAAAACCAGATCACTGAAAATTCATTGAAGAGAAACAACGAAAAATCAGAAGAAAAACAAGCGCACAGCTATATCACGTGAACACCTGATGCCCTCTAAATTTATCTCGACTCATCGAAAAGACACGTAATCGATGTAAATAGGTAGCTTTCTCTCGTAGGAAAAAACTCGAATTTCAATTCGTCATCATGAATTTTGAATAACTTGTCTCCTTTTGAAATGATTCTATCCAACTGAATTTTTCCTTAACCCTTTCAGACTGCGGTTTGATGAAATGAGAGAGAATGACAAGAAAATTCGACAACAAAAATAGGCCTAACCACACCCAAAAATTCTCTTCGTCGACAAAACACATTATCTTCCTTCGTCTCTTTTGAACGAAAAAATCTCAAATCCAACTCGACTCGAATGTTTTCCTTACCCTTTTAGACCGCAGATTGACGAAATGAATGAAAATGATGATGACTTACTTTGTCCTTTTCTGCCGATACGGCTCGCTTCAGTTCAGCGTCGGCTCGCTCCCGTTCATTCTCGGCTCGCTGTCTAGCCTCATAACCTGCCTGGACGAGTGCTTTTTCTTGTGGGGTACATTCCCTCCCTTGAATGCCCGCAATCTTGCAGAGATCTTTACGTTCCTGAAAGACATGAACGTTCGTTATGACTCTTCCTCTGCATGTACAAATCAGTTACCGTACTAGCATTAATACATACCTCTGAATAATTAAGAACGCGCGAAAACGCTAAATTGGTGAAGTAAAACACACCGAAGATACAAAAGAATATTGCGAGTCTATCCATCATGAAAGAAGATGAGACCACCGCATCCATTCGACTGCCTATAGCTTATGCAGCACAGAAAGTACCTTCACTTCAAAACTTATCTTTCCTGATAATTCTGTAGTCAGATAAAAATCTCTTCAGTTTTTCAATTATAATGTTCTCAGTTGAGTGCCTTTTGTGATCAAGACTTTCTAATTCGTTATAATTCCTTCTCTCTCTTACTAACACTGTCTTACGTACGTATTCTCGTCATCTGTTTCCTGACTAAAGTGTGACTACAGCTTTCAATGTCTGTTTTCTGACTAAAAACCGATCAAATTGTATAAGCATTCTTCTCTTTTCAATACACAGTAAAACGGTGTAATTTTTTCTCTCTTCAACTAATGCTGTCTTATGAGCGCTCATATTGAGAGCGCGCGGATGAAATATACAGTAGAAAAATCATCTGATCGTTTAGCGTATGTATTCTCACTAACTAATGCTGTCTTATGGGTGCTCATACCAAGAGCGCGTCTATATTAACGTACGTATTCTTATTGTGCAAATTTCATCTCTAGTTGGATGGTTTTATCAAAATGGCATTGACTGAAAATAGCTGACGCTCCTAGTATGAGCACGTTGAAGATTACTGCGTTGTAAGCATAATTTGACTTAATAATCTTTTTAAGTCAGAAGTATTTTTAAAAATGAAATTTTATATGTACATTTAAAAACACTGATATTATCAAATTCTATCATATTTATTAACCATATAAATGGAAGTCTACAGAGATTCTTTTGTTGATAAAGATGAATTTGATTTTGAGAATATTATACCATATTTCAAAGTTCCTTTTGATAGAACAAGATCAAATTATGAAACTTTAATGGACCCGCTTTCTGATAAAATTCAACATTTACCTGAAGACAAAAAGCGAAAAAGTATAGTAAACTAGTGATAAATATTATTGCTCACTTAAGTGTTTTATCTAGAATGGTTGAAAAAGAAATAGAAATTCTAAATATTCCTCAGAAAGATTTTGAATCTGATGTGGAAATAAATTATGTACATGATTAAATATTATTTATTCAAATTAGTTTATTTCTTCTTCTGAATGTCACTATATATTATCTCTTTGTTGAGTATTGTACCAAATTATTATTTTTTATTTCAATCTGACTCATTTAGGTTAATTATTTCCCACTCATCACAGTTAGAATGAAGGAGTGTATTCCTGGTTCTACTTTTGAGAGCGCGCGTCTATATTTTCTGTAAATTATTTCCTGAGAAAAATATTTCATATTTCTTATTAAATTCTGCAAAATTTTTCACTTCCTTAGATTGACTAGCTTGTTGTGTCTTCTCACTTATAGTCTGGCTTTGACTGTGAGAAGATTTAAATGTGTATTGACCTAGGCAATTTCTAGTCATTTCATAACTTATCTTCCTATTATTGTATGGTATTTCATGTTCTTTTAAATATTTTAGAATAGTCTTCTCAGTAATTTTATATTTCAAAGAAAAGCTTCTCACACTATTTTTCTTAAAGTCATATTCTTTTAATATTTTAATTAATTCGTTAGGAGTCATTTATTTATATAAATTTTATTTATTTTACCATACCATACTTCCATACAATATTACCTTATTTCAATACCATATTACCTTACCTTACTATACCTTACCTTACAATATAAAAAATATAAAAATTTATTCTAATAAATGGAAAGTCAAATAAAAAGATATATGCCTAATAAAGTTGAGCTAGAAGGCTTAGATAGAATAATTTCAAAAAATAAAGAATTGGAAGAATTGATAAGAAATGAGGAAAGTAATCTAGCGAGAATAATTCAAGCTATTGATGGTTTAAAAAATATGAATACTAATATGAAAACTATTGTTAGACAGTTCTTTATAGCTCTACAGCAAACAAGTATGACATCAGATATTTATAAATATGCCAATTTTAAAAATCAGGAGTTGATAGAAAATCTACTTGAGAGGGAGGAAAAATATAAGAAAATCATAAAATCTCAAGCTGAGAAACATAATGATAATTCCGGAATTGAAGAACTAGAGAATGTTTTCTCTACTATTATTGTAGACTCCAAGGATAAGAAATTATCAAAGTATATGAAGAAAACCTTGAAAGATATTAAATTTCATGATGATTTTAAGTCTATATTTTCAGAAGTAGGAACTAAAGAACTAACGCCTGATGAATTGAAAAATATGAAATCTAATCCTAAAAAGGGGCCTAGATTTAATAATATCAAGAAAATAACAACTGTAAATGTTCCTAGTCTGAATAATGACGCTACTATTATACAGAATTAGAAACAGCTGGTGTAAAGAATCTTGCAAAAGCCGCTCAACCAAAGGTTGAGACTTAAATTTGAACATTTAATAACTGGTATCAATGTGTTTGAAAAATCTTAATAAGGTTTTACATCTATTTCAAGAAGGGTTGCTTTTTATCAAACCGCAGTCTATATAGACAATCTTTATCTAAATTCTGTCTGCAATTAGTTTGAATAACCATTCAAAAACTTGAGAGTTCTAGTTATAATTAACACTTTACATACTTCGATAAATTATCTAATGTTGTTAATATAATAACTTATGTTCATGATACATTAATGTTGGTTTTTATGACTTGAAAAGGATTTAGGAAGCTTTTATGTTGGTTTCTATAACTTGGAAGGATTTTGGAAGGTTTTAGACATATTTTGAGAAGGTTATAGACATAATTTGGACAGGTTTTATGTTGGTTTCTTTACTTTGGAAGGTTTTAGGAAGGTTTCATATCTTATTTTGAACGTATTTTGAGAAGGTCATTGTGTAAATAAATTTCTTCTTAAAAATTTTCCTATGTAAATACTTGAAAATTATTTAAGAAAAGATGGAACACAAATCTCTGATCATCAAGTTATCACAAAATGAAAGATATTGCTCCAAGTGTAAAAAGGTGAAGAATGTAAATGAATTTGAACAATCACCTTCAAATAAAGTCCTTAGATCGATTGAAAATACCACTCCAACAATGTGTAAGGAATGTGCTACTCCACCTAAAACTAAAATGACAATAGATTTATCTCAAAATGAAAAATATTGTACAGGTTGTAAGTCTGTAAAAGATCAAAAGGATTTTAGTAATAAACAAGATTATTGTAAAGAATGCAAGAGTAAATTAATGAAAGAATATTATGAGAAGAATAGAAATGATCATAAAACAGTAGTTCTAAAAAATTACAAAAGTAAACAAGTGAAAACTGCTTGTGAATGTGGAAGAACTGTTTTGTTAGTTTCGCTCAAAGCTCATAAGACAACTCAAATACACAAAGATATGTTGGAAATGAAACAAAAAATAAAACAACAGTTTAAAAAATAATTTTTTAAAAATTTTTTTTCTTAATAAATAAAAAGGAAAACTTCATTAAGAAAAAATTAATATTAAAATGACATCTGTAAAAGAATTGAAAATCCTTGCAAAAGGTAGAAACATAAAAGGCTACAGTAAAATGAGTAAAGCTGATTTATTCAAAGTATTGAATCTTGAACCTCCCCCAACAATGAAAGACCTCAGAAAAATTGCAAAGGATAAAAATATAAAAGGACACTGTAAAATGAATAAAACAGATCTAATCAATGTATTAAGTTCTACAAATTCAAAGGATCAGGACCAATCTGCTTTGTTGGCACACAAGACTGTTCCGCTAACACATATATTTCCATTTGAGGATTCGTTCTATGAACCTGAACTGGAAAAACTGCAAAATATTGAGGAGCTTATTCAAATCAAAGAAATTGCATCTAGATTTATTAAAAAATATAACGCTTATTCATCTGATTATACTATTTCTATTAAAAATGATGTATTAATAGAAGACCCCTCAAAGGATGCGCAAACAGATTTAATAACAAGAGCTCTCAAAGAAATGATTAAAGTAGTTAAAAAACGTACCAACTTTAGAACAGGCGACAGAATAAATATTATTGTGAGAAACCCTGGTGTACTTCTTAATCCTATTTCAACAGGCTATCAAAGAGGGGATTCAGCTCGAGAGTATGTAGAATTATTGTTGGAAAGAATTTCACAAATTTTGACTTCAAATGAAGAACTTAATCTTACAACTTCTACTTTCAATATAAATGTAATTGCAATGCCTCGAGGAGGTCATAGTACCAAAATTTTAAATTTAGCCCAAGCCAAACAAACTAAAACTTCTATAACACAAATAAAGAATAAAGATAATTTATGCTGTCCTAGAGCTGTTGTTGTAGCTTTAACTTATCCAACAGAAAATCCCTCTATTACAACTGTATTTAAGAAGGAGTTTTCTAAACATGACATCAGATATATTAGAGAAGGGAGAAAATTACAAACAGATCTTACTACTCAATTATGTAATCAACTTAGTGATTATAACCAGGAAGGTTTTACATTGGATGATATAAAAAATCTGGAAAAGCTAATAGATATTCAGATAAATGTAGTTTGTGCAGAAAATTTAAATTCAATCATATACAAAGGACCTGAAAAAGATATAAAAATATACTTGTATAAAAATGGTAATCATTATGATGTAATTTCTAAAATGGCTGGTTTTCTTGGATCTAGTTATTATTGTCATAAATGCAATAACCCTTATGAACATAAAGATAAACATAAATGCATTGATAGGGTGAGAAATTGTAGATTATGTCTTCAGCAAGAGCATGTAGTTGACTCAAAGAAGAAAATCTTCTGCAAAGATTGTAATAGATATTGTTTCAATCAAGAGTGTCTTGAAAATCACAAAAATAGTTTTGATGGTCTTGAAACTGTTTGTAATACTATATTCAAGTGTTTGGAGTGTAATAAACTCTGTTTAAGAGATGAAATATTTAAAGATAAGATCAACAGTACCCTGAGATTGTTTGCTACTGAACCCCATAAATGTGGTTTTGAACAATGTAGAAATTGTTGGAAAGTAGTTGAAACAAAAACTCATAAATGTTATATGCAGTGGAAAAGACAAAAAGGTGGTAAATGTAAAAGAGAAGTTTGCCTCTGTAAAAGTAATCTTGAACAGTTTGTCAAACCTATAAAAGACTATAATTTGAATGAATTGAAAAATAAAGCCAAAAAAGAAAATATAAAAAGTTATAGTAAGATGACTAAACAAGAATTACAAAATAGGTTGAATCCATTTCCTTTTGCAAATGAAATTTTTGGAGAAGAAGAAGAGAAAAAATTGCCTAACTGTACTTATACTGAAAATTATATATTCTTTGATTATGAAGCTCAACAGGAAACTGGAACTCATATACCTAATTTAGTGATTGCTCATGATTTTAAAGGTAATGAATATAAATTTAAAACAAATGATGAATTTTGTAAATGGTTGATATCAAAAGAACATAGAGATTATACGTGTATAGCTCATTATGCAAAAGGTTATGATGCCCAGTTCATTTTGAAATATTGCGTTGAAAATACTCTTCAGCCTTACACAGTTTATAATGGAACAAAACTTATGCTTTTAGAAATATCAAGAATAAATTTAAAAATCATTGACAGTAGTAATTTCATTAATGGACCCCTAAGTGATTTTCCAAAAACATTTGGTTTAACTGAATTGAAAAAAGGGTACTTTCCACATTTATTTAATACTAAAGAAAATGAAAATTATGTTGGATCAATCCCTGCAAAAGAGTACTATTGTTATAATCAGATGAAACCTGAAAGTAGGAAAAAATTCTTGGAATGGTATTCACAAAGAGTTCAGGAAAATTATATTTTTGATATGAAGAAAGAAATTATAGAATATTGTAGATCAGATGTTGATATTTTAAGAAAGGGTTGTTTAAGATTTAGGGAAGAATTTCTAGTAATAGCTAATATAGATCCTTTTCAATATTTGACTATTGCTAGTGTCGGTATGGCTATCTATAGATCTAAATATATATGGAAAGATACTATAGCTGTTGTGAATGAGCCAATAGAAGAAAAATATTCAAGACAGTCTATAAGTTGGTTGAATAGTCTTGAAAATCCTAATATAAAACACGCTTTAAATGGTGGTGAGCAAATGATCTGTGGAGCAAAAGTTGATGGTTTTGATAAGGAAACTAACACTGTATACCAATATCACGGATGTTTCTGGCATGGATGTCAAAAGTGTTATAGTGAGGATAGAATAAATAATGTGAATCAGGAAGAAATGGGTGATTTGTATGAAAAAACAAAGGAGAGAAGTAACAGAATAAAGGAAGCTGGATACAATTTAGTAGAGATGTGGGAATGTAAATGGACTAAATCATCAGAGTATAAAACTAGTATAAAACTAGAGATAATTGAACCTTTGAATCCAAGAGATGCATTCTTTGGAGGAAGAACTAATACATTTAAATTGTGGACAAAATCCGCAAAGAATAGGAAAATTAAATATATAGATGTTTGTAGTTTGTACCCAACTGTTCAATATTATGACTATTATCCTGTTGGTCATCCTGAAAAACTTATTGAACCAGAGCGTCATGATAAGAACTGGTTTGGAATAATAAAATGTGACCTATTCCAAGATAAAGGCAACTAGCAGCAAAACGCAAATCTCCCAGAAGAGCGAAAACTGAGTTCAATATTGCTACCCTTCAGTGCTGCCAGATCTATACAGTTTTGGTCCTCAAAAGTAAGGATTTTGCGTGAAAATACGAACTTTTTGCGCTCGAGGGAAAAGTACCTTAGACGCTTGTATGAGAGATACTTTTCTTCTGGTCGTTATAGGTTGATACTGCATTCTTCTATAAACATCAATTCGATCAAGGGAAAAGTACCTCAGTTGGCTCCATGAAAGATACCTTTCTCCTGATCGGTATTGATGAATCGTTTCAAGTTTGTCAAAATCTGTTTTTAAAAAGTGACAAATAAGGATTTTTGAAAATATCAGGCAGCACTGCTACCCTTTCCCTGGAACAGGTACTTCATGCTAATAGCCCTTATCTTGGAACAGGTCACAAATGTAAAATTCTACCTCCAAAGAACTTGTATCATCCTGTATTACCTGTTAAGGTTAAAATGGATAAAAATGAAAAATTATTATTCCCATTGTGCTTGAAATGTGCTGAAAAGAAAATAAGTAAATGTCCTCATACTGATAATGAAAGAATGATAACGGGAACATGGTCAACTATTGAAGTTAATAAAGCAATCAAAAAAGGATATAAAATTCAACAAATTTATGAAGTCTGGCATTTTCCTGAGAAAAGTAAAAATTTATTTAAAGGATATGTAAAAAATTTTATGAAGATTAAACTAGAATCTAGTCCTCATAATTATAATTCAAATGAGGAATATATACTGGATATAAAGGAAAAAATGGGTATTGACTTGGATCCTAAAAAAATTGAAGTAAATCCTGGTAGAAGAGCTGTAGCAAAAATATGTTTAAATAGTTTGTGGGGAAAGTTTGGTCAGAGACAAAATATGAGTCAAACAGAGTATGTGACTAGTGTGCAAAGGTTTGATGAAGTTTTACTAGATGATAGATTAATTGATATAAATGTAAATTTTCTATCAGAAGAAACAGTACAAATGAGTTATAAATTTAAAGATTATTATGTTCAAAATAATACTAGTACTAATATTTATATAGCTTTATTTACTACAGCAAATGCTAGATTAAGACTGTATGAACAATTAGATGAATTAGGTGAGGCTGTGATTTATTGTGATACAGATTCTATAGTTTATTTTGATAATGATTTAAATACTATCAAAACTGGTGATATGCTAGGAGAATGGACAGATGAGCTCAAAAAGGATGAATATATTAAGTTGTGGGCGTCAACAGGTCCTAAAAGTTATTATTATAAAACTAATTTAGATAAAAATGTAACTAAAATAAAAGGTTTTACATTGAACTATCACAATTTAGAAAAATTGAATGGTAATACAATGATAAAACTAATTAAGGAAAATATGAATAAGCTTGAACAGACTTCTGTAGACTTGACTTACAATAGAATAAATAGAGACATAAAAACTAAAAATTTAGTAAATATAGTAGAGACCAAAAAGTTTAAATTTGAGTATGATAAAAGAGTAATCTTACCTAATTATGATACTATACCATATGGGTACTAAAAATATTTCAATATCAGATTCTAAATCATTTTCTGGGATCCGCAGGACAAGCCTGCTCTGCTGGCGCATATATTCAAAATCAAACAAAATCATGTATATAAAAAGAAATGATGAATTGATTGATGAAGAACTCCAATAATTATGATAATTGGATAAAGTTCTCCAAAAATATTTAGAGTCTTGGTAAAAACAAGCCAATCTGCTTTGCAGAGAGTTTAAATACAATAAAAAGCTGTTAGTTAATAGAGTATGAAATAGGATTGAAAGTACCTCCTAAATTGGTTGTTATAGCTGTAAAAAGTGAAATAATAATATAAACTATTACTATAGTATGATTCACCAAGTAACACACTTTCTTTTGTAGGATTAAATAAATTTTCATATTCTTCTGCATAAACATTATAATTATCTTGCATGCTGTTTTGATTTTCCATTTTTGATTATTATTTATATAGCATATAAAAAAGTTGATTGATATTTCTAGTTAAAAAATAATTGGGAATTTATTTATTTTCTCTTCCCTGATTAGATTCATTTTCTGTTCCCTTATTTCTCAAATTATCACAAGATGTATTAGCTGATAGTAATCTATTATCTGATTTATTGATTATCTCTATATTTGGTTCATTGATTATCTCTATATTTGGTTCATTGATTATCTCCATATTAGGTTCATTGATTATCTCTATATTTGGTTCATTGATTATCTCCATATTAGGTTCATCTATATCTGATTCATATCCTAGATCAGCTTGAGGTTGTGGATCATAGAATCAAATATCATCAAAAAGTGGACAACCACCAAGAAACATAATTTCCGCATTTCTGATTGCTCTTATAACTTCCATATACTCTTCAGGATTTTCTTCAAAATGAACTTCATAGATATTGTCTGCTCTCACAAGTATTCATATTTTTCTAAGTTTGTAAACATTTGTAAACTACTTATAAGTTTTGTAATTTCTTTTCAATAACACCCTTTTTATCAAGATTAAAAAAGGTAGGTCTCAACTCCTACATGAGAAACACAGAGAGAAAGGTTGATGTAATTTTCTGGTAAGGTAAGGCAAGGTTCATGGAAATCATGGCTACTAAAAGTGATTGTGTTTTTCTGACTAAATATCACAGATTAGCCTACAGAAATCACATTAATTTCTGCCTGAACGTTGGCTGAATGTTTGTGCGGTAATTTTCAGCTAATTTAATGATTGGAAAAGTGTACCAAAGACTCATCTTCTGGTTTCTGAAAGAAAGGATAAAATGATGCTGAATTTCTCTGAAAAAGTCTGAAATAAGGGTCAGAACCAATATGCAGTCTAGAAACTTATAATTTTTAAAAAGTCTATCTTCTTATACCAGATCAGTGATTTTTCTCTGAAAAAAGTCTGAAATATGAGTCAGAATGAATATGCAGTCTAGGAAATTATAATTTTAAAAAGTCTATTTTCTTATACTAGATCAGTGATTTTCTCTGAATAATGGCAATTTCGGTGATTTTTTCTGAAAAAAGTCTGAAATACAAGTCAGAACAAATATGGAGTCTAGAAAATTATAATTTTTAAAAAGTCTATTTTTTTATGCCAGATCGGTGATTTTCTCTGGAAAAGTATGAGAAACGAGTAAAATAATGTCTGAATGTTTTTGGGAAACGTTTGTGCATTAATTTTTTTTTGAGTGTATTTTCTGTTAATTTAATGAATTTTTATCATGGGGAAAATGGGGTAAAGACCCGCCTATACTACTCGTTTGCATCTTGGCTTTGTAAATTCAGTCTATTTTATAATGATGAGATCACAACCTCATAAATGTGAAATATTATTTTAGAATAAGACTGAGTTTCCATTAGCCTGAGTATCTGGATCGCTGACATGATTATTAAATCTCATCTTCTTTTTGTTTTTGGTCAAATAACTAGAACTCGAAAGATCTGGAGTTTTTTTCCAACTGAAATCTAGAGTTCAAGAGATTAAAATATTTCTCACGTCAAGATCTTGACAATCAAAAAATCTGCACCTCCTTGTTGCACTTAGATCTAGAATTTGTAACCTTTTTTATGGATTTTTGACAAAATAACTTGCTCTAAAATTAATTCATGTGGATCTTTGGTATCAATGAACAGAGAAATTTGGCTTGGTTGGGTTTGAGCTCACGACTTCCTATTTCAAAAAGGTAACTCCAGCTACCCAGCGCATGAGATTTGGTTGTCTTGTTTTTCAAATTTGCAATGAGAGAGCCATTGCACCATGGGAACTGGAGGTAACGGGCTAAAACGCTAGGTACCTGGTCAGCAAAATTTTTTTTGGTCAAATTTTTTTCTCTCCCCTCATTCTCAGTTGTGTATCAAGATAAAAATCAAAGTAAAAATAGGCTTATTGTAATTGCTTCGCCAGTCTTTCATGTTGACATGGTCCCTGCTGAAAAAATGTTTCTATTACTTTCAGCATGGTAAGAAGTTAGTTTTTTGGAAAACGCGCAATCAATATAAAGTAAAATCAATTCATGTTTAGACTTCATTGAAGGTACAACAGTATAGCATAGACACTGTCTTCCCTGGTAGAGAAAAGTGGACTCGCTCCGTACATTTTTCTTTGCCAATTTTCTATTTTCAAGTTTTTCTGTAAAATCTTCCTTCAGAAGCCCTTGTTTGGTCCGGCTTGTCCTTAAGTATGCTTCTGCTAATCAATACTTCAAATCATTTTTCCCTATTTCTTCGTTCCTCTGTCCTTAAATTTGATAGAACTTTTTCAAAGAAATTCTCTTTTTATTTTTTTAACCTTTTGACTTGATTCTTAAACGTTGTGAGGAAGTAAGTTCATAACTCGACATTAAAACAATAATCATTTCCTGAGTGTCTTATTTAGACAAAGATTTTGCAATTCGGGTTAAAAATGACTTTATACTTAGGCTATCAACTAGTAGAATTGATGAATATCTCTCTTTCAAATCCTTCATCAAATCAGTGAAAGTACCTAATCAAAGCTTCTTTTGAAAGAAAAATTCATTAATGATAAAAGAAGACTGCGCTACTATTTTGAGTTTCTGGCTGAAAAAACAAACTGTACCCACGTACGAGTTATAAAAATTCCAAGAAATGAAGAAATTTTATTGATAGAATTGTGCAACTGTGATGCGCTCTGCCATAAGGGATACAAAGTCGCATGGTGGAAGCTCCTTGTATAAAATTGACCGTCAAATTGGGCCTGTTTAACACCATAATAGGATTGTGTACACTGGAGATTGTCATCATTGACCTCTATGATCCTTCAATCAAACATTCTGAACAACTTTCTTTGAGTAAAATGAAGTTCAGGAGAGAGACAGTTTTTCTTCAAGAGCTGTCACCATGCAACTTTGTATCCCTCATTGCGGAGCACATCACTGTGTAATTTGGTGGTTAGTTTTTCAACTCAAAATCACACTTTGAGAGTTTAAAGATAGCACGTACACAAGTACATCTGGGTGTGCAACCAACAAATTTTTATGCAGAAGATATTCGTTTTTGTAATTTACAGTCATCCATGATTAAATTTAGGGGTTAATTATAATCGCACATCAAAAGAGAATGATTGAACAGCAAATCTATGAGCAGCAGAAAGAAATGAGAAAACGGTAAAAAAATGTTTGAAATGAACAGCAATAGTACACAGCAAATAGAATTGGTGGAACATTAAAAATGATCTTTTTGCAGCAGCAAAATAATATTGAAATGAACAGTCGATGCTCAACAGCAATTAAATTTTTCTCACCTCAAATCACTCGGTTTTTGACACAAATATGCCCGCCTTCCAAAATTGAGAGACAGGGGAGGATTTTCGTTTCATCTTTCAAAGCCTCCACAATTACAATTTGCAGTGGCAACCGTCTATTCTATTAGGTGATGGGAGCGATGCAATTACAATGGGTTATGTGAAGGTGTTTGGTGTCCCTCAAGTACGCATAATGTGGTTAGAGTACACTCTTCACTGGGGGATGAAACGCAAAAGGTGGATGTAAAACTTGATTATGACTGTTGTAAAGTTTAAGAAGCTATGAAAATTAATGATTCATCTTCAAAACTGTTAGCATCTGCATCTGAGAAAAAAATGTTATCCCTATAAATATCTCAAAAATGGCCAAATTTGGTTACAAATTTCTTCAAAATGAGAACATGGTTTAATTTTGTCATTTTTTAATTCTTGCAAAAAATCTAATGCAGTGTTAAGAGAGGGATTCAGAAAATTTAAAATAATGTGTGATTGTTTCAAATGTGCCATGGAGCTGATACAAAGGTCTAAAATTCAACGGATTGATAACCTATACTATTTAATGGATTTTCAAGCGGAAATTCCTGTAAAATACAGAGAAAAATAGGTACTTGAAAAATTCTAGAAGGTGAATAAAATCTGTGAATGAAAATTAAACAACAATGTAATCACAAAAATACAGCCAAATTTTTCAAGTGAATCAAAACTCAGAAAAATTTTATATAATACAGCAGAACTGAATGTACATCCGAATTTACTTTTCAAAACTTCTCAGTCCAAAAAAATTGATTTTATAAGAATAGTGAAATAACTCTCTGTGTTTTGGTATTTCATCAATCAAATGATGACGCTTGCCGGGGTTTAATTTACAAAGTCATGATTGAAACTTGAGAACCAGCAAATTCAGACAATTGAGTTTTTTACTGTATAAAATGTGGTAGCAAACAAAGATATTATCTGTGTTTGAGTTCTGTTAACTGTTATAACTACTTGGAACTTTTTCCTTGACTCCAATTTATTGGTCTTGTATACCTACTTGGTTACTGTCATTCTATCGTTCATCTCGGATATTTGATATCTTCAACACAACAACAAGAATTTCACCCAAAAAGACATTAAAAAGAGTTTGAGATGAACTTCAAAAGAACACAATACCTGCTCTTAGATTCACTGTCTAAAACCTGTCTACAACTGACCAAGTGCTTGTCAACGCTGGCTGTACTGAACAGGACAATTAACAGTCTCCTCTGAAACCTCACTATGGCAAGGCGTTGATCAATTTCACTAAAGGCTGGTTTTACAAAAGTCCTGTGCTGAGTTTTTACTGTAGTTAACAAATTAACTGGCCAAATTTGGCCAATTAAACTCGGTTTAGCTCTAAATTTGTAATTGTAAAACCAGCACTAAACCATACATTCAACAGGGTTTTCAAACTCTCCTACAAAAAATATCTATCAATATGCAAGGGGTTCCCAGACTTCTTTTTTCTCCTCTGTTATGCAGCTAAATTTGTGAGTGGCACTTCTATTCTAGACACAAACGTTTTAGCCTTGGGTTACAGAACATGATTAGAATTTGATTGGGAATATACTTATGCAAAGCAGTTGGGTGGAGTACACGAATCAGTGCGCAAATCAATCAACGCGTTACATTGTAATTCTGTCCATGCAGTTGCATTGGTAACCTCTGATGTGAAAAAGTTTGATTTTCATATCAGAATCTGAGTATCAATCGACTCTTTAGTAAAACCATCAATTTGTAGTTTAGGTACCAAAAATGTCTAGGAATTCTTCAGGCAATGAAAAACTCTCCAACAAACAGAAAGTAAAACTATCCACATACCTGCTAGCAACCTGCCTTCAGAACTTGGAGCTTGGTAAAGTTTTGTTCAGATGCGTCAGAGGATAGGCAAGTGGAGTAATTTTTTGAATTAGAAACGTTCACAATACCCAAATGTATTGAAGGCTTTTTTTTTCTCTCTTTTTTTTGCGAAATAGTATTGAATAGAATGGAATATTATAGTGAACAAACTGATCAATTACGCACATGAACAAATTCAAACTTTCGGAATAAACATGGACTAGCAAGAGAGTTTCTGCAGGTATTTTTCACGCTGAACACAATGCTGTTTGCTCAGCCATACAGATTTTGTTGTTGTATAAAGAAAAATTGAAATCACCAATCAAGGTGGCATTACTTTTATTCAGAAAATCCAGAAGTTTCTCATTAGCTGCAAATGCAGACACCTGGTTCTATGTTTCTTCGGATACCAGGATGGTGGATATCAAGCTACTTGAAACAAGCGCTTCATCTACCCCGATCTGTTGAAGAGACTAACTAAGCTTGTTCCGCTCACGCCTCCACACCTTGCACTTTAAAAAGGTGTGTTCTAATCCATCATCCCGCCCTTGGTCGCAGTGCGAACATGTTGCCTGCTCAACCTTCCTTAACTTCTCGCAGATGTACTTGTTACAACAGCCTTGGCCGCTCATCACCTGTGTCAGACGAAAGTTTGGCTGACCATAGAGTTGGTTCATCCCCTCATCAAGGTCGCGTATAACACACGGATTGTTCATTTGCCCAGCTCACTCTGGGCAATTCTTGCTTTTCATTTCGCAAGCAATGAGCACCTGGCCTCCTGCTTGGCCCATAGAGTCTCTTGGTTGGTTGTTGTCTTCTTTTTTGCTCTAAAAGCCACCGTTATTTCCTCAGATAAGAGCTCGATTGGTGGTGAACGTGGTAATACGCAAACAGCCTCCGTCAATACAGTGCGGTAGGTACTAACACCTCAGCGCAGTTCTTCGCTGGATCTTATCCATCTCTCTTCTTCAGTAAGGTATTTTCATTGAGTCGGCCCATACTGGGGCACCATGTAGCAGGATCGACATAGCGGTGCTCATCATGATCCTTCTTCTGGCTTCTCTCGGCCCTCTCAGGTTCTTCACCAGATGGCTTGGGTATGCAACTACCCTACCCCCCCCCTTTTCCGCTGTCATCAGGAAGTGGTACCTGAAGCTCAGCGTTGAGTCGAACCAAATGCTTGGATACTTCATTGTCTTTTTGGTTTCAATTTCCACAGTTGCAGGCGAAAGGTGGGTTGACTGAACTTTCGATGGGTTGTGAATGATATGGCCACCGTCTTACCTACTGCTAGTTCTAGTCAGACCAACTCGATCCAGCGCGTCACCACCTCCAGGGGCCGATTTACCCAGCTCTCTACCGCGACAATCGTCTCGGCAGTGCATACCACCAGTGGTTTTAGGACGTTTCACCGGGGGTTGGTTCACCGACTGTTTTTCACTGAGGCACACATTCACCGAAAGGAAATTTCAACGAAAATGGAATTTTTCACCGACACCAAATCTGAGGTGCAGTTTATTAAAAATACAAGTAGAGCGAAAAAAAAAATCAAAAAGGCAAAATTGAATAGTACTTTATGTCGATATGTAGCCCTACTAGTATGATTAAAAAGCAATGTTATGGGCTATAACACGCAAGTATTCTGTGCAGTCTACATCATTTTCGAATATTTCATACTCAGCAGAAATGGACTTAAGAGGCCCATCCATTGGAACGTAGGTAGTTTCCACCACGACGTAAACTATGCCTTCAAAGTTCCGGATACAGTACCACAAATTCTCAAGGTGACCTGTGGTCAATGCTTCGAAAGCGTGGTGCCACCCCTCTACCCCATGATTTGTTCTGGGGAGGTGTTTCAATACGCTGTCATAACCGTTCCAAAGCTCAATCAGAAACATCAGAGCCCTACGACCGTCTCTCGCCTTCCTGCCCACCTCTCTCATTTCAGCTTTTGTTGTATTTTGTAGGTACTCAAGAATTGTTCTCATTTTTTGAGTCGGTGAAGAAATTTATTTTCGGTGAAACGTCCTTCCGGTGAATGCGTCACTCGGTGAAAAACTGTCGGTGAACCATCCCTCGGTGAACCTTCCCCCGGTGAACATGTTGGCCACCCCACCAGTGTGTCATCCGCACAGCAGATGAGCCTAACATCTGAAGGCAGCTTCACCTTAAATATCCCGTTGAAAGCGACGCACCACAACAGCGGCCCAAGGACCGACCCCTGCGGCACCCTACAAGTAACTGAGCGCTTCACTATACCAGCAGACGTCTCTGCTTGCAGGACTTCTTGACAGCTAAGATAGCTGCTGATCATCCCGAGCAAGTATGCGGGCACTTCTGCATCCATGAGAGCTTCCAGTATCCTCTCCATGGCATCAAGTTGAACGCATTTTGTATGTCCAGACTGACTGACTCGGCTATCCTCTTCAATCAGATCCCAGCATCCGATGTACAGCGACCAGTTTGAAAACTGGACTGGCTATTTGGGATTATATCTCTTTTCTTTAGATAGCTCTCAAGTCGATTGGCTATCACTCTCTCCAAGAGTTTTCCAACATTGTCCAACAGACAAAGTGATCAATAAGAGGATGATAGGCCAGGTGGTTTATCCTTCTTATTGATCAGTGCTAGTCCTGCTTTCTTCCATTGCAAAGGGTACAGTCCCCCTTTAACTGCCGCATTGAATGTATCAACAAGCAGTGCTAGGTCAACTGAATGTATGGCGCTCCAGACTGGATTTGGAATCTCATCCAGGCCCGGAGCCTTCCAATACTTTTGCATCCACCTCCTTGGTACGTAGGAAGAATATACCATACTATCATTTCCTACTATTGGTAGTCTTACCATTGGTGGTGAGTGCTGCGGGACCAAGCCGTCAATGATTTGTCCCGTAACTTACGGCTTCATTCCGCTCATTGCTGAGGGGTTCTTTAGCTTCTTCAGCACAATCCTAAAAGGCTTGCCAAATGGGTTTTCCTCTGGCATTTTGCACAGCTCTTTCCAAGCAGCACTCTTGCTGTCTTTAATGACTTTTTTCAGCCTCTTACAAGCCAGCTGGTATTCAGATGCAAGCGCCCGCGCCTCTTCGCGGCCTCCACTACGCTGGCATATCGGTCGCTGACAATTGCACTCCTTTCTTAACTCGGCAATATTATTGGTCCGCCAGTGAACAGCTCGTCTCTCTTTTGGTGAATCTTGCCTGGACATGGCTGCATCGCATGCTTTGGTGACAGTCTTTATCATTTTCTCTGCCGCGCCTCTGCATTACTTTTTTGATCTTCTCCTTGGTCCCATGTGAGAGCAAGGTAGCTAGCCTTTGAATTGTCGCTATTCAGCTTCCTAACTGCCCACTTTCTTACCAGCTTTTGTGGAGCAGCGACCTCAACTTCCCGGTGGATGGAAAAGTTGATATACCGATGGTAGCTCCCAAAAAGCTCCTTGTCCAGTACTGCCCCGCCTTCTATTTGTCGGGCCATGCTCTCTGAGGCAAAGGTCACATCAATGATGGATCCGTAACCTTGATGCTCTTGGATAGGAGTGTTACCCACGTCGACCATTTCCAGTCGATTACAGGCAATCCACTCCCAGGTCTCAGTTTGGCCAGAACGCCATTCTTCTGACCAGGCATTTTTTTTTTTTCTTTTATAAATACTGTCGCACTATATTTGTTTCCGCCGAGCTTATAATCCTGGTAATTATACAGCTAGTAAATGTAACAAAAAATGGGGAAAAAATTAGAAGCTTTAATTTGACGTTCAGTACACAAGCCATCAACATTCCCTTATGCCCCACAAGGGGCATCGGCATTTCGAATGTGCAACTAAAAATAAGATTTGACTAATTGAAAAAGAAGAAAAAAAAAAAAGAACAGAGAAATGAACAGTGTGATCCATATCAGACAAGAAGCATACTGAACATACAAACTACCAGGCACCCAAGAGGACTGCATCATTTACACATGTGACCCCGCGTACAGAAACCCGGTTAATCATGCACAAAAATCCCGTAAGGCTTAACCGGGTTTCTGTACGCGGGGTCACAGTCATGGAAAAAACTCGGGACAAAAACTGGATTCCTCATTTGTTTTGCAAAGAAGAGATCTAGGAGCATATTTATCTCAAGTATCATAGAATCCCTTTCTGATGCTTCAACGTGGAGAGACACATAGAAAGTATGAGGGAAAAATTCTTTCCATTCCATCATCAACCAAATTGAAGCTAATCGTAATTGTCAATATGGATCCACTAGTTAGACAAACCAAAAATTTTCGCCATACACTTTGCAAATGTCTCATTAAAATTCAAATTCATCATTTTTCACTAACTAAAATCGGAATCTGGCTCTGTTAGTTGTATATCTCTAAACGACTGTATCCCTATCTCCTCTCTCTCCTCACTATTCAATGCCGTTTATAATTCAGATCTTTGAAAGCTAGCCCAAATTCTTTTGCTTCCCCAACCTAACACCGAATTTTGATTAACCCATTGCTCTGCACATCTTGTCTAATTGATAAACTTTTTCAATGAATCGTGAAAAAAATACTTTCAAGGTTTTAAGATAGCAGGTCTTCAAAATCACACAACACAAGTTTATCTTTTGAACATTGTGTGGCACACAAATTTTTTCAATATCCACGAGTTTGAAGGCAATGGATATGCAAAAAATGTACAATTTTGGAATCAAAAATATATTTTTTAAATTTTACACAACTTCTCACGAGACTGTCCTCTTTTGATCAATTTAATCAACCTCTTATATGGATATCGGGTCACTTCAACTCTCCTACATTACGCGGTACACCCAAAATTTTCTCTCCAGCATAGCGGACCCTGTAGCTACACCTATGAGAGATTTGAAAACTAGAATAGATTCACCTCGCTAAAACTTTTCATCCTCCACAATATCTGAGGAACATGGGTATAAAAATTAGAAACAACAAACGAATGAAAAATTTCTGGTCCTCATTGAACAGGGTGGCTTCTATTTCCAAGGGTGATATTATTACCATTCGTAGAAATAGTCGCGGGTCATTGGCCTAGACTTTATTCTTATTATTAATGAGATATGTATGTAGATTTCGAAAATTTTTAATTTTCTTTTGTGGGTATTATTTTTGATCGCTACATGAAGTCTTCAAAAAAATTAGGACCATGAGTAGGATTAGTTTTTTTTTTAAATTTCTACCCACCCTTCTAGGTATTTCTTTTTGTCTGATGAGAGGTACTCGTAATATTTCGAGTATTCATCTCCTTGCAAAAATTCGGGTTGAGAATGATAAGGACAGCATGTAAGGACTAAACGCCTAGAACTGCAGTTTTCTATTCCACATTTTTCAAAAATATTACATTGAAATAGTACAATTGTCGAACAAATATACTTCCTTCATCAACTGTTTGATATTATTATCATTATTGACTCCTCTGAAGTTACAAACGGGTTAAATTTTCAACAAACACTTGTACACAAGTTCCTTCGAGACAATTCCTTTATATTGTTCTCTCCTTTTAAATCAATCACACGAGATAAAGGTGCGCGATCTAAAACAAATGTGAATATATGTTTCCAGTTGTTGAGGTGCCCAACCAAGCACTTCTTCTTCCGCGCGGTGTTGTCACGAATTCGTCACTTTTAGTGGGCACCTAAACGTTATTCTTTTATATATTTTGTATTAGTAGGTAGCGCCCCCTCGTTATAAATACCACTATAAATGTTTAAACATGGTACTTGTGGTGCCCGGACAAAAATTCGTTTTTACACGTTTCACAACCCCACCATGCATTTCTGATGATTTACATTGAAAAACGCTGTGGTGCCCGATTTGGGCACCACAACGTATTTTCCGGGCACCACTATGACTATGTATACTTAAAACGGGCACCACAATGACTAAAACTATGGCTATATATATATAGATATATATATATATATGTATGTATGTATGTATGTATAAGATTTTTTTGTCCGTGGAACTCCTCCGAAACTATCCGGTGGATTTTTTTGTAACTTGGCCATATTGTAGTATTATATCTGAATATGTGCACCCACAATTTTTGTGAGAATCGGATGAGTAGTTCTCGAGAAATTCGCAATTTTTTGAGAAATTTTTCAGTATTTTGAGTATGTGTTTGTCCGTGGAACTCCTCCGAAACTATCCGGGGGATTTTCCGGTAACTTGGCCATATTGTAGTAATATATTTGAAGATGTGCACCCGCAATTTTTTCGAGAATCGGACGAGTAGTTCTCGAGAAGCTTTCAATTTTTTCAGAAAATCCGATGAGTATTTCTTGAGAAATTTGCATTTTTCTCACTATTACAAGTAGTCGCTCACATTACCTGAAGTGAATTCCTATCCTTTTGTTATCAGTGCGTCTATTGTGTTGTGATGAAGAACCTTTTATTTGACAGGTTCATTTGATAAAGGGTTCATTGAATTAATTTACACAGTGCAGTGAGGGCTTCTTTAGGTTAGGTTAGGTTAGAAATGTGCACCTGCAATTTCTTTTGAGAATAGGATGAGTAGTTCTCGAGAAATTTGAAATTTTTTTTGAGAAATTTCTCACTATCACAAGTAGTTGCTCACATTACGAGAAGGAAATTCTATTCTTTTGTTATCAGAACGTCTATTGTAATGAAGAACCTTTTATTCGACAGGTTCATTCTTGACAAAGGGTTCATTAAATTAGTTTACAAGAATTATTTACACAGTGAGGGCTTCTTTAGGTTAGGTTAGGTTAGGTTTGAAACACTACTGGGGTGTATCATTTCCAGACTCAAGCAAATTATACTCTCATAATTGAAGATGTGCGCCTTTTACTTGTTTGGCGATTAAATGAGCTTAATTGATAGTAATTCATCTATGTATATTTGTGATTGATCCGGTAAACATTTTGTTGCCCATGTAAATGGAAAATCTTCATTATGATTCATGGCAATTTGTTTGGTGACTATCAGAATTTCCAATTCCATTTGCCGACATTGTTCTTCAGAGAATGAATAAAATTTATAAGTTGTTAGTAGCAGCATTGAATTTTGATTAGTCAAAGGAAAAGTCGTGTACTACTCACGCGACTGCGTGAGTGTTTTTTGTTTCAGTCGCGCGTCAACATTTTGGTATTTTTGTTTCTTTCGTATAGAGGCTCATGACCGCGGCAACGTATTGCTCCACTGACACAGCTGCACTTTGCTTTGAGACCTTTGGAAGTTCTTAATGGTACGCTACAAATTTTCATGAGATCCGGTGCACGGTGCTTCGAACCTCCTGTGCCAGGCTTCCACACTGTTGTTGGTTCGTGGTAAATCGTTCAACACACTATCATGAAGCAATTCTACAGGGGCTTTGGAAAGCGAGGAGGACGGCGACCGCCACGCGGCTGTCTCTCCACCCATGTGTCTTCAAAATAATCTAAAAGGGTTCTCGCTTCATCCTCATTCGGTGAACCTATGTATTCAGATCGGTGAAACAAGCTGTCGGTGAACCTGCCTTTCGGTGAAAAAAACTCAAAAGTGTCAAAAATTCGGTTAAATTACCGGCACCCTTTAATTTTGGCAAAGTAATAAATTTTTGACACATGTTGGTTCATAACTCGGCTCAGAAAAGTCGTAGAAACTTCGGATATGGCTCAAATTAAAGATGAAATTGAAATACGAATTTAGTACATATAAACTATACGCGCGTAACGTTTTGCATTTTCGCGCTACGGCGGATTCAGCGCAAACTCCCATTTAACTGGTAACATCATTTTGCCTCACCCTGTATACATATTAGACGTCGATTTTTCCATTCATTTATAGGTAGGTATTATACAGCTAATGAACGCAGGGGAGGATCCACGGGCAGGGGTAAAGGGGGAGGGGAAATGCGCGTACCTCAACGTGCGATTAAAACGAATGCCACAATTACATCAAATACATTATACATTTAAGAGCTGGATCTGGATTTTCACGCAACGTCTAAACAAGTGGTAAGTGTAAGAGGAAACAACTGGCATTATACATAGGTAATACACAGATTGAGTACACAATATTATGACGGAGATTCGATGTCGGGTGTAATGTAGAGCTGCTAGATCGACACGTAAGAACACTTTATACGACTTTTGCCAAATGACATTACGCGAACTGATACTTCGACAATCATATATGCATTACTGCGATAAAGGAGCGACCCGTAGACCCTGATAGCTAAGACGAAACATCAATTCAATTACAAGATCTGATATTTATAGGTACTAATTATTGGGGAGTTCGTACGCGTCTTTCTTTCAAAATATTATCGAATCGTCGCTTGTTTGTTTTTGTTTACGTCACGTTTCGTGCAATCGTAGGCTAGTGATAAGAGATATGCCAAATTCTCGTCACAAATATATTATTATTATTATTATTATTATTATTATTATTACATATGTATTATTATTCAAGTAATGCTTATTGTTTGAAGACTCACGATATAATACAACGTTCTAGAGTTACGCCGGAGGTATATCACGCCTTTATTAGGCTGCTAGGCAATCATAATACCGCATTGCATTATTTTGTGTTACACCAATGTCATCCTCAACATACCTAATTATTTCAATTTGGTTTTAAATTGTTGTCCTTGAATGACTCCTTCGCAAACTGGAACACGTAGATTTGGAGGTTGGTAAAGGCACACTTTTGTCTTTTGGTTAGGTACTGTAAGGAACGTAAGTTACAACATGAACTGAACGCATTCGGTTATTCTGACTTTATTATTCCTAAAAAGAAACAAAAATAAGTTAATTAAACGTTATCATTGCGTTTTGCGGTTCAAAGCAAGTGTGGTTCAATCGTGTGTTATTATTTTGTATTAGGATCGCGTGTTTGAAAATTAGTGTTATCGGCGTCGGCGTGTTTTTACCTGAATGCGTGTTTCAACGTGAATGCGAATGAAACAATTATTTAGAGGAAGGTGGGAACGCCACAATGTAAAAAGTGTGTGTCATCATGAGTAATATTTGCCTATCAATAAATTTGATCGAAAGTTCAAACTGTAAGATTTTTTTTTTGCGGATGAATAACTGTTCATAAAGTTTCCGTATCTTCCTAGGTAGTTTGTTTTTACAGATTAGAAGAAAAGTGATGAGAGATGAATTCTTGAAATTGGTCCAAAGAATTTGAATGAAAGTCGTGTTGAAGATAGATGTTAGAAGGGTTTATAATATTAGCGTGGAGGAAACGTTATCACATCTAGTTGCTATCGATAGTCCTTACTTGAGGTTATTACATAGGTATCAAGGCAATTATTGATTGTTGGGTATTTGTTTTTATCAAAAAGAACAAAAGTGATGAGAGGAATTCTTGATTGATTGGTGGGAGCTATCATAATGAATTGAATTAGAGTACATATTCCCGGCAAACCAGATCGACCGTCGAAACGACGTCGAATTCAGGTCGATCAAAAAATCGACCAACATTCCACCTATTTTCGACGTCGATTTTAAATTTTTGAGAATTTTGACCAGATTTCGACCTAAGTTCGACGTCAATATCAGGTCGAAATATGAGTCTCCCAAATCCCATAGGCCTAGATTTTCGACGCAAAATCGACTTCATTTTGCCAACGTTACTTTTCCAATAGCAAATTTTGACTAGAAATCGACTGACATAATAAGCTTTGTGTTGGTACCGCCGCACTGATACTTGTAGAAAGATTAGGCAGTCAGATAGGTATCTTATAAGATGGAGTGAATAGCAGTAGATAGTTGTCAATTGATTTCACGTTTCATACGTGCGTTGAGATCGTCCATTAGAGACTCGGTATCAGAGTATATAAGAAAGGTCTACGGATAATTAGAGACCTGGTATCGGGGTATAACGAAGCTCTATATGCAAATAATTGTATTGTTCAATGAAACATCGAATCAGTAGCGGATTTGAGATGGAGCCAAGGGAGCCGTTGGCCTTGGGCCTTCGCATCCCGGTAAACAATCTGAAGAACTCTGAAGCACTTGGAAATTACTACCCCTGTTTTTCCCTTTCGAAGCCCGCTTGAAGCACTGAGAAGCCCAGTTGAAGCCCTCTTGAAGCTTGCTTGAAGCACAGAGAAACCCAGTAGAAGCCCGGTAGAAGCCGTCTTGAAGCTCGCTTGAAGCACTGAGAGGCCCAGTTGAAACCCTTTTGAAGCCCTGATGGCTTCAATGGGAATTACTACCCTTATGAAGCCCTGATCAGCGCTTCAACAGGTGCTTCAGACAATATGAATGTTTACCGGGCAATTTAAAGGCCGCCGCTGATTGAAATTCATATCATAAACCTAATCGTGAACGGAGCGAGCAAAATAATTTTTCACCCCCCAAAAAAAAACAAAAATTAGGGCCCCCGCAAAAATTTGGCCCCGGGGCTCACAGAAGCTAAATCCGATACTGCGTCAAATTTCTAGCAAATTCTTGAGAAGCGATCATCAACCGAATTTCGACGTCGATTTTGGAATAAATTTTCAAAAAGAAAGAAAAATTGACTAGCGATTGAAACTGTGAGTATGATTTTGACGTCGAATTTAGGTCAAAATTTGGTCAAAATTTTAGCACTATCAGGAAATATTTCGACCCGTTATTGACGTCGATAGCTGGTCGAAATTTGGTCGATTTTTTCAGTCGATTTTTGGTCGAAAAATGAGAAAATTGACGTCAAAATCTGGTTGATTTGGTTTGCCGGGTTAAAGCGGTAGAGCATAATGAATGAATGATTGTTGAGTAGGTATCTTGATTTAAACTTGAAATTTGTACTGAGCTTTCTCATATTTATTTGACGGAAAGTGTATTACTTAGTAGGTATGATAACAGTACTCTTATAGGTGAATAATCATCACAATTATTCAAAGTTGCAGTAGACATATTGGAGCCTCCTCCCCCCTTTCCGAGTAGGGTAGCGAGCATTTGGAGCCCTAAATATGAACCAATTTTAACCAAACTCAATGTATATTCTCTAAGATATAGAACATTAGTCACATAGTGAAAAAAAACTATTTCATCTCTCTGAAGTTCTGTCCTATTATTTTTGTTAATATTGTTGCTGAATAGTCTACTGCTGATGATATGAAAGTCACTGAAAGTGGTGATGTAAAGGAACTTCAGCATTTCAGCAAGCAGCATTTTGCAATATTTTGCCAGTTATTGGTGACGTAACAGAAAATCAATCCATCATATAATTAAGAAAAAAGATTAGCCGACCCTCTTCAAGCCTGGTACTGGCTGCTTCTTTCTTCTTTCTTCTTTCTTCTTTCTTCTTTCTTCTTTCTTCTTTCTTCTTTCTTCTTTCTTCTTTCTTCTTTCTTCTTTCTTCTTTCTTCTTTCTTCTTTCTTCTTTCTTCTTTCTTCTTTCTTCTTTCTTCTTTCTTCTTTCTTCTTTCTTCTTTCTTCTTTCTTCTTTCTTCTTTCTTCTTTCTTCTTTCTTCTTTCTTCTTTCTTCTTTCTTCTTTCTTCTTTCTTCTTTCTTCTTTCTTCTTTCTTCTTTCTTCTTTCTTCTTTCTTCTTTCTTCTTTCTTCTTTCTTCTTTCTTCTTTCTTCTTTCTTCTTTCTTCTTTCTTCTTCTTCTTCTTCTTCTTCTTTGGATAAGTTAAGACGCTCACGTCATGTCACGGACGTCACCTACAGTAGTCCACAGCGCAGTAAGTTGTGGGTATTTTTTGTGTATGCTATATGCTGAGTAGCCTTGTGTCGTGTCTTTGGCTCTTTGCCTGTTATCATTATTAAGATCGCGTGTTTAAAAATTCATGTTATTCGTGTCGTCCCGTTATTTGGAGATTTCTTATCATAACAAAATTATTTTGTAATTTTGTTCCTTTTTTTTAGCTAAAAAAGTTTCGTTATTTTTGTTTTTGTTTCCGTTATGCATGAAAAATTTAGTGATTTTGGGGTGACTTTGCGCAAAATTTTTGACTTTTGTTTTTCTTTTAGAATTTTCTGGAATAGGTAACAAATTTATTTACTTTTGTTTTGGTATGAGAGGCGTGCCTTGCGGCTAGTAGGCGAGTATTAATAAATTTGATTGAATGCTCTAATTTTCTGTTTGTGGGTATTTCTGTGTGAGCTATGCTGAATAGCCTTGTGTCTTTGGCTCTTTCACTGTTATCATTGCATTTTGAGGTTCAAGCAAGTGCGATTCAATTGTGAGCTATTATTTTGTATTAGGATTGCGTATTTGAAGATTAGTGTCATTGGCGTCGGCATGTCTTTACCTGAATGTGTGTTTTTACGTGAATGCAATGAAACAATTATTTATAGGAATGAGGTGGGAACGCCACAATGTAAAAAGTGTGTGTCATTGTGACGCCACTTTTGGCTTTAATTTTCGGCGTCACAAATTACAGAAGAAACGATAAATCCTCGAAATTTCATCATACGAAGTTAGTCAGAATGTAGGTACACTTTGTACATAGGAAAATGTACCGCTAGATTTTGATATAAACACATATGTAAATATTCGTACAAATGCGCGAAGCGCCACTTTGTATGACGTATAAATCGTCATGATCCGCAAAACCAATTATAAGATGTATTATACCCTTTCCATACGATTCTTACCAGCTCCTACATTAATTATCCAATAATGTATATTTTCCCCAAACTGTGGAATAGACCAGCCCTCGAAGCGACCTAACCTTAAGAGTGAAAATGTAACTTCAATTCAATTCTAATTCCAATTCCGATTCCGATCCTACACTAGATGAAAAAGAAACCTTTTTGATTATTATAACTTGTTCATTGATTGTAAATTCCATGTAATTAAGTATTTGAAGTGTAAATAATATGAAGTTAGAAAATCAGTTCTTTAATTTTTCATCTTAGCCGGTCAAATCATGATACATATTTGCAACCACACGCAAACTCTCATCACAGTCATCATGAGTAACATTTGCCTATTAATAAATTTAATTGAATGTTCAAACTGTAAAATTATTTTTTGCGGATGAATAACTGTTCATGAAGTTTTGGTATCTACCTAGGTAATTCGCTTTTACAGAATAGAAGAAAAGTGATGAGAGATGAATTCTTGAAATTGGTTCAAACAATTTGAATGAAAGTCGTGTTGAAGCAGTATAGCAGAATAAATAAATGATTGTTGAGTATTGTGATCTAAGCATATAATTGGTAGGCTATCAAGCTACAATGAACGAATTTTGACAAAACTCCATATATATCCTCCATACAGATGCCCAAAGAACATTCATAGGTTAGAGCCACCTCCCCACTCCTTAAGTGAGGAGCGTGCATTTGGAGCCCTAAATATGAATCAATTTTGACCAAACTTTTCATATGTCCTCTATGCAGATGCCTAAACAACATTCATAGGTTAGAGCCCCCAGAGCTCTATCCCTCACCCCTAAGGGAGAGCGGGTAGTTGAAGCTCTAAATATGAACCAATTTCATTGATCCGCAGAAAGATATCCATCTATATACTTGGTCCCCACAAATAAACGTCGCAAATATCGTTGTAGCTCAGTCCAAGTATGGAAGTCACTGACAGTGTGATGAGAAGAAACTTCAGCATTTCAGCAAGCAGCATTCTGCAATATTTTGCAATTTGATATTGTGACGTAATGGAAAATCAATCCATCAAAATTCAAGAGAAAAGATTGGCCGACCCTCTTCCAGCCTGGTACTGGCTGCTTGTTTTTTGTTTGGTTTTGACATGTTTTATGTCTTTACGCTGACCTGTTCCCCCTGACCCCTATTGAAATTTTGCGAGTTTTTTTAACACGAGTGGCCCCCTTCACCCCTCTCTCCCCATTCACCCCTGGGTGATTCGAAAATTTGCGAGTTTTTTAACGCGAGTTCACCCCGCAAGTTCACCTTGCTTAGTTTATATTCGAGCATTATACTAGCTTTATGAAGGCTTTATACTAGCTTTATACTAAGATTTCACAGGAAGATGATGACGTCACAAAAAGTTTGATGACGTCATGGCCCCCACCCTCAGCGTTTTTTAGAGTGAGTTTACCTCGCAAGTTCAAAAGACCCCCCATCCCTCTTTCTCAGTTTATATACTAGGTTTATACTAGCTTTATGTTGGCTCCGTCCCTTCAATGAGCTACATATGCAACGCTTCGATTCTCTAGCATAATAAATAGTATTATACAGTTTGTGACCTATACTAGGAATATACTAGTCTTGAACTAGACTCACACTAGACCAAGAAGGGAGCGAAAATACCCTAAAGTAGACTTACACTAGACCATGAAGAGGGCGAACGAGCGGAGCGAGTGAGTCCCCCAAAAGCAATTAGCCTAAAACACTCTAAAGTAGAAATATACTAGACCAAGAAAGGAATTGACCAAAAGCTATCAGCCTGGAGCAGACTTATACAGTGAGCCCTCCAAAAGCCATTAGCCAAAAATATTCTCAAGTAGGCTTATAGTAGACCACGAAGGGGGCAAACGAGCGATGCATGCTACCTTATGGAAGACATGAAACATGATCTTTATTAATTTGGCTGCGCCAGAAAATCTTTATTTTCTTTCTTCCTTTATTGTGTGTATTATTATTAATTTTGTAAAGTGATGTTTCCGTTAATTGGTCTACTACTATAATATAAAGAAGGGGTTTCTTTAAAATGGATCCCCCCTTAAATAAAATCTGGAAATCAAGAAATCTGAATTTTTGTTCTAGAACCTGAGAGATTTGGTTTTGTCAGCTTGCTTGTCAAGTTCCAACACGCAAAAAAATCAGCCAAAATAATGATAGATAACTGAAGAAATTAAGATATGTATTTGGTTTATAAGTATAACGACTCAAGGGTGCTATGAGGCCATTCTCATGAAAACAATTCTTTGTAGTCGTGTTTTAGAAGGGGCCATATAAATTCTTTTCATTTTTTTTTTTTTTTTTTTTTTTCAGCTATGAGAAAATGAAGTTTGAGGGAAATTTCTTCATTGGACCAAGGGGGTCACTGCATCCCTGTGACTATCTTCACAGTTATAGAATATTTGAATTTAAATAATTATGTCGCTTCAATTTACTTTTTGTTTTCAAATACTATAGTAAATGATCAAAACGTTCCCTATGTATTTTTAGGGAATTTCTAAAATGGCTGTCTCAGAGTATGCAGCAGAGAAACGTAATGGAGAACAGTTATGGTAACTATTAATAACTGTTGAAGCAGCATCAAGAATACAGCCACATTATTTACAAGCAACCCGCGAGAGGCCGGAAGAGGTTCGATTCTATTCATTTATTTATGGTTTCTCCCCGAGTCTACTTGAAATGTTGATTCTATCACTTGACCCATGGTTTCTTCCATACTCTAATTTCTTCATGGTTCCTTCATTGGTCTGACTCAGATATTGATTTTATCAATTTATTTATGGTTCCTCCCCTGGTGTGATTGGAAAATTAATCCAATCAATTTTTATGATTTTTTCCTTGGTCAAATTCATAATATGTTTGATTCTATCAATTTATTTATGGAAAATATAAAGGGAAAAAACCTGAGCAGGACTCAAACCTCTTGCCTTTGACTTATTATGTAAGACGTATCTATAATTTAATTATGGTTTCCTTGTTGGTCCAACTCCAATGTTTGTTGATTCTATCAATAAATTCACGGAGAGAGAAAAAAAAAACAAAAAAAAAAAAAAAAAAACAAAGCTTCCACAGGGCTTGAATCCTTCACTTCAAGAGAGAGAAAAAATACAAAGAACGTACAAAGAGAAATGAAGAACGTATAAAAGAGGAAAAATAACGCGAAGTGAAGAAAGACGCTACAAAGCAAAAAAAGAAAGGAACGGAAAAATACAAAGAAGCGAAAAAAGAAAGGAGCACGCAAGACGCTGACGCGCACGCGTGATCGGTGCGCCGCGACTTTTGATACTGTATGTGACATATAATATATCAGAGAAATGCGGCGATGGATTTGCTTAAAATTGAAAAATTACTCTCTTCGACGACCAGTATAGCGTCTGATATCTTGTGCCGAAAAATGTTCAAAAGAAAAATAAAATAAAAATAATAAAAATTGTTAATAGATATTTGTACGTAAGTGTGGAAAGTAACGGGTAAACAGACACACGCATACAATGTATTTTGCAGATGTGTACATAAGTACATAACTCATTGCATTGTATTCTCTCTATGTAGCACTAATAAGCCAAATCAATTGAAAGGATCATCGCAGTAGTCGCGTGTCGTTGACGTATGCGGACTATTGTGGGAAATGTAAACAAGTAGCGTCGTCGTTATCACCGCCGCCCCCGTCATTATTTATCGTCTAATACGAATATACATAAACTTTGTAAAATACAATAGCCGGATTAAAGTTATTTTCGCAAGTGCCAAACCACCCCTGATGCATGATTCATTGTAACGGCGAACATTAATATATTATCATCGACTTTTTCTTTACTGGCCCGCGCTTTCATCTTGATGAACCACTAATTATTACTTTCGCTGTCAGCATTCGTGTTACGGGATTGGTACATAGGTATGATAAAAATATACCGCGTAGGTATACGTTGACGGCAAATGCGAATATCGCTGAAGCTCCATTCTTGGAAATCTCTCCAAGATGAGCAACATCTAAAGGATGAGGCTCCGATTCCTCTCTCTTATATTTAGAACTTTTCAGCCGTGCGCTCTATCAATTGTCTCAGCGGGATACCGTGTCAGCAACATGCCGAATAACAGCTAGAAGCACCCTTGATGAAGTACCTGCCTTGAACCGATATTCTTAAAACCTATTGATCTAGGAAGTGACAGTCAATCTCGCATGCTGAGTCAGTCTCGTGCCAGATTTACTATATGTATGGGTGCAGTTACGCTTATGGAGTCTTATGCTCATATTAGAATTAATCTTGAAGTGCGCTCGCAAAGTATTTCGATTATAAAGTGTTCACGTATTTCTGTTAATAAAATGTCCTTATCAACTATAGGTACGTTTATTAGGTAGTATTTATTCATCCATTTTGCTCATTCGCGTTCACGACCGTTTCACGCAAACGCGTCGAGGTACACACGTTATGTAAGAAATGAGCAACTACATATACCAGCATTATTACCTTTGGTAAATTTGTGGGTGCACAATTATGTGCAGTAGGCTATGTAGGTCCAATTTTATAATACTCGGTCGGGAACCACTCATCCGATTGAGCTTCGTGTTGATTTCAGATTCTCAGGTGCTAACTCCTCTGTGGGAGAAGATTGAGATTTCAGAGTGGATGGCTGAAACAAATCTGCGGACTCCTATACTTACTTGTACAAGTTTTACCTTACTCTTTCAGTATACCTATACCGGTAACTCAAATATATTATTCGAGTTATCCCAGCATTTTTTCAAGCTATCAAATAGATTTTCGCAGCTCTACTGAAGAGATGAAATTTTTGAATTTTATTTTACTTTGCTAAAAATATGCACCTATACACATACACTTTTGCAAAAACCAAATCAGTCGTGCATGACGCGTTATTTTATCTTATTCTCGCCTCCTGCTTCTTCAAGTTCCAGCTTTTCTAAAATGTCTACTTGGTATAAATATTACAAAAGTTTCAGGTCGAGCTTATTACATAATTATAAGCTTGTTAACGACGCTAGAATAAACAATGCGATGTAGTGAAATAAAAAGGGGATTCATAAAATGCACGTCATCAAAAGGGTTTTTGAACGGGAAACTTGAATACAGGAAAAAATGTTGAAATCACGACTTCTGAAGTATGAATCACGGGATGACGCATACACATCATTTTTAGGCTACTGAGCGTGAAAATTTTTCTTCACCACAGGAAATTATAGGTGCGTAATTACACACATACATCTGATTTTTGAGAAAAAAAAATTTTTTCACAACACTGCCGGTGAAACCGCAACTTTTCGTCACTTAAAACGATGGCGAAACTGGGTTTTATCACAAGTAGTCCGTAAAACTGTGGTGAAAAGTGAAAACTGTAGTGAAAAACGAAGAACTGTAGTGAAAAGTAAGAGAAGACTGGCGATAACGTAGAGATAAAACTGTAGTGAAAACCGAGGTCAGCGAACTCCATTCTGTCTGAGGTAGGTACGATGGTAGGATGAACAGTGTTGCAAGAACTTCCATTTATTCTTCAGTGCAGCCAGGTTCCTATTATTTTATCGGGTTCGCCATCGTTTTCGTGACAAAAAGTTGCGGTTTCACCGTCAGTGTTGTAAAAAGTTTAATACTCGACAAGCGGTGAGAACTCGCGTTTCACTCGGAGTTTCAGAGCAACCAATCACGCTCGCTACGCTCGCGTGATACACGGTTGCACTGAAACTCCTTGTGAAAACGCTCGTTTTCACCGCTTGTCGTGTAACATACTATTTTGCTCCATTTTTGACAGAGGTGCGACTATTTGTATACTCTCTCAGTAATGTTATGTAATAAATTAGATACCACAAGGGTGAGACGATGTTTGTACGCAGTACTTTACGATATTCTCAAGCTCAAAGAAAAAAATGTCAGCCAAATATCTCGATCCATTGAGCGGTGGAGTGGGTGCGGGTTGCTTATGCATTTGATTTTGTTTCTTCCAGTACCGGGATCGACCCTTTCGGGTATAACTTCAGTGTTGGAAGAATCTCCTTGGCGAACTTCCTCTTCTGCTTGGCAACTGCCAAGTTACTTTGGCAACCGCCAAGCTGCATAGCTTTGACGAGTACAAATTGTGACTTGTCCGTTTTTCTTAAAGAAAAATCTGTGCAAGCACTCAGTCGGGATGCAGATTAATCTTAAAACTGGTGCAAGGGCCCCAAAAGGCAAAGTGAATCTCGTTGGGGCAAAAATTGAAACGGGGACGTCCAGCTAAAGCTAAGGAAGCCTTAATAAAGCAATGATATGTTATTGTTTTTTTTTTATATACCGTTTTTTGTTTTTACTTACCGCTCCCCCAATTCCTGTATAATATTTTTTCATACTGCTCGAATACAATTAAAAAGTCGTTAGAGATTTATTTTCCCGTTTTTTTACATTAAATAACGTCTTAGAACTTTTCTTCATGTTGTGTTCTTCAAAATTTGTTATGTCGTTCAACTATTACTTATCCGGGGTTAACGGCTTCTTTTTCCCGTGTGACTGACTATTTTTCCTGGGCTGATAAATCACACCCAAATAAAAATAAGTTTATTTCTGCTCGTCTTTTGTCTTGACGTGTTGACGTTAACGCCCTCTGTGCGCTCACCGTCTGTACTTTACAGTTAAAGGTCTTTGGTACTTGTCTCTTAGACTGAGCTTGTATAGCGTGCGGAGGACTCCTACGTAGGCCTTGTGGATGAACGCGCAAAGGGATAACACAGCTTCTCCTTTCTCCACGGTAAACGTCGTCTTAGCTCAGTCCATCAAAGGTAGTCTTCTCGTACACATTAATATACGGACCTCAGTAGAGAATAATCATTGTGGTTTGAACATTTTCTATTGTCGCTCTTCGAAGCGAAAACGTTTGAAAAATAAGGAAGACGAAAGAAAGCAAGGACGCGGAAAGAGGAGGAAAATACTAGATTTGGATGTACAAAGTAAAATAATATTGGCAGTACTTACATTTGCGCTATTCAGTACTGTTTTTTGATCAAATATGAACGGATTGTGAAAATAAGCAATATGTACAGTCAGCGGAGGGTTTACCGGGTGTGCAGAGTGCGCAGTTGCACCGGGCGGCAAATTCTCAATTTTTTTCCTCTTCGACACCATGACCAGGCTGTATCCAGATTGCGGCCCAAAACCTGAAAACCATCCAGATTGCGTCCCGTAGGTGAACCAGATTGCGGCCCTCGAGGCTATCAGTTTGCGGTTCAATTTTTTTTTTTTTTTTTTGACGAAATTGATAGTTTTCAATGTATTCGGCAGTAGCGTAGATAAGGGGGAGGGGATTGGGTGGATATATCCCCCATAGAATGTTTTTTAGTATCTGTTTTCCCTTAAATACAATAATTTTGTCTATTTTTTGCGTAAATTAGGAAAAATTTTGGGAAATATCTTCCCCCCCCCCTCCCCACGAGAAAATCGTATCTACGCCACTGGTATTCTCCCTCCCCCTTAATCAGTGAATAGCAAGTAAAGCAAGAAAACATTTTTTCTATTGGGGGAGGGGGCGGTAGAGAAAATTTTGCACACGGTCGCAGCAGACCTAAATCCGGCTCTATTTTAAAAGTGAAAATTCTGATGTAAGATTTAGAAATTGGCGTTACTAGAGCTGAGTGGCATACAACAAATGAGGGAAAAAAGATGAGAAACAATTGATTGCGAACGAAACGTTTGATCATATTGTTAGAGATGTTCATGATTCATGACGTTTATGGGTTGCAATCGATCATGAAGGGGATACCGAAACTCGCAAGAAGAACCTGGAAAAAACATATAATACTGTAATGTAAATAAAGCTGCGAAAGGTTGAATAGCTGATTGTGAGAGCGTTGTACCCAGAGAACAAAAAACTCGCAGTTTACCTAGTGAGCTGCTCGGGGTTTGCCTTCACCAACTTTTGTTAGCTGTGGTAATTAGGGAACCTATTTTACGGGAGTCAGTCGCGAGCAGTGCGGTTATGAGGCTCGGAGGTCGACATCTTCTCAAGTCTTTCTCTTCTCAATAAGTTGAATCATTTCTACAGAATTACGAGATATTATTAGAGTAGAAATAAATCGTAATCACGTCATATTTTTCCTTCAAAAATATTTTTTTTCCAACGTTACGGGATTGTAATTTATTGATCTCCTCCCTCTCCTATCACCTATAGCTCGGAGATAAAAATTTTTTCAAGTCCTTACGTTTTGCTATATACGACGCGCGACGCCCAGTACTCGTCATTTTATTTCTTTAATAACCCCTCTCGAAAATTGGGGCTCAAACTTAGAATTGGGAAGTTGGTAGCCCTGACAATATTCACCCTTTCCTTCAATGCTTTTTAAATGGAGAAATTTTACGCATCATAATTATGAGGATGTTATTTTTTAAAGGCTTAATTATAATAACACAGCGAAAAGAATGTGAGAACAGCAAATGAGGAAGCAGCAAAGAGGAATATTACAACAGTAAATAAAGGATGAAATGAACAGTAATCGCTACACAGCAAATATAGAATTGATGAAACAGTAAAATTAAACACTTTTTAACAGCAAAAAAAGAACAATTGAAACAGTTGAAGCTACTCAGCAAATAATTTTTCACACATAAAAAATGGAATAAAATAACAGCGCATTTACAAAACATTCGGAGGGTTGTTACACGAATATGCCTACGGTACTTGGTGAAATATACTCATGTTGAGTAGGTACCTAGGCTTATCTACCTACAGGTAATATTTTATTAAGTTGACCAGGATGATGTGACGACGAAGGAAGAAGTTCCATAATATTTTACGCAACCTCTAGCATTTGCGGCTAACCAATATCGAAGAAAATATTGCAAACTATACTCAGACTCTTCCAGAAGAACAGGCGTCGAAAACCTTGGACGAATTTAAGATGTATCGGAATGGGATTTGGAAAATTTCGTATCTAGATTGTGAAAATGTGCCGAAAGAAATCGCATTGCTCGTGTCCGTAAGTACTTCTTAAAACATTCAACTTGTAATTGTAAGCATGCATTGGGCATGTTGATCAGACTCAAACTTTGCATCGTGCTTCCTCGAGCAAAAAGTGTGCCCTTCCTTAGGGCAAAAACGGAAATGTAGCCGACCTGAAGCTGCGAAGGAAGCTCTTTTAGTTGGTACAATAACTTTTTTTTTTTAAACGTAAACACATAGAATGATGCTGATTAATCACTCATTGCTGTTTGAATTATTTTTTTGCTTTTTTTGATGTATTTTTTGCTGCGGCATTGTCGATAAGCTGTTCAATCGATTTTTTTACAGTGCATTGTTTTTTTTTTTTGCTGCGTTAATCTGTCCTTTCTCTGTGATAAAATTCCTTTGACTGTGTTAATCGTTTTTTTTTTGCTGTGCTATTAAATCCGATCCTTTTTTAAAGCGAATACAAGCATAAATTTTGTAGTCTGTATTATCAACATTAACTACAAGAAACACTCACGCGGTTGCGTACACGTCTTTTCCGTTGACTAACCAAAACTCATTGAGAGAATCACCGCGCTACTAACAATTCATAAATTTTATTTATTCCCTCTTCACCTTCCTTTTCTAAAGAAAGAAGCAGAAACACATATTTGTATAGAGATAAATTACTACATATCAATTAAGCTCATTCGGACGTCAGTTTTAAGCACGGTTTTAAGAAATAGCTAAACGCAATTGCGCCCTGAACATTTCTTATGGGGAAATTTTGAGTTCGTCAGCGCCTTCTACTAAACGGATTGAGCTTCTATTCTTACCGGGCAGCCTAATTTCTTTCAGTTATCTCGGCTTTAACTCTCAAATTCTTATACATTTCCAAAATCAAATGAATGTCAATTTGTATTTTCATAATCAAATGACTTTTCGGTCGAACTTGTTAATGGGTCACCCCGGTTTCACCGACAACACTTTCACTGACGGTAATTTCACCGAATTTAAAATTTTTTTTTTTCACCGAGGGCAATCCACCCTCGTTTTACCGAATAATTTTTTCACCGGAGAGGAAGAAAAAAAAAAAGTAGTTGCTCAGAAAATATCGGAAGAAGCCAGTGAAGTGCTAGATTATTTCGAAGACATGTGGTTTGGAAGACAGACGAGGGAAGGTCGTCAAAAGCCAAAGTATCCCATTGAGTTATGGAACTGTTATGTAAGCGTGCTACAAAACTTGCCTTGGACTAACAACGGCGTTGAAGCTTGGCATCGGGGCTTCGAATCACTTACGTACAGTCACGATGAAAATTTATGGCGTTGTATTGATAACTTTTGGCGCCGTGAGTGTAGTGGAACAGTACGTTGTACGTAGTTGGTCATCCCAGCCGAAGAAGAAGAAGAAGAAGAAATGTGTGGGCAATTGTTTCGTTATATTCCGCTTTTCTCAATGATGAAGACGCTGTAGAGTACCTATGCGTGGAGAAGCGCATAATTATAATTTTTAATTTTTTTGATAGCTATAAAATTTTAGTCGAATCATTGTGAATCATCTTTTTCCTCATCGAAAGTTTTTTTCCTCGGGGAAATTTTACACGAGTACAAATTACAAACTTGAATTTTTTTTTGATGACAAAATTATTTGGTGAAACCATGGATTGCACTTGGTGAAAGTTGTCGGTGAAAAAAGAATTTTAAAAACTCGGTGAAATAACCGTCGGTGAAAGTGTTATTGTTGGTGAAATTACGTAAACCCGAAGTACCACTTGCAGCCGAGGAAGTACCGCTGGGTCAAACACGGAAGCGAGCGAGGCCGTTCGTTTTTTCCAAATACCAAACATTAAATCGGCGTGATGCTCAGTCGATTTTTGAGAATCGAATAAACATTCATACCCGATGAAGCATTCCCCGTTTGCCCAATCTCGAAATCAACATGAAACCGACTAGAATTGTTCTCTCTCTCTCTCTCTTTGTTAGGGGGTGCTATACTAGGAAGAAACTACAGAAACCTGGTAAAATTCATCCTAGTAAACGATCTGGGACATTATTTTGTTCCCGCTTGCCGACACTCTCAAGAAGGAAGGATGCAAGAATGTTTTATTTTATTGTAAACCAACCCTCGGTGACAATGCGCCAAGCGAGAATTTATTTAAGGAAAAGAATAGTGTCAATTGGTTTTGCTGTTATAGAAATACGGTATTTATTATAAGATTGACAAAACAATTCGCATGAACCTTCAGGTTTCGGTCGTTAACACAATTGCTTATAATATACTCGTATATCCAGAAATTAAATTGTTCCGCACACGTGTATCATTACCTACCTATGTTTTGTACATAATTGTTACAAGTTGAAAGACTACTCAAACTTCTACAATACCTATCTTTTAGTCTCGCCTAATATCAACTTTACACACCAACACGCTTCATTTTGCTTCCAGTCTCCGCATAACGGATGATATTAATGCGTACATACGTACAAGTATCATCTTGATACCAGCCACGCCACCCCGGTCGTAGCTACAACTACGAGCTGAACTGATAAATGCGTATATTTTAATTCTTGTTAAACGTGTCCGATGTCATTGGGACCAGGCAAAAAAGTAAGAGGAAAGAAGAAAAGTTTCACTCGTCAAAAGTGCGGCCAAGTGGAAACGCTAAATTTTCAACAATAGTTTACGTTAATAAAGATGACATCAAAATGAAACGAGACGATGAAATGGAAGGGAGAGAGAGAGAGAGAAACCAATACTCGTGTGTGGCGATCTATATTCCATATTACATATTACATATTACGTAACCCCAAGCGAAGTCCTGTTGATCGACAACGACGACGGACAGAAGAGTGAATGTATGGTTTTACAGCGTAAATGTGCATCAGCCTATACAACATATCGTGTGCTTACTTTTCCAATTGAAAAATCAAATCAATCTGTCGAGTGCGAATGCTTCCCTTGTCGGATTTCCTAACAACAATACCCATCGCACATACCGGGAATTAATTGTAGCCGCTATTTCTAATAATAACATGCAGCATTATTCGTGCGATCATTGCCACCCTGATACCCACACCCATTCGAACGGTTTTCGTGTCGGTCAATTTAAAATTTCGTTGGTTCCTTTTGACTCTAGATCACAATTATAAATCTATAGCCTACACTTACTTAATGCGCAGGGAATGAACAATATAGGCCTACATAATAATATCCAAATGTGCAGTTACCTTTGAAAGTAAAGACTTGAAAAATTTACGCCTTACTGCAGTGGTTCTCAAACTATGGGTTACAACCTTTCTGATGTGGGTCGCGAAAGAATTCAAAGTTGGCCACAAAAAATTCTAAACATATTCGAATATATAATATATTTATTTATTTATTGGGTTTAGTTTTTTTTTTTTTTTTTTTTTTTTTGGGGGGGGGGGGTTGTGCCGACACCAGCCCAGGGCCAATTACCACCGACACCACCCTTATATAATTATATACATAACCAATGTTTGTAAAAACCAAGAAAAAAAAAAAAACAAAAGAAAAAAAAAAAACAAACAAATTACATCAATTACATCATAAATCCATTCAGTGCATTTTTCTTCTGGAAAATGAAGAGAGGGTTACGAAAAGTGTGTCAATTTTAAAATTGGGTCGTCATCCACAAAAGTTTGAGAACCGCTGCGGCTTACTGTACTGGTGAATTGCGATCGAACTCTAATGTAGGTACTTTACCTACATACACATATTATGTATGCTGGTGTTGAATACGATCAATAATTATGCCGAAAATTACATTTCGATGAGTAAATTTAATTTTCGGAGCCGCGGTTTCGATACTTTTGTTGCTGTTGGCACGAGAAAAAAAAATGCCACCTCAAGGCTTGACCGCTGTGGCGATTGCAAAAGAAAAAAAATAATCCCGCTCCCTCCCCCCTCAATTTCTTTTCTAAAACGTGCGGTCGCTCCGAGAACGTATCTATCAAAATTTCAAAAATCATCATACTCAATAATTACAACGAACTAGATTCGAACGCGTATGATTCAATGAGAACGATGAAAAAATACGACACCTTTATGCCGTATACAAAGTTAAATTGAGGTCTAGGTATGTACATATATGCAAACACAACGTATAAAATTGGGATTTAATGCACTCTCACAACGAAAGCTACCTACTATTGAACCTGATTGAGCCTGTACGTCGGGGTAAGTCAACCCTACATGACGTAATGGACCACGGACAATAGATCATGAATCATGCTGATGATTGTAAAGGTAAGAAAGCTTCAATGACACACTTAAATAGAAATTCAGTCGCTCAAGTAACGACAGCTTGGGAGGTAGTTTCGTGCGCGGAGCCTGCTCTATCCGGACTGTGTTCGTCGGAATATTAAGGAATTCCGGGCGGCCCGCTTAGAGAGGCCGCGATAGATCAGGAAGGACAACAGGTATCTCCCATTTTAGATATCTTTAGCAAGTAAAGTCAAACTCGCGACTCTTTCCTTTTGGAATAAACCGGGGCACTACTATGGTAGACCGTCCCACAAAAATATTTCTTAACAGTTACAGTACTGTGCGTGTGTGTGTGTGTGTGTGTTTGCGTAAAATAATCAAAATTATACACACAACAACAATCATGGAAAATTATCAAAACTAGTCGAAAAATAAGTTTTAAAAAAAAAAATCAGAATTGTATATGCATTTGATTGTGATATGGACCTGGCAGCACTGAATATAGGTAGCTCAAAGGTCGACATTTCTTGAAGGTCCTCAAGGAGGTCGGAGCGGTTTACGAAGTATGTAATAGGTATATAGTCAATGGTCGGAGCCTTCGCTACCTTAATTCAACAATAGTGATCAGGAGAAAGGTATCTCTCACACACGTGACTAGTGGTGCGTGATTACAGAGCTTTGTTACCAACACACTTTTACAACAAATTGTGCGCAAGACTTTGTTTTGGTTATTGTTGTTTTGCATTATGTATTTTACGCCGAATCCGTCAAATTGCCAAATTTATAAAATCGGCAACTGAAATATTGTGGTTGAATGTAAGTCTAGTCTACATGTAATATTTCTTTCTCTTCCAAATTTTTTTTTACCGGTATTCTTCCCAATTGTATAATGAAACAAAACTGAATCATCGCAATGTGATATTTCTTTCTCTTTGTTCTCCAATTGTTTTTCTTTTTTTTTTTTTTTTCTCTTGATTGCATTCAATGACAATCTTTGAGGGAGGGGGTGCAATTCAGCCTGCCATCCGGGACGTACATGTCAGAATCACGAGGGTTGATTGTTTTTTTTTCCCCCTTGACTTTGATAATGATGAAGATTAACTTTTTCTGACTCTTTTCATTAATTTTTCTTTTTTTCCATAATGACTTAAGATTAACCTTTTCTGACTTTTTTTCAAATTAAATTTTCCCATTCGTAGCGTGTCATTGCGATTATTTGCTCTACAAATTTTTTTTTTTTTCTATACATGATGTTGAAACAGCGTTTTGACTGCATCTACCGTATAGGTACGGTCAAATTTTTAGTTTTACCCACACCAAGATTAGCGTGAAAGAAAAAATAAAAAAGTGAAAGAAAAATGAATCAGCCAATAACGTTCGCGTGTTTGTTATTTTTAATATCATTAGAAAAAAATATCTTACAATACATGTGGGTATCGTAAACGGAAACGTTCACTAACTCGGCAAATTGCTTTACTCGCCTCCGGCTCAGATTGCAATTTTTGCCTTGTTGCGGGTAAACGCTCATATGTATGTAGAAATAATTATAAGTACTATTATTTGTAGATATCATCATTTCACCGTGACCAATAAATAAAATCTTATCGTGATTAATTAACGTTAATTTGCTTCAGATGTGTTCATAATAACACGAATACGTTAACATTATATGTATTTTTATTGAGAGAAAAAAATATATACCTATAGGTACCTAGGTATTTCTTCCTTTGTGTTCATATAAATTGGTTTGCAAATATTCTCAACGTTGATCATCTAGGTACTTCAGATCAAGTAGAAAACAATCGGCAACAAATTCTGCCGATTTTAATTTGACGGATACGTCAATTTAACTTTGTACCTACCAACGGTAGTTTTGTCGGGGAATATTTCATTTCGATAAAATGTTTAATGAGGTAATGAAACGTTCAGAAATAAATTTTAAATGTTTTTCAAAAGTGTACAATCATAGTTTTTTGCACTAATAAATCGTTCTCAATATAGGTAATACCTACTTACATACCTAGGCCTACCTACTTTACCATCGTCCTCTGTCCTTCATAAACGAATTGCCCTTCTCTATTAGCTACGGTACCTATAACACACATATAGGCCTACCTTGGATTTGAAGACGGTACCTATACAAAATGTCAACTAGGCTAATAAAAATGTTCTTTGCGTGCTTCCGCTATGCTCATTATACAGGCTACCTAAGTAATACATTAATACAGGTTAAGTATGATAGCTTGGTCTATAGCTGTATACGGTACAACGAACATCCGCAGCCGTCCGTTGATTTCTCTGTTTTCAAATCCAGATCGAACAAACGGAATTCTTGTGTATGGTAGGTATAAGAAACGATCATTCGAATCTTATCTATTCTAGGCACCTGCCTATACGTAATTGTAAAATAATAGTACCTACTGGTACCTACAGCCTACGCTACGTAGAAAATAACTCCAAATTCTTAAAAGACTCTGCGATTTTTCTGCCGTGTTTGTCGCGCTTAAAAGCATTAGGTAGCCTACCTACAACAAAGGGAGTGGTTTGTTTTGTCGATAGGAATGGTACGCGGATGTAGTGCAAACACGAAATGTCTGAAGCACATTATACGTAGAAAGGATGATGAAGTGAAGTTATTCCCTTGACGTTTAAAAACGATTTTACAAGCAGTAGACCTTTTTTTCAATTTACATGTACACGTACATACGTGTGTGTACGTATTGCTAAGTTGAAAACTACTTACTATCTAACTTATATCTGTCGCACAGTATACCCATCATATCGTACGTATCATTAGCATATACAATCTGGGGTGGGTGCGAAGTGTAGCATAGTATTACTTACTTAGTTAGCCCTATATTATTATTACTATTATCATTATTTTTATTATTATCATGAAGGAAGTGCGCCGCGCCGTATCGGGATCCCGAGTGCAAGTTTATTTCGCGCGCGCGAAGAGAGGGAGAGACACGTTTTTCGGAGAGTTTACGAGCGTTCGCTTGTTCGATCGCGAAAAGGCGAAAATGAGATCTGTATCCCGCGGGAGATGATCCTAAATGAATCTTTATTAAGAGGACCTGGTTTTATCAACGTAAAACTAATCCCTTATTCTTTCTCTACGTCGTCGTCGTCGTCATCGTCATCGTCTGGCCGCTTCCCCGCACCTCATCACTTACGGCGCAATGCTCTCTTAAAAGTTTGTATTCGCTGTTTTCGATAGATTAGCTCTTACATAGTTTTGTCCTTTACAAATGAGGGATGAGTGTCTGGCTGTGTTCCGATAAGCCATAGCTCTTGTCTCAGTTTTGACAACTAATTTACTTTTCTCGTGAAAAGAAGATTACGGATTATTTTCCAGTCTCAATTATTGACACGATCAACTTTTCTACAGCTACTTCTCTTTTTCTTTCTTTCTCTTTTACCCCATCCCGTTCCCTTTCATTTCTCTTCCGCTCAACTCCTCACTCACCCTACCCTATCTCTCTCTCTCTCTCGCGGTCGAAAAGCTAAATCAAGTTAAATGAGATCTGTATTTATTGAAGCGATGGCGATGATCCGTTTGGAACTGCACTCATCCAGTATATTATCACACTGCATAATTTACGTAAGTTGGGAACCTTTTGATTGTACAAAATATACCTACTGTACAGTATATCTATACGACCCTAAATACCCCATAGCGTGGTACGTACTCTGCATTTCCCTATTCCATTCCTGGTCCATCTTCTTCTTCTTCACGACGCGACAGTGGCTGCAAATGCAAACACCTGGTTCCAACGATAGCGGCTCAAGGACCAACCCCGGTGGCACTTGACAAGTTACTGGGCTTTTAAATGTACCAGCAGACCTCTCTGCTTGAATTTCTCCCTAAGCTAAGATGGCTGCTGATCATCCCGAGAAGGTATGCGGGTACTTTTGCGTCCATGAGAGCCTTCAGTATCCTCGCCCATGGAATCAATTTGAACGCATTCCTTATTCCGAGGCTGACGGCTGCGCAAAACTGACATGATTGTAGCAATTGCTGACTCGGCTATCCTCTTCAGCCAGATACCAGCATCTGATGTACAGCGACCAGTTTGAAAACTGTACAGGCTACTAAAGATCATACCTCTTTCCTTCAGATAGCTCTCAAATCAATTGGCTATCACTGTCTCCAGGAGTTTTCCAACAAACAAAGTGGTCGATAAGAGGATGGTAGGCCTGAGAGGTTATCCTTTGTATTGATCAGCGCTAGTCTGGCTTTTTCCCACCGCACAGGAAACAGTCCTCCAAAGACTGCCTCATTGAATACGTATCAACAAGTAGTGCAGTGCTGGGTCAACTGAATGTATGGCGCTCCAGACTGGGTTTGGAAGCTCATCCAGAACCGGAACCTTCTAATACTTACTCCGCAATCTATTGACTGCTGCCCAGAAAAAAGTTTTGCGCAAATTTGCAGTTTTCGAGGTTCACCTGAAAGAACTTGAGCATTTTGGTCAATAGGATGCTGGTGCTCCTTTTTCTGCTGCTTCCCTGCCCTTGGACAGTGGACTCAGCAGTGCCTAAGTAGCTTTTGGTACCGACCACGGGTCTTGCATCGTGGCCATCTTCCCGGCTGCATGGAGGGCACTTAGGATCCCTGGGGTAGTCCTGTATCACATGCCCTTCTTCACCGCATCTATGACATCCATTACCGACAGCTTCCCCTCGGCAAGCTGCTGCAATAAGGCTTTCTCAGAGGCATTTAAAGCAGCGTGGAAGCGCAGCATATTTCTTCTCGAGTGAGCGGACCCTACAGGTGCAATCTGTATACTGCCTTCCTGCACAAGTTTTACAGCAGTTGGGATCGGCACCCGGATCTGTGCCATGTAGCACCTCCAGCCCATTTTTTTGAGATTGAGGACTCTCATCTGACTCTGCCTCCCAACTGCTGCCGCTATTTCCTCCTTGTTCACAGGGACATTGATGTTGAGGATTCTCATTGGTGTTCTCATCTCTACCTTCTCACCATTAGTTGCCTCCGAGCTGGTCTGGGAAGGTATCAACGACTTCCTCTGAAGTACCTTAGTATTCCAGCACCATCTCACCTGCCAGCTTGGTAAACCTGTTGGAAGCCACCTTGATTCCAAGAGCAGCAATCGAGAGTTTTCTCTTGCCTCTTGGACAAGGGCTGTGTAGGTTGGGAAGTCATCTGCTTCATTCCTCCTCTTTAGCACCACTGTGGCTCTGCGCAGGTTCCTTTTTATCAGCAGTTGGAACTGCTGTTGTACCTTCTTTTTGCCATGATGCCTATTTGCAGACTGAGAGATTAGTATGCTGTGGGACCTGCTCTCAGTTGCGATACTCGGCTGAAGGTTCTTCCTCCGAGTGCACCGAAAAGCCACTTGGCTTCAGGAGGGTACGTCACTTGGTGTAGGCTACCTAATGAGGTTGTTGCTTCTGCTGTTGATGCAGTTGCTGCTGGTCTCGCCGCTTCTGCTGCTGCTGCTACTGTTGCAGTTGTGATTGCTGTTGCCGTGTCAGTTGTGATTGCTGCTGTTGCTGTTGTCACAATTGGTTGCTGTTGCCTCTGCCCAATCATGTAGGTTGCTTCTCCAAGCTTTCTTCAAACTTCTTCATTGCCTTCTTCAATAACTAGATTGGTCGCTTCGGTTCTGCGCATTCTTTGTCGCTTTTTCTGAATTGCTTCTTGCGCTTAGAGTTGCAGTATGGTAATCTGCTCCTGCTGTTTATCTTCTGCTACTTTACCCTCATATGCTGCACAGAGTACTCCTCATGAATGTAAATTCATTATCTGAGGGCTGTTTTGTCTATTTTAGGGTAGAGTAGTACAATACGTTTGTCCAATTGAATTTTCCCCCATATAGTGTGTACATATTGTATCTAAGTATACATATTGTTAGCATGTTTTTTCCTTTTAGTTTGCGTATACGTCTCTTTGGGTACAGTCGTTATTTTTCCATACCGGTTGAAGCTGTTAACATTGTTCAAATAAATAGTCCGCTTTATATTTTCCCGTTTTTTGCTTTTTTTTTTTTTTTTTCTTATTTTTTTTTTTTTATTCAAAACTCACTGAGGTTAGATTTCCACCCAACAGAGGTCCTTTTTCATGCTCCCTTCCTTCAACGTTACAATTGCCTGGTCGAGCTCAGCATTCCTTTTCCTGAACTTTCCCATGGGTAAGTGGGCGTCGAAAACTTCTCGTCAGGAGAGTACTCTCCGCTATCCCTGACTCTTTTGTTTTGCTCTCTTCTGCCAGTTAGCATCAATGTCCTCTGGTGAAGAGTGATATATCCACATTCTTCTGCATGCGTTGCTGCTTTGGAAGGAGGAGGAGGCGTCCTCAGAACCTTTGAGGACCGGTTGAAAACTTCCTGTTGAGTAAACACCTCTTCATCTTCTGCACTGGCCATATTGTGGGCCCATCAGCGGGGGTAGCCGGTTTGCCACATCCAAATCGGCACCAGTATTTGTTTCTTTGGTCACTTCATCTAAAAAACAAGTTGCAGTGTTAGGCGTCATCTGGGAAGCTGCTTCTGATTTCCCAGATCATCTTGTAGAATCATACCTACTTCCCCTGCCAGCTGACCAGTCACACATTTTACAACTACGACCGGGTTTTCATTATCAGAGTTTCTCTTCACCTACCCAGTCACTGGCGGGAGTTCCACAGAATGGTATTGGAGGTGAAAGCGTGGATGAACATATTATGTAACCCCATACAAACAGGACGTGAGGGCCACCAGGCAGTACGTGATCCACAGGTGATACCACCTACGCCAGTTGACGGTATTCTGTCAGGGTTGTCCTTCCCTTATCCTCTGAGCCCATGCCCTAAACTGCAAGCAGGCAGTTGGTTTTTCACTAATGTATGGGATGCCCTTCCGTACAATTTAATTAGCCTGTTACAGCGCCTCGCCTGCACCCCAACAGCACCCCGCTACCAAACCGCAACCTCACCAAACGCCGACCAGATGCGGACAGAAAGAGAAACAGTCGCTGCCAGCACCGCATTATCCTCACACTCAGCACTCGAGTCCAGTACCCCAGCATCCGCGAAGGCACCAGACGACCCAACTCAGTCTATCATCATGGAGGGCGTGCATCCACCCGGCATAAGACGCCATCCTATAGTTTGTAGGTCGAGCAGCGCATACCAAAGTATCAGCCCGGTCAGCACATCCAGACCCCAACTGCGCTTTCGGAATTTTATTCAATATTATTACTTATTCAAATGATAAGTATAAGACGAAAAGATTTTTCCGTGGTACGTGTAACAATAATTGAAAAAAAATTTTAGCTCTACTATGTGGTAGTAAAGCTAAAAATTTCTTTCAAATGATATAGCTCGGCTTGTTCACGTCACAATGTGAATGATTTGTTTGTTACTAATAGTCATTTATTCTACAAGGTCGTAAACCGAGTGTTTTAGTCGCACGAGTCCGAATTGTTACAAAACGAGCTGAAAGCGAGTGATGTAAAACGGACGAGTGACTAAAACATAACGAGGTTTCAGACCGCGTATAATATAAATATGTATTTTTATTTGGATCCAATTTTTTCATTTACAAAACATCAGCAGCTTTAGCCAATAAACGGAAAGTGGGGGCTGAATTGTATTTTTTACCTATTCTCTTTTCTTATGTTTTTCTGTTTATCGATGTGGTGTGATGTGCAGCTCTGTTGATGATTATAATATATTAATTAAAAAAAAAAAAATATTAGGTACTTTATAATAATATTGTAAATCAAGACCCGCCCACCTAGGTTGAGTATTTTCATCATTCCATCATACCATCAGATGTGTTATTTTCACCGCCGTGAGACGATTCTCTCCTTTTATCTTCATAGGTATTTGCTTAAAATAGATGTAGGTACCTACCTATCATACTTACCGGTATGTATAACCAGAGAAATTTTCTCGATACTAATACGCAACGTACAGTTCAACCAGATGTACTGAACTTAAATTCAGCGTCAGTACAACTCCTGATGAGTGTTATATAGATTTACATTCACCTACCGTATACAATATTTTATGAATGAATTTGAATTATGAATATTTTACCAAAGAATCGTGAAATGTAGCTAGACTGTGTAAACCAGACTGTGTAGATATACGTATGTACAGTACAAAAGATAGTGTAGGCTACGTGTATTTCTCATTTCATTTCATTTTGTTTTGCTGTGAGTAATAAATTTCGAACTCTATTATTTACGCGATGATCACTTTCGCATGAACGTGTCCTGCTGGGTACATTAACTATAATACTGTACCTACCTACAGTGCAGTATATCTACTTACGCGTACATGAGACAACAAACGACTGCTGACCACAGTTGGTGATAAGTGTGTGTTTTTCTGAGTCAATGATTCCGCCTAAGACTAGCGTACCGGTGCAAACTGTGCATATAATGTAAGTACAATGGGTATAAGTTTGTGTTGTAGGTACTTAGTAACTACCTATCTTTTCTTGTACTTACTAGGTACCTACTTAGTACTTTTGCGTATTTTTTGTGTTCGGATAATCCCTGTTACATACATCTTTTAACTTGCATATTAAGTATACTGTATATAGGTAGCCTACCTATACGTCGAATACACTTTGATAATTAGCCTACAGCTAGAAAGTAAAAAGCAAGTGATGATCGAGATAAAATCTAGAATTAACTTAATTTGCCGAGTTATACTTAGGTAGGTAGTAGCTATACTGTATACCCATCGAGGGGAGGCATTCTCAAAAATACGGTACCGGTAGTAAAAAGAGGAGTAGGTAAATTGCTTGAACCACAGAGAATATCTGTGGTTCAAACAATTTACTCCTCGTTTAACTTTTTTTTTGAGTATGCACCTCCCTTTGGTGATGATCTATAGGCTGTTCGGATTACAAGTATATGTATCTATATAAATAGTATCGATGTTCGCTGGATAATTGAAAACGCATTATTGTGACTTATTAAGAAATTTACTTTTCATTTTAAATTTTCTACTTGTATAGGTACTTAGCCTACTACCTATGTATAAATGTATTATCCATATACAGTAGGTATACCTATGTAAGAACGCACCCACGCATTCTCCTACTCGCAGGTTTCATTCTGATGCATGTCGACAATATAGGGCATTTCAATATAGTAATCACTATAATCAGGTTACCTTCCAAGAGCAGTTAGCTGACCTGCATTTCCTGCGGGACTCTCGACTTTTTGGTTCAATTCAGTGGTTTCATTGCATCGATACGGTACCTATGATTTGTTAAGATTTTACAATCTCTCACCTAAATATGACTACCTATACCTAATGTCTTCCTTAAAGTGTGAGCCTATGGAAAATGTAGCAAATTACTTTACCTATATGTAGGTACCTATATCAATTATTAGAAATACAAAATAATATTGATTAAAATCTGATTGCTTCTATTGTGATGAAATACTTAGATACCGGCTGGTAATGTATGGGAGAAAAAATAATATTTTTTGGTAGAAGAAAATATCAAAGGGCTTTTGGTTATGAAACAAAAATTCTTGCATAATTTTATAAAGACAGTATCCAAATTGACTAAGACTGCCAAATACTCGACAGGTTCAAAAACTGTATCACGCTAGGGACAGCTTACCCAGAGGCAGATACAGGGTCAGACCACAACCCACTCGCACCAAAGATGAGGATCAAGCTGAGGAAAATGCAGTGTTCTTTTCAATGATAAACAACTTGATGAGCAGCTGATTTGTACCAAAAATTGTCCCAACGGTCGACCTTGACAAAGAGGAAGCTGTTGCTTGATGGTACCAATTAAATTCACATCATTAAAATTAGGGATCAAAAAATTCTTGAAACATAATTACTGTACTATGGAATGTCTTCATTACAAATATCAACAACAAACTGATGTAGTAAGAGAGTAATTACATGTCAGCAGGTACTGTAAAAAACAGCATAAGTCTAGTCTATAAGTTACGCCTAATTCTTGCGAGAACAGTGTAAAAGGTCCTATCTGGGGATAGGTACCTACGTGCATATTATATAATCTTATATAACTTTTGTGTATGACCTGTTCTAGATTAGGTAACCTATCAACTACTAAGCTACTGAAGACATCGAGCTGTAGTGCCATCAGACTTGCTATACATAATTAAAACACTCAGCAACAACACCACCTTATATCAGTGAGTGCCGCTCATTATGACCACAACTAATGTTATCAGTCTCTAAGGGCCAGTTTTACCAACTCAGTTAGGTAAGCGTAGTTTTGGCTAAGATCTAGGTTTAAAAAGGGGAATATTAAACAGCACTATAAAATAGATGATTTGCACAATAGATGAGCAAACAATAAAAAAAACAGGTACGAGCAATAGAATTAATTACCTAATTTAACTATAAGTATATCAACACCCGAACAATGTGAATGAGCATTAATTTCAAAGGAGCTGAACGGTATCAGGATTTGTGTGGTTAGGCGTTCGCGCGAAAATGCTGGATTTGATAACATTTACGACAATCTGTCCTGCGAACAACAGTAGGCCTACGCAGTGCTGAAAATTAGGTAGCCGTTCCCAAATGTACGGTAATCATTCCCCAACGTTCGCTAATCATTCACCAATATGCCGATTAAAATATTTTGTTCAAGGTTGGGGAACCAGTCCCCTAAAAAATAGAATCAGTACCTCACAGTGAGAGAAAAATTGCAGAACGCGCAGCAGCCATTACTGAAGTCGTTCTCGGCAATGAGTCCTCTATTAATGCGAGAAGGAGTCCCGTAAATAAAGTGAATCATTGTACAATTTGTAGTAATAGTTACTGAGAAAAGAATGCAATCTGTACTCAACGTTAGTTAATTGTTACGCACAGTTATTAGGGAATGAGTCCCGAATAAGAGGAGAACCGTTGCGTAACTTGCAGTAGCCGGTACTCTAAATGGTGTAACTATTACTGTATTGTCGGTAATGATTCGCCAACTCGATGGTTGGTGAATGAGTGCGTCAACTTTCAGGACTGAATCCCCGATTTTCGGTAGAAATTGATGATTTTTGGGTAAACACTCGCGAATTATCTCCTTGCATGGAATTTTAGGGAGTCATTACCGAAAATTGGTTAATGTTTCCTGAATGCACGGGAATAAGTCCTCAACATTTCTATGTGTGCATACAGAAATGAGAAAATATGGCCCAGGTTCTGCGGAGTATATTGTGGAAAAAACGAGGAAAAGGAACTGGGAATAAAAATTAACGAAGCCATAATCTGAACAACAATACAAAAAAAGAGATTGGTCTTTCGTACTAAAAATCATATTATACAGTAAGTATAGCAGAAGCTTTCAAAAATGTATTTTCCATAGTGTCTTTTGTAAGTAGATGTTCTCTCTTGAAGCTGTATCCCTATCGAGCTCGTTCAACTTCCCTACTTTTTTCACGCTGGCCGACGTTAAGTAGAAAACCATGTAACCAGGGTTAAGGGTGAACGCTATCAGTAGAACGTGTTGGATACAAAAGGTCTTTTCTAAAAACTTTGAATGATGACCGCACGATGCTCAACTCTTTTCCTGTCATTGTTGCACACGTCATCGTCGCACACGTACAACCAAGAGTGTATTCCAGTACTAGTACATACATAATAATGTATACATAAGTAATACTGTAAAGTTGTTCCCCCTCCACTCGACTTTTCTGGCAAAAGGTTCACATGTGCATATGGTATATGTATAACTAAGGTATACAAGAATATCGTGCTGATTAATATTATCCACTGTACAAAACCTCCTTCCATACCTCTCTCTCTCTCTCTCTCTCTCTCTCTCTCTCTCTCTCTCTCGACAAGAGTGCGGAAATTATTGGAAAATCTTATTGGAATCAGGGTATTAAAGTTGAAAACGCGAAATAATGAGTAGTGCAGTGGTGAGAATGAGAAACAAAAGAAGTATCACTCCTTTTCTTTTTCGAGAAGTAAGCGCATCCGGTTGGTGATCGCATTTGTTACAATGATTCTCTTGAATGACGGCGGAAGAAAGAATAGAAAGAAAAATATAGACAAAAACGTATAATAATGGGCTATAATATACATGAGGTGGAGCTATAATGGTGCTGTTATTTTCCAGACACGCCCTCATTATCGTTTGCAGGCAGGTAATCCGACGACTATATTATTATACTTGAAAAATAGCTTTCGAACGCTTTTTCTCTTCCCGAGCTCGTTCTCCCGTACAACCTGACATTTGTCCTCGATTGACTCATGTTCGAGTCGTTACTTAAACATTCGAGGATTGTAGCGTTGAACGAATTCATTTTCCTTTTCGCGATACGATACGAGACGACGACATTTTTCTTTCAAAACTTGATTCGCTCCTACGTTTTTAGAACGCATGTGCAGACTGCAAAACGCGTTGAATTACAGGTGCGTCACGTTTAGCATCCATTGCAAAATGAGTAAGTAGGTTGAACATCGTTTCACATAGACTTATATTTTGAAAAATCTCTCAAGTTTCACGAGCATTCATTATTTCAGTGAACAGCAGAGGGTTTACCGGTTATGCAGAGTGTGCAATTGCATAGGGTGGCAAATTTTTGATTTTTTTTTTTTTCCCCTGAACATCATGACCACTGACTATAAATATTTATTTTTCCTAACACATACAACGAAAACACTCTTTCTGCAATAGTTTTTGGTGGCGAAAATGGCCTTCATCTGTAACCGTAAAAACTGTGACGAAAAACGTAACGTGAGTCACGGAAAGTGTTTTTTCACTAGTGAAAATTTACTTTCGCGATGTTTCCAGTCACCGAAAGTGTTTTTCCGCACTAGTGTAAATTTATTTTCGCGATGTTTTCGGAGCTTTTTCGTTGTATTTGTTGGAAAAAGTAACTCGCTCGACTACATACAAAAGCGAACGTTTGTAACTAGTTAAGCAATCTACTATTTCCAAAGGTAGCGTATCAACTATGCATGCATGATTTGTTTGCTATTGTGATGTAGCAACGTAAGAGTAGAGCATACGAGTACGATCACATGAAACCTAGACACGAATTTTATAACAAATTGATACGGCTCTACTAAGATAGACGAGACCTGAGACAAAAGTTCGTACTTTATCGAAGCGTCGTAACTAAATCTAAACCTTGAATTAATCACAACCAACGTCCGGATAGTATTCCACTCTCACCTCATTTCCCCTCGCACCTTAGGGAACCGCCGCTGCACTAGCTCAATCGCGCGAACATGAATACATCCTTCTGAAGGCGTGGGTAACTCTGAAGATAGACCACAGTCAGTTTTTGGTTCACTTTTTGAGATCACATAGGCTATACGAAATATCTTGATAATTGAGGCTAGCGTCATCGTTGATACGGGCTCTACTAACCCGTCAAACAGAAGAAAATAGTTTGTCGTAGTAATTATAAATCTGGTAGATAAGAGACTACCTTAATCGAAAAGAAGAATCGAATAAACAAAAACTCCGTTCGCTCGGTGAAGTACGTGAACGAACATTTTATCAACCTGAAAAGAAACAATGACTGTACAAGCCAGTCAAATGGGCCGAGAGAGAGGGGGGACTACGGATAACCTGAAATAAAATTTAGAAAATAAGGCCGAAAGGGTTTATTCGCTGATAATTCGCAGACTGCAGTATTATTCCTAGGTACAATCACCTTCGCACGTCTAATTCGTCTGAACTTGAGGGTTCTCTGAAAAACAAAACTAATCGATGCTGGTCGACTACGAAGAAAAGATTCGAATACATCGAAAACAGATAAAACTCACATTATTATTAAATAAAGCCAACATAACCTGAACTGACACAAGTATACAATACAACAGCATACGAGGGCAGTGAAGGGGAATCGTCGATCTATCATTAAAAATAAATGTGCAAAATAGCAAACTTGATTCGTCGAAAAACATTGCTAATTCGAATCCAGGTGACTTTGGTCCGTTTATCATCGTCGTCGACATAGAAGTAAAAGCATAGAAGGAGACGGTTGTTTTCTGAACAACCCCAATTCACCTACTCGATAAAGATCCACTAAACTCGAGCGTGAGCGATCTATACGGCACCACGCATAGTCGGAGTATTTATTCTGAGATCCGGTACACGAACTCTTTCACTCAGACTGGTATCTTAAAACACCTGAACGAATTGATACCTTCGACAGACTTTTGGTACGATACCAATTTTTCGGCGATTTCAGATCGACAACACGAACTTGAGTTGATTACACTCCGATCTTCGACAATTAAATATTTTAATTAATAGCATACTGAAATATCATTCAAATATGCTTTCGCTATAAATCACCCTATCGGATCACGGTATTAAAAATCCACCGGTATTTCTAAACCTCATCGACACATCGAATAGGGGAGAAGCACGTTTCGAAATCGCACGTAATACGAACTTCAATTTTTCATCGACGAGAAAAACGTCTTGATGTTAAACTTCAGACCATACCACTGATTCCTCGATGAACCCAAAAAACAGCTCATCGGTGAACCAGTACAAAATTCGCTCCTATACGATAGATTGCCGTGTGCCTGCGATAGCGAGAGGGAAGGGAAATACCAGGATATAACTAAGATAAGAATTCACGGAAGGGGAAGGTAGGAAATTGGTCGATACGCGTCGATAGACTAGGAGATTACGTAGATGCACGAATAGAAATTTCACTATCGCACACACACATCGCACCAATACTACCGTGATACGCACCTGCGAATTAACCTATAACTACAACGAAAATCTGTTCCACGTAAAGGTCGCTACATCTCATATTTAGATGTACTTTCATTATCATTATTGTGAATAAAAAGGAAGGGTGTGGTGAAGAAAACTACAAACCAAAAAAATAAAAATAAATAAATATATATATATATATATATATATATATATATATATATATATATATATATATATATATATATATATATATATATGTTACTTGGTAGGAGTCCTCAAAATACAAAAATTAAATTGTCCAGGGGGGAAAAAAAAGGTCGTCCCTGTGAGAAATTGATATTTTACAACGTGTTTGCCTCCCCCTACCCCCTCCCACCCTGATTCGGTAAATCGTGAGCAAAGCGAGCAAAAGTTTTTTTGATTCGGAGGCGGCAAAAAAAAATTTCGCACACGGCGGCAGCTGACCTAAATCCGGCTCTGTCACTGAAGAATGATGGAGGCAGTCATAGCTCTTTTTGCATGTTTACAAGATAAGTAGGTATTCGATTAAATTGAAACAACTTTCCAGATGACGATTGTACATGTCGAGAGCGAAATTCTCCAAGGGGTAAAACCTTAAATTTCATTGCAGATACCGCGGAAAAAATTTCTAAAAAAATTGCAAGCGCTTTTGGTTTAGAAGCCATCATGCAGTAAGACTTGAAAGTAACTAACCCAACAACGGTTGAATTTGGGAACATCCACAGAGATCAGGACTGAACTTGCGATTCATCAAAATAATATGATTTATATACTTGTGAACTGATTTAATCAATCCATCATTAGTAAATGTACCTGTTCAGCACAGTATGTCAAATAATTTCGATTACGCTATTGAGCGCGATGTGCGTGAAATACAAATTTTCCCTCTATGAAGTAAGACTTTTAACACCATCTTATATAACTGTGGCTATTGGTGATTAGATGGTACACAAGCGCTGATTCTTCTACATTTCTTTTTCCCCAAGCTTTCTCATGCTCGGCCACTCTAATCCTAAGTTGGTGACTAATCTCTTCCATATATACGCCGCTGTGGCTTTTGCGCCGCTGTGGCTTTTGCGCCGCTGTGGCTTTTGCGTGCCACCCTATACACTAAACGACCAATACCGAAAACTCCGCTGAATATTTGTGCCCTAGCAACAGGATAGCACTGATCTGATATGAATAACGTATTTGAGATAGTGTAGTCCAGTAAAATTAGCCATTCTAAAGGTTACAAAATGAATATATTCTGGCGTAGCCAAATAAATAAAGATCATGTTTCATGTCTTAGAAGTAGGGGCACACTCGCTTGATGTAGTGTAAGTCTACTTTGGAATATTTCAGGCTAATGAGCCTTCTTGGTGGTCTAGTGTAAGTCTGCTTCAGTATATATCAGACTGACGAGATTACTGGGCCTCATTCGCTCCGCTAGTTCGTCCCGCTTCTTGTTCCAGTGCAAGTCTACTTTAGTATAAATCAGGCTGACGAGATTACTGGGGGGGGGGGGGCATGACGTCATCAACCTTTTCGTGACGTCATCATCTTTTTGTGAAATCTTAGTATAAAGCTAGTATAAAGCCTTCATAAAGCTAGTATAATGCTCGAATATAAACTAAGCAAGGTGAACTCGCGGGGTGAACTCGCGTTAAAGAACTCGCAAATTTTCGAATCACCCACGGGTTAATGGGGGGAGAGTGGTGGGGAGGGTGGGCCACTCGCGTTAAAAAAACTCGCAAAATTTCAATAGGGGTCAGGGGGATCAGGTCAGCGTAAAGACATAAAACATGTCAAAAAAAAAATTCTGGCTTAGCCAAATTAATAAAGATCATGTTTCATGTCTTCTATAAGGTAGCATGCTCCAATCGTTCGCTCCCGCATCATGGTCTACTATAAGTCTACTTTAGTATATTTTGGGCTGATGAGATTAGGGGTCCTCACTCGCTCCGCTCGTTTGTCCCGCTTCTTGGTCTAATATAAGTCTACTTTGGAGTATATTAGGCTGAAAACCTAACCCAACCTAACCTTGTTACGAGATCGTCATGAGGGGGGTGAGGAAAAGAAAAAAAACCTCACCCAAAATTTTTCCAAGTCCATTATAAATATACTACAGATAGTTTAAGAAGGGATGGCACTTGCAGATTTTTTGGCCATCTGCACGCACGCGTTACGCGTAACAAGTTACACGTTACGTGCACGTAAATTTTCAAATGAGGGGAGGGTCAGAGCAAAGACATAAGACATGTCAACAACAAATGGTACAGAAGCAAAACTCAAGGAAATACAGTAATTATAAACCAGCTCTCGTGAGTCTTTTCCCAAGTTTCTCAAACATTCTGAGTGGATCTTTTTTCTCAAAGGGGATGCAAGAGGGTACTTTTGACATGTTTCATGTCTTTGCTCTGACCCTACCCTCATTTGAAAATTTGCGTGCGCGTAACGTGTAACGTGTAACGCGTAATGCGTAACGCGTGCGTGCAGATGACCTTGGGACTTATGATTTTTCTAGCGGTTACTCTCTGAGCCCTACCTTTATTTGAAATTTGCGTGCGCGTAACGTGTAACTTGTTACGCGTAACGCGTGCGTGCAGATGACCAAAAAATCTGCGAGTACCGTCCCTTTTTATACTATCTGTAGCATATTTATAATGGACTTGGAAACATTTTGGGTGAGGTTAGGTTGGGTTAGGTTTTTAGCCTAAACTACTCTAAAGTAGACTTACATTAGACCAAGAAGCGGGACAAACAAGCGGAGCGAGTGAGTTCCAGAAAGCAGTCAGCCTAAAATACTCTAAAGTAGACTTATACTAGAACAAGAAGCGGGACGAACGAGCGAAGTGAGTGAGTCCCAGAAAGCAGTCAGCCTAAAAAAGTAGACTTATACTAGACCAAGAAGCGGGACGAACGAGCGGAGCGAGTGAGGCTCCGTAATCTCATCAGCCCAAAATATACTAAAGTAGACTTATAGTAGACCAAGATGGGGGCGAACGATCGGAGCATGCTTCCTTATAGAAGACATGAAACATGATCTTTATTCATTTGGCTACGCCAGAAAATATTTTTTGACGTTTTCTTCTACAATCGGTGCTCAAATCCTACAATGGGATTCACAAAAAATTTCAAGCGCAGATTGTCTCAATTTTTTTTTTTTGTTTCCTCCCTCTATTTGTGAATTAATGAATTTAGACAAAACATGTTCAATTAAAAAATTGTTCCTCATAAAATTTCCTATAGGAAAGCTCGCTACATATATATATATAAGATCTGTTCGAGTCTTAATGAAACGGCCACGAAATTAGATGAATGCTTTATTTGAATAGAAAGAATTCAAAATTAAGATCGTAACCGAATAATGCGCGTATAGCGAAACATGCAATAAGTTGCGAAACAAGTACGGAACTAATCTAAAGGTACAACAGATAGAGCAGCTACGAGTGAAAGAATAAAAGGGCGAGCAAGATCTGACGTGGAAGGGTGAGGCAATTAAATGATAAATCGAATGGATGACTAAGGCGCTAGAGGTATTCTCGCTCAATGTAAACAAACATCGCGGGATGTTCCCATCCGAGAAACGAAAAAATGAAGTGGACTTTTTACGTGTAAATTCCACTTCATTTTTCGGATTTTGGGATGGGAACATCCCGCGCACTAACCCGCGCACTCCACTGCGATGTTTGTTTACTTTGAGCGAGAATACCTCTAGCGCCTTAGGATGACGAGTGATAAGAGACGTTGACCGGTGAGTGATACGAGGAATCTTACATACTCGTATATACTAGCGAAGACAGCGCGCCTACGGCGCGCTTCATCAGTGGTACTTTGGTTGTTAATATAATTTTTAAATAATCAAAAATTTAAAAAAAAATGAAAAGTGAATAGTTATGGTTGGCAACTATATTGTTTGTCTAACAATAGTTTTGTTTAATACTTAATAGCAATAGTATTGTTGATAGTTTGATCAATATCATCTATCAATACTTTGAAAATTTTCTGTCTTGTTACCAAAATTACAAAATTAGAGTAAGCTGACAAATAAAAATTGAAAATTAATCGAAAAATGAAAAGGAGCGACAGATAGAGAAATTAAGAGCCTTAGTGCAACTAAGAAGGTCCCACTGGTGAGGTATTGAGTGGAGCTCAGATTGGAAAATTCTGATCCAACGCTAGTCTCTAAGTCAAAAATTCATCAAGATATGCGCTTTTGAAGTTTAAACTTGAAGGAAACTGTTTTTGAGAAAAACGCATTCAAAGTTTTGCAACCCTGTGAATTAAGAGGGGAAAATACGATTCATTCATGTTCAACACGTAATTAGTCTCGAGAACTACAATGAACGGTGAACGGGCGAACGGCATTGGAAAGAGCAGTGTTCCTTTTGAAAAAACGGTGAAAATCTCAAAATCGATAATTTCCGCCATTTTACGTATTTTTGCTGTAGCGCGAAAACTAATCCCTCATATGTGGGACTTTCTTATAGTTGCACATATACACATATTATTAGGAGTCAGTGGTTGCGTCCATCATCTGGTAACTCTGAGATGCATTCCTAAGCAGGCTTCTCGGAAAAAAATAAAAAAAAAGTACCTATGTGCCTCACAAGTAGTATGGGTACTTTTCTTTCTCTTGATTGCTATTTTTCATCCAAACTATCCATAAAAATTATTGATAGTCATAAGAAAAACTGGCGGGACTATATTAATAGTCTGGGTAGTACCTTGATAAAAATTCTGGGACTATCAATAGTATGAGACTACTTCATTGCTCTTCACTATGTATAGGGCTCTTCCACCGATGCATGCTGCATATCAATTCCCCTGATTCTTATCGTAATGGCAGTGAAAATAACATTGCTCTTATGTGTAGAGTTGATTGCATACATCAAAACCATAGAGGTGTTACGTTGCATAAGAACAATGTTATTTTCACTGCCATTACGATAAGAATCAGGGGAATTGTTATGCAGCATGCATTGGTGGAAGAGCCCTATAAAAGAAGTTATCATGTGAGAAAGTAGAGGGATTATCTGCAATAAATTACTTGTTTTTATTGTATTTAAAATTTTGGATTTGATTAAGATATGTTATGATTACTAAGCACAACCAACCTGATCACACAGAAGAAAATTCAAATTACCTACTGGCTCCCTGTTGCACTTCATCAGAAAACATACAAGAGGGAAATGAATATGTTGTAGCCACTTGGCGTAATCAGACAATACACAAAATGACCACTTTTTTTCGGCCATTTTGCAAAACGCAGGCAGATGATGTAATTGTACGCAAGTTCACATAAAATGACTGGCATTACTTGAACAGGCAGTCAGTTCGCGGAATGCAGAGAAGTAGTTGGACAGTTACTGAAATGATTGAACATCATTCTACATAAATATTTTATAATGCATTATTACTAAATTACTGTACAATAATGGTCATGAAAACAGGTTGGTACATATACAATTATTATTAAACATTAAGTAGTGTTCAATTTTAAAAAAACAACTGTGCTTGAGGAGCTATTTATTGATACATGTCAAACTACTATGGCACCTGCTATTACAGAGTACATCATTTGCAAAAGAAATACACTTCTTTGTACCGCACTGACGTCTAGTTGCTTTGCAGTTACATTTTGAAAACCCTTGACCACCACGACAGCGATTACCAGCTTTCCTCAAAGAGAGTACCGTACTCTGGTCAACTGCATCTATTGTTAACAGGCTGCTCTTTGCTGGGATCAACATTTCAGCTCCATAGTACCCCTTAAGTACACCTTGTTTGCAACCAACCTGGACAACATCATTCTTTTTTGCGAGGATAACGCCAATCAAGTTTGGAGGATCAGAAGGACCTCTATCAACTTTTGGCACTGGAACCATGACAGTGTCTCCTATGTTATAATTTTGAAGGTACTTATCTTCTGACACAGTTTTCATCTTTTCTGCTGCTAACTTGATACGCTTGCGAGTATCCTCTCGTTCGGCTGAAATTTTTGCAGCGTGAAAGCACAAATGGACTGCGATCGTCTGCTTACACAAAACCATACAACGATTCGACTGAATAATGACTGTGAAATAATGACTGTGATACGAATTGACCAGGTAGCTCGGTGCAATACTTGAAATGACCGTCAGTTCCTGTTATGCCTGTCAATTCATGTTCTTTACATCTTCTGCCCGCATTACATGAAATGCCCGCCATTTCAAGTATTGTCTGATTACGCCAAGTGGCTACGACAAATACACCAATGATTGAAAATAAATGCATGGGATTAAGAAATGTATTTCAAAACTACTTCAAGGTTCATCTTCCTTCATATATAGGTCGTTCAAATGTTTTGTAAGTTCCTCTCTTATCATACAATGTTCTGCAGCCTGTAAGTCAAAATTCCAAGTTCAACTTCTTTGTTGGTTGAATGTTTTTGAGTTCTCCTCCTATCACATATAAGAATAATATAACTCAGAAGTAAACACTTGTCCAAGATGCCTTGCTGTCACATCTGGCTCAGAAATTGAAATTTTCCAGCCTCCTTTTGCAAGTCAAATAACGCTCAAAAGTCCAACTTTCACATCTTCTTTTATTTTACATATTATAGCATTATTGCTCAATATAGAAAATTTTAAGATCTAATTTTTGCAAGTTCCTCTACTATTGCATCATATATAATTCAAACAAATACCAGAATTTTCTTCAATCCTCCCCATGAGATAATAGAATAGTTTGATATTTGAAATTATAGGTCTAACTCCTGTTAGTAAATTCCCCTCCCATCATTTATAATTCAAAAGTTGAAATTTTTTAGGTGCCCCTCAAGATTTTTTCTGGTTGAATGATCAGTTCTGTGAAACATACATAAAGCTTGATATTCAGAATTTTGAATCCAACTCCTTCAATGGTTGAATTATTTTCAAGTTCTTGTTGTGTCATATAAAGCTTCAAAGTTGGAATTTGGATTTTAACGCAGAGGAAGCGCTCTCTATACTTACTGTAGCAGTAAACTGTAGTTTTTTCAAGAAGGAAATTTCAATAAAGTTACTCAAGTAACCTGGAAATTAACTCATCTAAAAGAAAATCAAAATGAAATAGTCACAACTTTGTTGTTTGCTGCATTTTTTGCAATACTTTTTTTGCAAAAAATAATTTTTTTCATTGGTATGATTGATTTTATGAACACAGCGTCTTATGGTCAAACAAAATTCTCCCCTCGCTTTACACCAACAACAGCAGCACTACACAGTCGCTGATATGTAAATTATTTCAAGTTCCTTTCCTGTCATATATACATAGTTGCTCCATGTACAAAATTAAATGTCTAATTTCTTTAGTGATTAAAATTTTTTTCAAGTTCTGTTACTACACTATTATATAGTTTAAATACTGATAATTCTCAACGTTTCAATCCTGCCATAAATACTCGTAGCTTAATTTATAAGTTTTCTTTCTGTCATACCTTGGCTGAATATTTGAAATTTTACCTCAACTCCCTTTATTGCCGCAAATTATTTTCAGGTTTCTTTCCAACTATATGTTATCTGAACTTCTTAACTCTTTCATATCCTTCTTTCTGACATGTTATACACCAGGTAGTTTAAATTTAGAATTTATGTTCAAGCCCCCTACCTCATATACAGTTCAAAAGTTGATTTCTTTCCCCATAATTTATACTCAATAATACAAATTTTATAAAGTTTGGGTACCTTATAAATGATTTGTATATATACAGTGTAGCTTGGTATTTAGTTTCCTGAGTTCAACTCCTTCAATTGTTCAGTTTTTACCGAGTTCTTCTTGTATTATAGCTATAGTTTGTAAAATGGAATGTTTCTAGTTCTGCTCTTGTTGAATACAACAATTTAATATTCAAAACTGTCAGCGTAATTTTTTTAAGGGTTGAATTTTTTCCCAGTTATTCTTCTGTCACAGGTATAGAAGAAAACCTAGGGATTGCGACCAAAATAATTTGAAACGGTTAACGGTTATTGGCAGGGCCCTGGTTATTGGTCCAGTCAGCTTCAAAATTTGAAACGGTCAAAGGTTATTGGTCACATAGAGTTTTTTTCAAAATAACGGTCAAACGGTCATGACCAATATTGAAAAATGAATTAGTCATAACGGTTAAAATGGGGAAAAAACATTTTTTGGGAGAAAAAACGTGTTTTTCTAGTTAAAGAAACATGTTTTTTTTTTTGTTCAAAAAAGAAAAACAACATGTTTCTGAACATAAAAACATTGAAAAGATAACTGTCACCATAACTGTTATGACCGATTGAACAAAACGTTTAAACGGTCAAACGGTTACAGTCAACCCCTCATTTTACTTGAAACGGTTATCGGTCAATGGGTCAGACATTCTCATTTTGTTTTGGTTAGCGGTCATAACTGATATATTAACAATTATTTCGCAATTATCCCTAAGAAAACCTTAGATTTTTTCAAACTCCTTCTCTTGTCATAATAATACATCTAGCTCAATATTTGCACTTCCAATATTCCAATTACTTTGATAGTTTAATTTCTCTGTGAAGTCCTCTCCTACAATATTACAAAGCTCAAAAGTCGATATTTTTTTATATTTCCTTCCAGTCATACTTGGTTAAACATATTAATATTTCTGGTCTAACTCCCTTGATGGTTATATGTTTTCTAAGTCTTGTTTTCATCATTTACAGCTCAATCATTGATCATTGGAATTTTTTGAAATTTCCCTTGTACCTAAAAGAAACTGATTTTCAATTTTTTTTTTTTTTTTGTCATACATAGCTGAAGATTGCAAGCTACCAATTCTTTTTAATTCAACAAAAACAATTCCACTCCGAAATAAAACGTCAGCAGAAATGATTAAAAGGGGCAAAAAAGTAACTATCGTCATATCAATTCAATATCTTCCTATAACATTTTCATTCAAAACGTCAGAGCCCTCACGGCATTTTGTATTTTCGACATTTCATACCTGTTGTCAGCTATTTCCTGAACATTACGGCACTGATAAATACACTTGCTTCTTGCTACACGACAGAGACTGACTACACTGATTAGTGATTGTGTGGATGAGGCTTCATTAAGCCTCGTGTTTCGATTTCGACGGAAAATTTTAGTAATACCATTCTCCAAAACGGTTGTCAACTATAATTCCAAAACGTTCCGGCATCGAGAAGTACGCTGGTTTCGAGTGTTTCGACGGAAACCAAACCGCTGCCGTGCAAAAAAAGAATGACGAACGTGCAGAATAGCGATTTGGAGAAACAGTGCTCTTCCTCCCGAGAGGAAGATATTTTTCTCCAAATCGCTATTCTGCACGTTCGTCATTCTTTTTTCGCACGGCAGACCGGTTGTCAACTATTTCCAAAACGTTCGGGCATCGAGAAATACGCTTGTTTTACATTCTGTGCCCAGCATGTGCCCAGATAAATAGAAACTGGTGGATCGAAAAGTCAAAAAACAATACGTTAGCCGTTTAGTGATAAGCGGTTTACCAGGAAAATTAATAATATATATATATATTTTTTTTTATGAATGCACTATTACGCCGGTGCAGTGATCATTATACAGTATAGGTAGTCCAGTTCAGTTACACTTACATTAGTTATTGTATCATTCGAAAACATCGTACGTGAGCAAAATTTGGTAAAATCTTTGAAGACCTTCTCCTGAATCTTGTATCAAGTTTTCTCGACACTCCAGGTAAAACTTTATCCCTCTGAAGGGTGCGAAGAAGTAATTTTCTTGTTTTCAAGCTCCAACTTGTGAAAAACGATTGTATGGAAAAATGTTTATATTATACCTAAGATTTGTTTTTTATAAAATAAAAAAAAAAAAAAAAAAAAACTGTTCATTAATTTTTTCCATAACTTAATGCTATTGTTGCACCGCGGCGCGGCAGTGCGCGACAAACGAGCATTGTCCACTATACTCCATAATAATCAATGTTGAGCGCCTTCATCATTCTTAATACAGAACCTAGTTACAGGCCGGTAGGCTGAAAAATGACAACAGCGCGAAGGGGCTGACGTTTACCTACGCTCTTATGGGAAATAAGCAAACATTTGATTCGTTCTCAAATATGGTGCCTTTTAGAGAGAAAATGAAGAGAACGTAATTTAAAGGATGAAACTTTTCCTTTTTTTTAAGCCCTAGATCGCAGAAATTGGTTCATTAGAAAACGAGATATTATGATCATTTGAACATGAAAAGTTTCGATAGAGGACGAAGTGCGGTACCGTAACACTTCACCGCACGCCAACCGAAACGTCTATCGAAGGAGGCTGATTGCGACGTTGACTAGTTTAGTCTACCGGCCTGTGACAGAACACAGTAAGAGAAGTACGTATAATGATTGTATGTACACTGCAATCTCTCCTTAACTAGCGGAACTTCGAACATAGAAATACATGGAATACGCGTGTATCACGTTTTGGTTGACGCACACACATGTACGTACCTTGGCTCGTTACTCTGGCTTGTTGTTACTGTGTTGGAGTAATGCAAAGGAATAACGAGCCAAAACAAAATAGTGAGCCGAGTACGTTACACGCGCATTGCATACGTATCTCTGCGTTTGAAGCAGCGAAACAGGCTCACTCAACTTGGGTTGTAAAACGCTGAACGAAAAGCGGAGGGGTGGAGTATATGGCCCAGCTGAAAGAAAAACTTCTCCTGGAATGAGAGGCCGATTCAGTGCTTCCTGCGTTCAAGTACACTGAAATTATTATTTTGATATCGGAAAAACGAGTAACGACAGGTACGGTACATTACTGCTGCTGGAGGGCTTGATTAAACTAGTGCAGTGAGTGTTTACAAAGACATTGCGATTAGGCCTACTCCATAGTCTAGGTATAGGCTAGTCTTGTTCTCTGTGGATGTTCTCATTCTCCGCATCGTTGTATAGGTTAGTATAGATAGTTGCTTTCGTGAGGGTTTCTAGACCAAAAGAATTTTTTCTGCGATATTTGTCACTTAAAATGTTATTTTTTGTGGAATATCCTTTCCTCAACATACTTGTAGGTACATACCTACCAATTATTTTTATTAAAGCGATTACCTACCAGGAGTCGCTGTCGAGGAAAAGCAAATTTAATTCTTATTAAAACTTCTAGTAAAACACCTCAAGGTAGGCTACTAAGTGTGTCAGATATAACAAATCGTATTATTTGCATCTTCTTTTACGAATAATAATATCGCTTCGATTATAAATCATGAGCAAAACGAAATACAATGATAATCTCAGAAAATTCCGTCGCATCGCTTTCTAGGTATACGATCTGCGGAGAAGAATCACAGCATCCCTATACATATGAACAGCCGATCATCCGTTGGAAGGTATCATAATCATAAGAATAATAGGCTATCATATTTATTCGAATATTGTAGTATACGATCCTAATCGTTTTCCTATATAAACGCGTTCGAGTTTACGTTTTTATAACGAATGTAATGGTGACCTGTATAGGTATATTTTTACGTGTGTTTTCCTATCGCATTGTGTTTTTGTACTTTCGCCTAGATACTACTTACTAACAAATTGTATAGGCTATGTACATCTTTCTGACATAAGTGATTAATAGTACATTTCCCGATGAACCCTTTCCACTTGCGGCCACCTCTATTGCTCTCATAGAATGCGGCATTATTATAGTTCTCATACGTTTGAATATAGTTCGATTTTATGCGCTCATTCTACGATCATCGTCATTTTGAGTTAAACAATTATTTAAATCGAACCCTGTTTTGTCAGAGCTATTTTTCTCACATCAACCCCCCCCCCCTCCCCGTCTTAATCCCTCTGACAAATTGTGTTCACTCGAAAACTATACAATTCAAGTTTGAAATTGTTGCTCTTGCAAACATTACCTAACATAAGTTATAACACTGTTAAACCTTAATTGACCATCTTTCGTCTCTTCCTCTTTCCACCTCTCTCGCAAACACACACATCCATGTTCACATTTTTGACCACATTACACCTATCAGCGGGCAGTATTTGTTTTGCCGCGCAGGGCAGACTCTTTTGCCCAAATTCGCAAATATAGTGTAGGTATGTACTACCTATAGTTTTATTATAGTGCTGAATGTTTATGCTAAACGAACGCATACAAATGGACAGTGAGGGCGGGCGCAGGTATAACTTCGCCAAGAGCGATGCTTTGTGATGGACTGCGCAAAATCCGGTCTGCGAGTACTACGCTGTCAATGAACGTAGGTAAGTTACATTAGAAACAAATATCATAAAGGTGCAAAATAATGGAGAACTTTCATACATAGAGACAGTTGGCAATGTTTCCTTTACCATTTTCAACAACGAAACAAACCGAGTTAGGCTTACGCGTGCGCGTTTCATTGTTTCCTAATTTTATAATCGTTGCTCTCCGGTCCAGAAATAAATTCAGATACGTGCCTATGTGCCAGCCAGCCCCTTATTAATAATGGCTTCTACCTTTGAAGATTTGATCTTTCAAATCCAGAAATAGTATCGAATCTGTTGAGTTCATCGTCAGTTGCGAGAAGATACATTTGTATTTGCTTGTATTTCATATAATTTGTCTCGCAAAAAAGAAATAATACAATAACTGCGACGAAGGCGATTTGTAATCTATACCACTAATAAATAAGAAGCCAAAATGTCTCTAGAGGGAGATCTCCAAAATGAACGGAACTTATCATAAATTTCCATTTCTTTTTCACAAACTATGAGTGCTTATAATGTAGGTATACAGTTTCACGCGACAAAATATTCAAGAGAAGGAACAAAGAAATTGATTTTGATCTTCTTAAAGTTCTTATGCCACCGGAGTACTGAATGTTTTAAAACAATAAATAAAAATACGGATTTCAGCCGAAAAAAAAAAAAAAAAAAAAAGAAATGAATGAAACGATATATATAGGTAAAAATAAACGAACCGCGATATCCGAAAAAATTTCTGGGAGAATTCGCTAATACAAATCCATTATTGCGAAGAAGAGAAAAATATTGAAGAGAAAAAAAAGTTCGTGTTGAAAACGAATCAAGAATATTATAAATGTAAAAATAGGAACGAATTTGAAAGTCTAATACGACATCGGTTGACGAAATTTAGACTCTCAAGAAGTAAAAAGTTCAGACAACGGGGAGGGTGAAAAAAAAATAAAAAATAGGGTGAAAAAAAAAGAGAGCTCGCGACAGAATGAGGATGAAAGAGAGAGAAAACAAAAAGACGAGAATGAGAAAGTGAAAAACCCAAGACGCTAATATCATTTCTTTTTATTTCTACACGAAGTATTTTCTTCAATTCTTTGCAAAACTCGTGTTCCTGTATTTGCATACAAATAAGATCCCCCGCCCTGTGAAGCAACGCAAACTTCGTCATTGCTGTAATGCCTCAACCATGCTTGCTACAACAGCGCTTCTTTTTCTTTCTTATATTCTGCTTTTCATCTCGCTTCTCTTACCGTGTATTTCTCTCTTATATAAGCACATCTTTCGTTACCGGCTTTTTGTACATCAAAATACTTTGATCTAAAATGCAACCCTATTGTCACCGTTGATACACGACACAATACTCGACGTTGTAACTTATTCGATACGTACTCCATATTTTTCTCTCCTTGCAAGGTTATACTTCCAAGGGATGTGGTCGTCTTTATGCTTTCTTAAGTTTACGTTGAGGAAACGTTGAGTTTATATATTTTGTTATGGAACCGTCAAATAAGTCGTCTCTCTTCTTCGCAACAACGCAACGTGATTGAAGATGGCGAGTCTTGAGACTCGTTTATTTACAATGCAACTGCCGTGCCGTTTTAACAGGAAACCTGTTTCATGAGGAGCTTTTGCGTATAATTTTCTGTGTGCCGTTGGCCGTGTGGTATGGTGGTCGGCTCCGTCTGGCGAAGACACTTGAAAAAATTTTCACCTCCGAGCTTTCTATGATAGAAAAAGTTCATTTTTCCTGCTATACAGTATATGATGGGGAAAGGACTGAAAAATCTGAATGGACAGAACTTCCATCTGAAAAATATTGGGTAATGGTAGCCGAGCACGTGACCACACGTTGAGGGAGACGAGTAATTTATTAAGAAGCACCAACTACATCCTGTGGTGGGAGTGTTGTGATCATTCGAGGTTATAATATAAGACGCAAAAAATACCTAAATTTTATATTTTCAGTAAATATTGCTATTAAGGCGTTTAATTATAGGTGAGGTACCTCTACATGAACACGTGACAGTCATTTTAAACCACGACAAATGATCAAAACGCAGCAATTTCAAGCATCAAAGGGATTTTTTAATGTAATAATAATAATCGAAAGAATTTTAAAACAACAAGTTGGAATTTATAGGATAAAAAATATTTAGAACGCGAAAAAAAAGAAGAAAAGAAAAGATTTTTGACGCAAATTTGGGAACTACAAAAACAAAAAATGAAATTCATATTATGCAATCAAAGAATGTTTGGACGCAAAAATGATGGGAGCAAAAAAAAAGAAAGATGATGAGGGCAATAAAGGCGACGTTTGCATGAAATTTATTAATTAATTAATGTAGGCCTATTATTGTATAATTTTGAACAAAATACAGTAGATACATTATGCGTGAGAATGGAGAAAAGAAAAAAGGTGACCATGAATGGAACCACTCAGCTCAAGATACAGTATACTGGACCGATACTGGGCCAGGAAAAACGTATAGGTATAGGAAAGAGAAATATTTATTCTTGGGTTGGATTTGATAGCACAGCAGAAAAGACGATTAACACAGTCAGAGGAATCTTATCACAGAGAAAGGACAGATTAACGCAGCAAAAAAAAAAACAATGCACAGTAAAAAAATCGATTGAACAGCTTATCGACAATGCCGCAGCAAAAAATACATCAAAAAAAGCAAAAAAATAATTCAAACAGCAATGAGTGATTAATCAGCATCATTCTATGTGTTTACGTTTAAAAAAAAAAAAGTTATTGTACCAACTAAAAGAGCTTCCTTCGCAGCTTCAGGTCGGCTACATTTCCGTTTTTGCCCTAAGGAAGGGCACACTTTTTGCTTGAGGAAGCACGATGCAAAGTTTGAGTCTGATCAACATGCCCAATGCATGCTTACAATTACAAGTTGAATGTTTTAAGAAGTACTTACGGACACGAGCAATGCGATTTCTTTCGACACATTTTCACAATCTAGATACGAAATTTTCCAAATCCCATTCCGATACATCTTGAATTCGTCCAAGGTTTTCGACGCCTGTTCTTCTGGAAGAGTCTGAGTATAGTTTGCAATATTTTCTTCGATATTGGTTAGCCGAAAATGCTAGAGGTTGCGTAAAATATTATGGAACTTCTTCCTTCGTCGTCACATCATCCTGGTCAACTTAATAAAATATTACCTGTAGGTAGATAAGCCTAGGTACCTACTCAACATGAGTATATTTCACCAAGTACCGTAGGCATATTCGTGTAACAACCCTCCGAATGTTTTGTAAATGCGCTGTTATTTCATTCCATTTTTGATGTGAGAAAAATTATTTGCTGTGTAGCTTCAACTGTTTCAATTGTTCTTTTTTTGCTGTTAAAAAGTGTTTAATTTTACTGTTTTATCAATTCTATATTTTCTGTGTAGCGATTACTGTTCATTTCATCCTTTATTTACTGTTGTAATAAGTTATTCCTTTTTTGTTGCTTCCTCATTTGCTGTTCTCACATTCTTTTCGCTGTGTTATTATAATTATTAACCCTTCATTTTTATCAATTTTTTTTTAACTCAAAAGATGAGGTATTAGGGCCTATGTCCATGGTGAAAAGTTAACAGGGAGAGAGGGTGGTGAATTTTCTCGACTTTTTTGACGGGGTTCTTATCTAAGTATATTATAGGCCTATATTCAGACTTCTAAGCGTTTATTATTTTTTTAAACCGCGATCTCTCTAAAACTAATTGGATGTATTATTCCCAGATTCAAGCAAGTTATTGTCTCATGTCCAATCAGCTTGTTCGAGGATCGGATGAGCTTGATTAATATTGATTCATTTTTGTGTAATTCTGCTTGACCCGGTAAACAATTTGATTTCCATGTAACTGGAAAATTTTTTTCTGCGTGATGATTCATGGCAGTTATTTTAATAACTACTTACCTAGGTATCTGAATTTTTGAACATTTGCCGATTTTTTCTTCGAGGAAGGGAAGGTGCCGAGAGAATAAATAAAATCTATGAGTAGATGGTTGAAGAGATTTTCCTAATGAGTTTTGGTTAGGTAGTCATGCGACTGTGTGTGCTTTTGATGATGTTTTAGTGTGTTGTGGTAGGCTTTTAATGTGTATCCGTGTTTAGATGATCAGCAAAATCGTTCGAGCGTAGGAGGTAATATTGGAAGTTTTGTCCCTTTTATAATAGATATTCAGAGGCAGATTAGGTTACTGAGTGCACTTTTCTAATGCGATTTTTTTAGTGACCTTGAGCCAAGCTCTGCCATTACTGAAATCACGACTCATGAAATAGATTTTTTTTTCTCTTGTACTATTTAAGTTTAAGTAATAAGTTGTATAACTGAAAAACTCCGCCGTAACGAGCCTCGCTCAGTGGCGTGGGGAATGAAGTACTCTTATCATCATCATCATCATTTTCCTCATTTATTCGGCATATTATCCTATATTCACTGAGGTTTGGTTAAGACACTGATTAAGACCAAATGAAAATGCCGCATCAGAAGGTGCCTACATCGTAGCGATTTCGAGCAAATAGTGTATTGTATTTATCAATTAAATCTTCTAGATTTTTCTTTTTTCTTCTTTTCATAGGATCTGAATGCTCAGTTTGAGCGTGGAATTGTTCGATCGGTATGATTCCATTCCAATTGACTGCGATCATTTCGATCTGAGAACTTATTGGGGTGTTTAATATTTCTTTGGGGTTACTTTATATTATTTTCAAGTTGTTTATCTTCTGTAGACTGCGTGATGTTTAATTTATAGTCCTGATTTAGATGGAATTTGGACGCTATCCAGTCCAATGAGATCATCATAATGAAAATCTTTAATCAAATTTCTAGTTGGTTGAGCTAGCCTATGTCCGCACAAGTTTGAGTTACCTCGCAATGGCTTGCTGGTTCAATCATGATTATGCTGGCTTTCTGTTCTCCGTGTCGCACTTGGGTTGTTGGCGCACTGTAGTTTCACACAAAAATTTTACCGACTTTTTCTAGTGGAAAAGTGAGGTATTACACCCGTCCGTTCTAGTTTCCTTATATATGTTACGCTACGTACTACAAAGCCCGAAATTGTACAGCCATTTATGTACAAATCATGAAATGAACAGGCCGATTTGTACCATTCGCAAACTGTACAGATTTTTCGCGATGTGTAGGTAGGCCTACAGCACCTTTGTACAGAGTGTAAGCGTCAAAACCACTTCGTACAAGCACGTTGTACAAAGTCCGAAACTGAATGATATTAGAAGGGAAGAAATACCTAGGCTATACCTACCGAAATTAATACGTTCTCGTACTTGCCTAATCCGATCCCGATGAATCTTGCTCGCTCACCTAAGGTTGTTCAGAACCTGTAACTTCGATAACGATAAACATTACATCATTTCATTGGTTTGTAGGCCTACTTGTTGTTGTTTCAATCTCTTCAGTTTTCTTTCGGTTTCTGTTGAAGTTTTAATTATGCCTATGAATTCGAGTACGTAATATTGATCCGTGAAAAGCAAAATTTGAAGATGCTTTATATTTAAAATGCCGGTTAGCGTCAATGGAGGTACAATTGTTAGTGTGGAGCGTTACTCTATACTAAGTCGCGAAGTGTTGCGGAAGCAAAAAATCGTACGCAGAAGACACCAAAGGATTACAGACGCTTAAAGAGGTACCTAGGTAGGTACAATGTAATTGAAGTTGGATCCGAGGCAAAATTAATTAAGCCTGTTACAGACAGTGAAAATCTCACCAACAGCCCACAGTTGATTTATTTTGTACACAATGGTGAACTTTTTGATATTTTGAAAACGTTAGGTACACGTTCAAAATGGCCATGGAAGTATACATAAGATGACTCACTCCATTCACGCTAAGTATGCAAATGTTTCAAGACTTATCATTCAGTTATATTTTTGAACTAGGTATTGCGAATTGTGTGCTAAGAAAAAAAGTCACATAAAAAACGGTGTAGTTCTTAAGCCTATGGACTTTCACAAAGTTAATGCGCGAGCACGAGTCGACCTTATCAACATGCAGTCTTGTCCTGACGGACAATGGAACTTTATCCTCAATCACCAAGATCACTTATCAAAGTTTGTGTGCTTACGTGCATTACAAAGGTAAATTGCTGTCAAAGTGGCATACAATTTTATAGACATTTTCTGTCTATTTGATGCTCCATCTGTGCTGCAGTCAGACAATGGCCGTGAGTTTGTGAACAAGTTCATAAGTAGATGAATTGAAAGTGATTTTGCCTGACTTGGATATAGTGCACGATAATACGCGGTATTCTCAGAGCCAGGGCAGCATCGAGCGCGCGAACCAAGATGTGGAGGACATGGTGCAGGCTTGGATGAGGGACAATCAGTCGTCGCAATGGGCCGAGGGATTACGCTTTGTTCAGCTTCAAAAAAACAATAGTCTCCACTCAGGTATTAAGATGAGTCCATTCAAAGCTCTGTTTGGAAGACGAGCCAAAATGGGCCTTTCTGGTTCAGCCTTACCTGCCGCTGTAACAGCAACTTTACGCACGGAAGAAGACATGCAAGGAGCATTGGCATCGATCAAAATACCGTGTAATGTCCCATCAACATCTACAATGGAACCCAACACCCCACCCACCAGTGCCTGAGAATAACACGTCATGTAAAAATATATAGGCCTACAAGATGATAAGACAGAAAATACCTACAAATATTATGCAAAGAGCTCGTCGTGCGGGTATAAAACAAAATCAGGAAGCAGCTGTTCAAGGTTTGCAGGCTCAAGCTAAGCACATTAAGCTAATTGCTAGTGAGGCGAGATACGCACCACTGACTGAAGGAATAACTGTGACTATTCCGATCCCTGATGTTGATCGAAGTATAAGGGCGACCGACCCTATTTATAAAAATAATTATAATAAAAATTAATAAAATTAGTAAATAAAATAATAAAGATAAATAATCAAAAAAAAAAATGTTAATAAAATTTTCAAATCTATATTTAAACAAAATATAAAAAAAAATAATTCTAAAAAATATAATTATTAATATTAAATTTTTATTAATTAAAAAAAATATCAAAAATAAAACTATTAAATTAATTTTAACTTGATCAGTAAGCTTTCAGAAATTTTACATTGCACAACAAGTTTTCTTCATTCCCTAATTACTACTTTGCCGCAGGTGTAGTTATTGTCGTCGTTTCCTTTTCCTTGCGGTAGACCTAGTGGCCTATGGAAGTACAAAACGACTTCTACAGAGTGGGCGCTGCTGATGGGGTTCTACCGCAATTATACGCTTGTAACCAGCTCGCTCCGTGCGAAAATTCATTCTTAAAAATTGAGGGTGTGCCAGGCTACCATATCACTCGGAGCAGCAACTACAAAAGCATCAATGGTTGGAGGTCAAGCTTTTGTTAAGTGCTAATGTACTACAAAATGTCAGACAAATCGGTGCCTTTGCCAAAAAAAAAATGGCATTCTATGTAATTCTCACTGCCTCAGTTCCCTTCTTTGTACTAACAAGTAGAGCGGATTAACATAGCTTGATAATCATGACGTACGTACACATACTAACCTTCATGAAACTGCGTGAGTGTTTTACCAACTTTTACTAGTGGAAAAGTGAGGTATTACACACCCGTCTGTTCAGGTTTCTTTGGAATATATTTATTTATCATGTATTATTTATGAGAATCGGACGAGTAGTTCTTGAGAAATTTGCAATTTTTTAATCAATTTCTCACTCATTAGGAGTAGTCGCTCACACAACCTGAAGCAGTGATGAAGAACCTTTCATTTGACAGGTTCATTCTTGACAAAGGGTTCATTAAATTAGTTTATAAGAATGATTTACACAGTGAGGGCTTCTTTAGGTAAGGTTAGGTTAGGTTAGGTTCAGTTATTTCCTCGATTTTTCTCAAAATATCAATTTTTTCCGGATTGTCTTATAGCGGAATTTTCGGATAAAGAATAGGTATTGGTATGGAGTTTGCGGAAGATGGTGGTGATGAGAGACAAATTATGAATGAATGAAAAGAAAAACGGCTGGAACCCTAATAAATACAGTATACTAGACCAATAATACTAGGCTAAGAATATCATGTAGGAAAAAGTAATTATTGTAAAGCTCTTTTTTGTACCGACTTTTCTAGCTAAAAGAGTGAGGTATTAGATCCATAGCAAGGGTGCAGAGAACTTTCTCGACGTTTTGAACGTCCTAGACCACTTTTATTCTGAAAATGCGTAGCACTTCATAGGACTTCTTATGAGGTGTCTCATTAGATAGGAATATAACATTGCGGAGAGATACAAAGGCACGTAAATATGATATAGATTATTTTGAAAAAAAAATTTATGAAATTTAATAGGAGTACAAAACGACAACAATCAACTCGTTTCCCTCGTTGATTGTGAAACGGCACCCCTCCCCCACCCCGTTCGTAAAGGAATACATAAATTAATTAAGTCAGAACTCAGAATGATAGATATAATATTCTCGTAGCCATTGTTCTCGTGAGTCGTGAAGAGCGTAACAATGAAGCACTAGTGTTTAAGAGAAATAGTACGTTCATAGCGTTTCCGCGCAACTTTTTTCGACAATTTATTGGCAAAAAAATGAGTTATTCGCGAAAAGGTATTTATTTTCGGAATCGTCTTTTCATGTAGATTATTTCGAAGAAAAAAAAAAATATGAAATTTAATTGGAGCGCGAAACGACAGCGTAACCCCCGCGCGCCTGATCAACAGCAGGAAAAGTGGCCCGCGATGAAGAATCAATTGAGTAACCCTAGTCTATAAGGATACATGAAATAAATTCCTAATTATAGTACATAACGATCTATCTTTTGATCGATATCAACTTGCATGATGCGAGAGCAAGTTTTGAAGAAAGGTGACTCATGAATTGGCGTTTGACGTATAGTAATGGAAAGTTCCTCAGTCGGCTGTTTACCAAAAATGGTAAATATGAGGATATTATATAACTTTGTAAGTCGGTAACGCGGCAAAGTGTGACAAATTATCGATTTCAAAAATTCTTTTCGAATAAAATTCTCTTAAATCACTCTTATCATTTGAGAAAACCTCGTAAGTTGCCTTTGGTAATAATAAGTCGTTTTGAAATATATACCTACAACTGATGATTGGCGTATTATTGTAACAAAAAAATATTGTAGACCTGTAGCCAATAACTAATTAGCTTCTTAAAAAACAATGACGACCGACCATTACACCCATCTCGGGCAAGAAGGAGTTTTATTCCTCGATTTCGGCTATAGGTAGGTACTGTTTGCGCAAAAATAGAGAATTCGCGCTTTCGTTAAGAACGCGTTCAGAAACGTCTCGAATGAGCATCGCGATAGACCGCGAGTTGCCTGCGAAACGCGCGAAACTTCTTTTCCATCGACGACCTTTTTCGAGACGGGCGCGGGCGGGCGCGTTCGAAAAAAGCCGAAACACGCACACCGACACACAATCATACAGTACAAATATACTCGTACATACTGATACTCTGCACACCTCAATTAACTCGTGAGTAAAAGACGGGCGTAGGCCTAATACAAAATAGTAATCCGACGAACGAAAAAGCCATTTAGCGACCGAAGACAAACTTGGAAGTTATGCGGCTCGTAAACGCCGGTAAATGATCGTAAATGTTTATTTGTCGCAAGGAAACACGATGAGAAGAGAGAATAGTTATAGTTTCTTTCAATGTACATCGCCGGAAGAGAATAATGCGGTATTGGTACACCCTCGCCTGTGTCCCGCCAAAAAAGCGATAGTCTTTGTGGGTTCTACATCGTAAACCGACTATATACAACATAAACTTTATGTAGGTACCAGTATACGCTTTCGTCCTCGTTTTATAGCCTAAAACCTTACGCATCGGTATTCGCACGCGCGCCTTCACCCGCAATCGCTGTCAAGTGTATACGTCTACGCGCTATCAAGCTATACTCGTTGATTGGAGAGACGTGTGTAGATAGGTGAGAGGAGACGTTCAGACAAGGTATTATGTATACCAAGAAAAATGTATACGAGTTTACCTAGCTAAAAAATATACTAGGCTACATTGTGCACGTACACATAATGAGTAGGTAGGTATATATGTATAGGAGTACACACACACACGCACACACACATACATCATGATGCGATGATTCGCTATAAATATGAAGGAGCATGGCGATTATGCAGTTTGTAGGTTTTAAAAAATGAAAAAAGTTACATTTACCGTCTACAGTGCAATGCAATGTCGTGAATGTCCGGTTGTATGTGTGGGTGAAACGGAGTACCCTCACAATGGCAGAATAAAATATGACCGCAACGATGTTTATGAGAAAAAAATCAACGAGGGGAATCAGTTTTTACAGCAGATTTGCTCAAAACGAGGAAATAAGACTCCACTACACATCGCGGAAACGTGGATATCGAAGGCTTCTCGCCCTCGAGACTGTTGCGATCGTTGTCTTTAGTAGGCTATAATCATGAATATCAATTTACTATAATAAAATATTTCCCGGACTATTTATACTGTCGAAAAAAATAAAAAATGTATTCTTCGTCACCTTGTCATGCTGAAACCGAATGGTAATTCAGTTTTAGAACTATACAGCAAGTATTTTACACAATATTTTCAGTAAATCAGTTCATAATTATATGTTACGAGGAATTCACGTAATCGCCGGATCCGCGGATTCGGCTCAAACATTGCTGGCTCGATGCGGACTCAGCGACCCTTTTGCCGAATCCGTGTATTCCGCAGAGGAATTACCGGACACCCTTATTACCCTTATTTGTCGGCAGCATGGTTCAGCCAATCAGAACGCATTCATTGGCGGAAACAGACCCGGGGATTTTGGGGGAGCTATATTTCCCGCTCCCCTCAGGAGACATGCCCTGCCCCACTCCTCACTGCTTCCGTATATTTCCTAGATTTTAGGGGGACTAATTTTAGTTTTGAGGGGGCTTAGCCCCTCCCTCCCCCCCTATTTCCGCCAGTGACGCATTTAATCTATTGAACATGAAAATATTACAATATGAGACTTGAAAGAGACAGAAGTGACATACTGTATTTATACTAATACTGTACTTAATTTGATGAAATGCAGTCTGTAATATACATGATTGTTCAAATTAAAGCTGCGATTTAATCGCTTTGTCAATTAAATATTCACTTTGAAAATGATATTTTTTTGTCGATTACAACAACGAGCATTGTATCCCACTCATAAAAGAGGAGGGAATGTCTTTTCCTCGCAGCACCACTTGTCGTGATTGGCGCAAGATGCTCCTGGATGGCAAGCCGAATTACAAATAAATAACGCAGGTTATTCTTTCGACACGAGCATTTCATAGATGTACTTTTGCTGCGACAAAAGTATCGCATTGATACCCTTACCCAGTATACCAGCCAAAATGATTATTGTACTAATTCCATCACTTTTTTGCACTTGACGGGGCGTAGAAACGAGAACTTGGTCAAGTGTTCTTTGTAGTAGTGCAGTGCATGATAAAGCGGTATTCACCGTTCGCCAAACTTTGGTACAGGTAGTCAATTAAATCGACAATTGCCTCTGATCGTTTAACGCTGACGCCAGTATTGGTCAAACGATGACTCCTCGAGCATTCTTCTTTTAGGACTTTTCTGCGCAGCACTCGCATCACGCAATCGTGGTTAGAGTATACACGTCTTTTGAACTTTTTTATGCGTTTACGTTTCTCCCTCGTGGGAAATCGCCAAGTGTATGTTTTTCCGCCGTCGCGTCGCCATTAGTAGTTTGTCTTTTCTTCGTTGAACTCGACGAACACTTGCCACCTCAACGAGCTGAAAATTACTCATTAGTAATGTGATACCCACCACAACCGGCGCGGTGCGGTGCGATATCTTATTCTTCTTAATTTCGCCACTCCAAATTTTCACTGCCTGCTTCTCCTTTGCCTCTATCCTGAGTGTACATATCTATCTCAGTGCTTGATAAATTCAAGAATGAAAACACTGATGGTTTGTGTAAAAATGTAATGATGTAATGAAATGTAATGTTTACAAACGATGTACAGTATATAAATATGAAAATTATTGAACAATGGTTTGATCAGGACACAAAAAATCGAATTAATACAATGCCTGGTTTTTGAAGAATCTCAAATTGAAGCGTGAAGTAATTCTGAAGAAATTTGAAAATACTCAAGCTAGGTATACCATAATTTCTACTATAACACTTTTGGTAGGTAGTCGCTCTTGTCATGAAGAGCGAAGGGTAACCTTTGATTACGTAGATTGTCAATGTAGTTGTAGCGTAGTACATAATATTATATAGTTTTATTCATTTTTTGAATTACTGTACCTGTTGACACAAGTAAAATGTTGTGTGTTAGGGTAGTATTGGCGCATTAAGTAATCCTCTATTTATAATCTTTTTTTTGTTTTTTCCTAGTATTATCGAGTTTTTTTTCTCTCTCTCTCTCTCTCTCTCTCTCTCGCTTTAAATTGATGATCTTCAAAGAGCCTGTCATACGGGCTGGTTGTGGTGCGGATAATAGTTAAAAATGTATTGAAAGTTGTTGAGGACGAATGGAGAGTCGAGTCGTCTGATATAGTGTTTCTATGTAATTGTAAAAGAGATGAGTGAGAAGTTCGGGAGTGATGCTAATTTGCGGCAAGAAAAGGTATGTTCAAAGATTGGGGGGAGGAATATCAGAATTGCAATGCGAGCCTGAAAAATGCATAAGATCCAATGACTGAACCAGGCATGGGTAATATAATTACTATGTATTTGATAATGATGTGTTTGAGGAGCTCGCTAATTTTGCTGATTGTTTGTCTGTTTGGCTACTGTAGAAAAGTATAAGATGGTCAGGAGAGAGACAAAGGCAAGACTAACTTCATCAATTAGTAATTAACTCGACCCCCAAAAGAGGGAGGGAAGAATGCGTAGTGGAAGAAGCGTGTCATATTTCTCGTAGGCGGAGCTAAAATATCACTCAGAAGGAATAAGTCAGAAAAAAGAACATAAATTCTAGACAGCTCAAAATGACTTCTCTTGGTAGCTTCTTCTAGAAATTACTAGGTGGAACCTGACCACGGCAGAAAAAAATAGGTACATACATGCCGTCAGTCATATTATGCGATGTCAAGAAACAAGAGATTAGGCGGTCTGTGAAAGGTATACAACTCAACAATCATATAGCATTTCTAGATCGCAGCATTCATAATTGGTCACAGCGCAGCGCAAAGCAATATACGGACCAGAAAGACTGTCTCGGAAAATTGTTGAGAATAGAGAACCTGCGCGGACTTCCGATATCACATATTATAATAATATTAATAATGTAATGATAATAGTAAGGTATAAGTTTCTGACCTCGTCGGTATCCATCATTGGCTCTATGCCTAAAGCAAGCGGCAACGTAATAAAAATCACAAAAATGATGACGTTCACGACGCGACCGTAATTGTTGTAACCGGAATGCCAGCAGTGTTCTGCATTTCGTTGCAAAAAACTTACGTTTGGAGAAAGTTGTAGGGGAGGAATAAGGCAACCCTTAGCGGAGGGGAAGTAAGACATCCCTCAACGGAAAAAGGAATAAACCGGTAGGTAACTAGACAGCGCAGTGCAGTGGCCGGTTGCCAACAGTTCTCCTTGGCCATATGAATTAGAGAGTCAAGTCAATTACAATGGTTGATAGTTTTCGACAGTTGATGCGCTTTTTCGATATTAAAATCGAGTGGACAAAGAAGACAGCGATTGGAGCGTGAATACAACAGCTTATGAATAGGTGAAGAGAAAAGTGGCTGAAAATATTAACATTAAATGATGCGAGAGAATCGTTGATGATCTGGATTAATGAATTACGAGTAGAGGGGCAAGAGATGGTGAGGATATGTGACTCTTATTGAGAGAACGATTTATAGAATACCTACCTAAGTTCGAGTAGGATTTAAGTGCAATTCTGAATTGCAGGCAGGGATAGAAAGTCGTGAGTTGCTCAGCATTCTTCGACTGCTATTACCTATCGCACTAGTAGTGTAGGTAACATACTATGTATTGTGTACAGTTAAAATCAGTCTGTTCTATACGCAGACTAAAAAATCTGTACCTAACTCACTCTCGTGCATTGATAAAGCTTGCAGCAAACGAAAAACAGTATTTTAAGTTTCTACATCACTCTTCAACTAAATAATATTAAGAGTCTGCGAGAGGGGAAGGTGTCGTAAATAAAAATCGTATAAAAAGGCCAAAAATACTTAATGCGCCAAAATGCTAATAATTATCAACTTTCGTGTATGCAACTTGAGACTGCGGTGCGTTAGTTATGAGGCATTAAGTCCGTATTCTTCTCGCCCTATTTATTTATTATAAAGTCGTGCCTCTGTCATTTTTATTACACTATTTTCATTTCCCGCGTAGCGATAATTTTGGGTGGCAAACAAAAAATGGGAACGGGGAATGCTTACACGTACGTCGATGCGATATTTTACTTATCCGATATTATTTGAGAAAAGAGTGACACCCTCTCCATCTTCCTTCTTTTATTCGTTATTATCGCGTTCGTATTTATCATTTACCCATCAGCTATATAACTCGGAATATTGTTAATCCTGTGATCGTAAAAGGACAACGACAGAATTTAAAAATTTGCGAGACTTGTTTGATACGTATTCAAATATCAAGCGCGCGCGTTTTTCATAAAGTAAGTAGAGTATGTACCTACAAAGTAAATAGGTAGGCAAAATCGATGATAATAATACAGCACGCAGTTTACCAGCGTATAGGCTGTAGGAATAATACAAGAAATTGGAATCTCTTCAGCAGCGCGCATTCACAGGGCGCGTCTGCTTTCTCATTTCCTTAGGTACTAATATTATGCGAACAACCGTAACAATACTGTGTTATACTGTGTACCTATAATGTGTATTACCTATTCTGTTTAATGTACTAGGTACCTACCTATTTTATAAACATTACCCTCACGTACCACCTACCTACCTACTTGTAACAATAAACTCTCGCGATTTTCATTCCAGTAAACCATCATTCTGTTAAACATTAGGTAGTACAATAGGCAATAGTGAATTTTCACTTTGGCTTTGCCTGCACATACTAAAATAATAATAGTCTAAGTTCAACCTTTTCGTCGACCAACAACTTTTATCAGAAACAAACAATCGGTACAATGATAGCAAAAACGAGAAAGCTTTGAAAGCACAGTATCTACTACTTTCAACTTCCTTTCCTCGGCCAAAATGTTTCAATTTTGAAAAAAAATTTAGAAAATATGAAGGATGAAATTGGTAGGGGTCCTACTAGCTTTCGTAAATTATAAAACTCCGGATAAGCTCTTCTTTTTTTTTTTTTTTTTTTTTTCTTTTTTTTTTCTTTTTTTTTTTTTAAAACTGAAGGTTCGACTCCCAGAAAGTTAGAATTAATACGATTCTATAATATAAGTCATGACCACAAATAACAGATGACAACATACTCGAAAGAGTGAAACAAAGGAGTAACTTGAAAAGTAACCACAGAATACAGAAAGCAACTAGACCAACTACGGCTGGAAACAAGAATTATACCGAGGAAATCATGATTGAACTAGCGAGTCATCACAAAAAGTGAATCATACTCATGAACTAGTTCAATCAACCCCTCATCAGGTATGTAAACTACTTGTTGATCACATTTAGGTTGTTGTCGTTATTCAGACGATGGCGAATAATTTCAACGTGTTCGAGCGCTTTCCGTTTGAAAAACGAGGTCTCTCTGTGGAGGAGGGTCTCACGTCCCTCTTCATAGCTGTGGCCACTGATCAAAAGATGGTCCGCTGTTTTTGGACCATATTTATTATTGGCACAGGTACGTCGACGATGTGTTGTGTACGTGGACCGGTCCTCGAGATCTCTTCTTGCTGGAGTTCCTCAAGTAGGTATCTAAATATTCAATATCCTTCCATTAGATTTACATTGGAAGTAGACGCAGTTCATTTATTAACTTTTTGGACCTTACTATCTCTAATAGAGACGGCGCGGCGTCCACGAATTTGCCATCCACAGGAATGATACATCGACCCATATTACTGTTCACAGCAGATCATTCTGCCATGTTGCTCATAAATACGTATGCTGGTTTCAACAGTTACATCGATCGTTTGACCAGTATTCCTTCCGCCTTCCATAATGAGCTTCTGACTATAAAGCACCTGGCTGGAGTGAATGAGGTCCACTTAGATATTAACCTTATGCTTTGCAGGAAGTTAGCTAGGAAATGCCTTGATTCTTTTACCTCTCTCCCTCCCTCGCAATCCGATTCCAGATATTAGGAAGCGGTGGATTAGGCTTCCGTTTGTAAGTTTTCTTTCCAATTGGGTCGCATCCTCCGTTCCTTGGGGTTCCACCCAGCGCAGTGTATTATAATCTTAACACTGTAAAAAGTCTATTTGTTAAGTTAGAGGACCCTATCCCATTGAATGAAAGAAGCGTGGTTTACAAGGTGGAGTGTAATGATTGTAACGGAGTTTACATAGGTGAGACTAGCCGCCAGCTTAAAATTTGTGTAGCCGAGCATAAGAAAAAGTGAGAACAGAAGAAAATGAATGTTTCAGCATTTGCGGACCATCTTTTGACCAGTCGCCACAGCTATGATAAGGGATGTGAGACCCTCCTCCACAGAGAGACCTCGTTTTTCAAACGGAAAGCGCTCGAACACGTTGAAATTATTCGCCATCGTCTGAATAACGACAACAACCTAAATGTGATCAACAAGTAGTTTACATACCTGATGAGGGGTTGATTGAACTAGTTCATGAGTATGATTCACTTTTTGTGATGACTCGCTAGTTCAATCATGATTTCCTCGGTATAATTCTTGTTTCCAGCCGTAGTTGGTTTAGTTGCTTTCACGTCTCCGTTGACAATGGTTTTTTAATTGAAAGCGCTCCGTCAAATTTTTCTGTATTCTGTGGCTACTTTTCAAGTTACTCCTTTGTTTTATTCTTTTGAGTATGTTATCATCTGGTCCCAGAAAGTTAGTTTCACAGCAACTATGTATAATTATAACATTCAGCCCATACAAATTTCCAGTCTCGGACAATTTGTGTGCGGCACACATATTATATCGCATGTCACTGTCTAGGTCTCTTCTCAAAACGATTTTTTGTGAAATAATAAAACGCGACCATATAAAAACACAAATTTTCGGTTTTTATTTCACAATTTTAATTTAAAGAGTGCTCAGGAGTTTATGTGGGAGAAACGTCGAAGCAATATCTGAAAAAGAGGCTCGACTCACATCACAAATCTCTCGAACTTGGTGATTTATTCATCAACAATAAATTTTGGTCCGCAAAATCTCTTCTCCTTACTGGTCATCTTTCTACTGTGACTAACGAACATTCCCACATTTTTCTATTTCCAACATTTATGCATCCGAATCGGAAACTTAATTAGGTCCAACTCTTCTGATGCCTAAAGTTTAAGAACGGCACAAAATAATATACCTAGCCTTTCTTGTTCATAATTATCATGATAATTATAGAAAAGATTTTTTAAATTCATGTACAAGGGGAAGGGGGGGGGCTCTTCTTTGTTTATTATCATAAGTCTAGTTTGAGCCGAAAAAAATTTCAGTATGAAGCTAGTATGAAACTTTTATAAACCTAGTACAAACCTAATACATAAACTGGAAGGGGTAAACTCGCAGATTTTTCAATCACCTATACCTAAACCTAGTAGGTATAAGCCTATAGTCTATGAAAGGTTAAATTTTAGTATAGGCTAAGCCTAGTTCAATACCTACAGGCGGAGTGTACTCGCAGATTTCTCAAACACCTGTCACGTATACACTATAGGTTGCTGTCTACCAAAAAGAATTTCCTTTAAAAAAAAAAATCCATGTCAAGAATAATACGCAAATAGGCTCGGTACCGTGTATGGTACAGTTGCGTATCTTGTATCTACATCCTTGTTTGCAGGTTTAATTTTGTTTTTATTTTATAATTCATATTTTGTGCTGTGCTTCCGGAGTTTTCTGGTTTTTCTTATCACTGTATGCATAGTTTGTTTCTGATGAAGGTTGCTGGTCAACCGAAACATTACCTATTGTTTTAGTATAGGCGGGCAGAACCAAAATAAAAATTTTCTTGTGTTATTTTCTTGAAAAAAAAAAAAAAAAAAAAAGTTGATTGTTTGATCTTACTTAAGCATACGAGTCTAATATTGTAGCGTTCTGTGGCGAAGCCGCAAGCAGCAAGCTTGCACACGCCTTAAAACTTTTAGTAACGGCGGACGTTACTAAGAAGCGTACGCATAACAGCTCAACTCACCGAACGTTCCTGAAAAGTCCAGCGCACAAGCGATTGATTTGCAAGAAATTTTGCATAACCCATTTGCCGTTCCAGAAGAAATCGTAAAGAATCCGGAGAATTAAGAGGACGACTATAGATAGCCGGCAGCAACCTGCAAGGACGGTTCAGTTAGAATCTTGAAGCAATAAAGTTGATGTGCTCTCGCGTACTCTGACGCAATTGTATTGTGATTAGCAGTGCGTTTACAGTGTTTAAAAATGATGTAGTATATTTGCGGTACCAGTAATAAAGTTTGGTTTTTATAATTTATTGTCCTTTGTTTTCGGCATCGGCGGAAACTTAATGACTGTGGTAGAACGTCACAATATCAATTAAATTACGATATTTAGCGGTGACGGCGTGTGTTGAATATAGGTATTTTCCCAATCGTTCTAGTGATGCTATAACACGAAGAGGAAAATTGTGTACACCGTATTCAGTAAACAGGAGTAACTGTCTACAAACCAAAAGCTTTTCTCATGGAAAAAAAGAAAGCAAAAAAAAAAAAAAGAAAGAAAGGAAAATTATTATCAAAAAGCATTAACAAGCGGGGCAGGAAAGAGAAGAAAGGGAGAGACAGATGAGGCGAAGTAAAATAAATAAAAGGAAGGGGGAAGATTTTGAAAGCTGTGAAAGTTAAGTCATTTCCGCTAACTAATTAAATGGCGAAAATTCCGAGAGGCAAATAATTAGATCGTTAACCAAAAAGAGTATAGCAAAATGAGAATGAAAAAAGGAGAAAAGAGAGAGAGAGAGAGAGATGTAGTTGAATATAATTATACGTGTATTGAAGCTCATCAGTGAATTGCAAACGAGAAAGAAGAGGTACAAGAAAATGTTCAAAAATTGATACATTCATGCAAGTCCCTTACATAATAACGATAAGAGTCAAAAAGGTTTGTGACATTGTGAATAATGGAATTGCTTGTAAGGATAACTTATTTTCTCCTATTTGTAGGCCTATAGTTATGTGGTCCGGAATTGACCGACTTTTTGGAAGATTGAGGAATTACACCCGTTGCAAAGAGTACATGGAACGCGTTAATTATCATTATCGAAGTTTTGGAGGTCCTCAAATCACAACAACTCCTCTGAAACTGTCAAATTTTTTCCCCTCACTTGGGAAGAGCAAAATATTGTAATTCTTTATTTAAAATTGTACAATTGTTTTTTTTTTTCTCTCTTGTGGATTGGCTGAGTATTTTTGAGATAAGGCACTCCAACTTGTATAACTCTGAGACAATTGAACGGATTTTCTTGAGATTATTTGATCATTTGTTAGTTGAGAAGTTTCATCTCTTTTCTCCCTCACTAATCTAATTTAAAGTCCAAGGACAAAAATTGAATTGTGTTAGCCCTGTTGAGAATCAATTGTGAACATATTTTCTTCTACAGCTTATACGCTTTTTTTTACATGATATTGCGACAGGTCAAGGTCGACGTCAACGTAATTTACATTTCCTTGGAAATCAACAACGCGACGTCAAGATGAAGATTGTATGTATTTTAGAAACTTTTGTTATAAAGCAATTACCTATGTATTCAACTGAACCGCAACATTTTTAGTGCATTGACCGGGAACTTTGATTCATTTTCTATCATTCCGCGATGATCTTACTCACAATGTCGCGTCGCGGCAGATCCACAAGAATCGCTACTCTCAGACAAACGCATCAAGGAGTTGCTGTAATCTACAACCGATGCTGCGACTAATTCTTCCGTTCTTCCAGTAATTTCTGCATCTTTTTCAATTCTTTCCATCAAACGACAAAAGGCTCGTATCGCCACCACCTTGCAACCCCTTTACGCTACGTCGACTTCTCAACAAGATAAACAATACACATGCAGCCCCTTCATCCTCGACTAGTTTTGCTCGTCGATTAAAAATCGCTAAAATCAAGATTCCCATTTTCAGAGGCAATCGCGAAGGATGGAATGCTTTCAAACGCGTGTACTCGACCTACGTACATAATAATGTGGATTTAACAACATTTGAAAATTTTCAAATCTTGTCGTCCAATGTGCAAGACAAAGCAGCTACGTTCATCGAGGACATCCCTTCAGAAGAAGCATATAGGTGTATTACTCCAAAAGCATGGGAAATTCTGACCGAACACTCTAAAATGTTCCTTTGAAAAGACTTTCAACATTTCTCAATGTACTACCTTCATTCCCTGGAGGAAAGAACTTGAGAAAAATTGTGACATACTTTCGAGCCAATGTAACATCGCTCGAGATCGTATTCTCGCAAAATCCCGCTTTCGAATCACTGAGTCAATTTTGCATTCATATGCTTGTACAAAAGACTAGACCTACTCAAGCCATCAGACTTGATTGAGAGCGCGAAGTGGAAAAAAGGAAAGAATTTCCTTCCTTCAAACAATTTATCAATTTTATGGATGGATGGCCGCTGCCATGCGTACAAACGTGCCGTGCCACTGGTAGTACTGAATCTACAACCATTGACAAGAGCGAAGCATTGTTGGGAGCCTCGTCTTCAGCATTTTTTAGGAGGAGATGCTTTTATTTACTGCAATGAGTGACACTTTCTATATCGTTGCCAAAAATTCTTGAAATTATCTCCAAACTATCGAAATTCACGTATTGTTTTAAAAAAGGACGCCTGTGTCCGAAATGTTTCAAAGGCGCGAATAAGTGTAATCGCGTGAACTAGCGTGAACTCATTCAATTGTAAGACCAGTCGCCGACCACATAACACCGCACCTTGATCCACGTTGACAATTTCGTTCCAGCAAACCAGAATAATTCGCAAAGCAGCACGCAACAAATAGTTCCAATACTGCACTGTAGCTATAATCGCTCAGGAAATCATTGTATGGATTCAAACGACGCTGGCGCTGCTGACAATTTGTCATCAGAATTGCGACGAGGACTGGAAGCAATTCCGGTGAGTTTTCATTTACTGAAAAGAGAACTTCTGTAGTTGGTTGGGTAGGTAGGCAGTTTAATAACAGATAAGGCATACGCACTTCTTGCTGCTGCACTCGTAAGCCCGACTAACAAATTGCATGCGCCCGAGCTTTACTCGATAATGGTAGTCGCAGCATAATTTCATTACAACCAAATTGGCCAAACAGTTGAATGCGTCGTTATTTCCAGTTACTCAGTGCATTCGCGAGGAGTAAGAAATTCTATAGGGATGACCTGCAAACAAGGAACTAACTACTTTGACCATGAAGGTCTAATTATTCAAATTTTACTCTACAAATCAACTGCTTGATAATAGATGAAATTGTATATAAGCCTACCTCGTTTCGGATCAATACATCCCGACTGATCAATCGGAGTTTCCTAATTGTCTTTCTTTAGCTGAGCCGCTGTTCAATATAGGCGTACCTTCTGGTATCGATTTATTACTTGGGATCAAAGTCTTCTGGAAAGTGTTGAAACCCACTTTTTTAGATTTAGGCAATGCAACGCCTCGACTGTTTGCTACGGTATGCATTTATACGTAGGTTGGCTAGTAGGTAACTGCGGTGATGTGAAATTTCCAAAACGCTATCGATGAAGGGCGAATAATTATAACATTCTTTGTAATTTTGAAGATCATGACAATGACCCTCTCTTGTTCAGGTCACTGAACGTTTATGGTCAATTAATGGACTCGATGTTACAAATCAAAACTGGACGGAGAACAAATTAGGTAGAATGTGAACAAAGCACGTTCGTTGCATAAACCACATAGGTATTGTTTTTGAAGAAGTGTAGAAGTTTGGGTTTTGTACCTAAACACATTCAGAAATTAACGTTATAAAGTTTACTTCAAAAGTTTGCTGTGTATACCTACTCTCGTAAGATCAAAATCAAAATCATAGCGAAAAAGGAAAACCGTAAGAGGAGAAAGATACGTGAGGTAGGTAATTGAGATCATGAAAGAGAGAAAATCTATAAACTTCAAGAGTGATAGCGGTGAATTACGAACCTTTTATTTTCATCTTCAAATAATTGATGAGTAATCTGCTCGTTTCTTCATGTCGCGTCGTCTGTTTTTGTTACTATCTTTTGTAGTCATACTAGATGTGTAGATCTTTAGTTTGAAACTCCTGATGAAGGAGGCTGGTCGTTCGAAACGCGTCGAGTTGTTTAAAAATTTAATATGGTCGTATAGCAGAAAAATTCTTTTTCTATGTAGTTTCAAATATTTCTCAAAACATGCAAACGGAATAATGAAGGCAGATTTGTTGTTTAAAATCTCTCCTACTCAACTAGAAGATTCTAAAACCCAGGCTTTACAAAGATTTTATCATTTAGAACGACGTTTAGCCGCTAACGACGATCTGCGTACGCAATATACTGAATGCACTGTATACAAGAATATTTCACTTAAAATCAAATCAAAGAGGCTGATAAAACATTTATAATGCACCTCATCATATTACTCCGCTTGAGACATCGAAGATGGCAACGCTGAATTTATCAGGTATTGCAAACTTGCTGTTTAATAGTTATTCTCAAATAGGTACATACAAGACTCAACAACCTTCCCGTGGTTACGATTTTGGTGTCCAATACGCTTTATTGGTGGTCTATATTCCTATACAATTTAAGAACTGCCCTCTCTCTCAAGGCTCTATACAATCTGCTACTATTCAAGATTGAGGAATGTTATATGTACGCGCAAGAATCTGTTTGCACACCAATGACACCCTGATAATAACTGTAACTAATCCCGAAAGTAGAAGAGTGCATCCACATTATGAAGACCATATATTTTCCTAGAAGTAGGACTAATCCTGAATGTCGGAAAGATGGAAGTCCTCCTATAAAACCAATTTTCTGTATGAGCTAAAAAATAATTCTCTCATCAGTGCAGTTCCAAGTGAACCACATCACCATCGTCCACTCATCAGCGTCAGTCATTAAGCATCTCCGCGCATCTCAAATGGATTTAAAGCTAAACTTTAAAACGGTACATATAGAGCACACAGTAGGTAATGGTGCGAATCCCTCTAATACAGAATTTGAACCCGTAATTTACCGCTTTTGCAATACAAACAAAAGACATCGGATCTTCATCTGTGAGAATTGGATCTTTCAATCTGCGGTTTCATTCGTTTAAAATCTTTAATTAGACTATTCATTTTTTATATTTTTTTAATTTCCATATTCAAAATTATATTTTTCATCTTTCTCTCCCTTTATTCTGATGAATTTCTTTTATTTTTTCTTATTTTCTAAATTAATTGATCGTGGATTGTGATTTTACCTTCTCTGACTACATTCATTACGTTCCCTGTGTCCTCTGCATTTGCTTATATTTGTGGCTCAAAATCTCACCAACCTTCTGAATGTCGTAAGGCACTATAGCAACCATGACTACCTGAAGGCATACTGGCCAAGCGACGACAAGCGATTGCCAATTTCGCTTTGGTACTGCGATGCGGAGGTCGACCCGAAAATCGAACTTGAGAAAAATTCATCTTTCGATCAGTAGATATTCGTACATACGTGCATCGTAATTCACTCATCGGAAATCTCACTCGTATATTCCTATATTCGCAATAGTCTACTGTATAACATTTCCACTTCTTTCTCTCTCTCCGATTTTCTCTCTCTCTTTCTCATTTTTCTTTGTCACACGTGTTCACTTCATTCGACTCTTTTTTCTTTCGCCGATGTACGAATATCCAAGTCTAAATTACTGTCCGAATGCGCACGCAGTGCTCCCATCCTAATTTTGTTATACAGGGTGCGCCAAAAAGATGTTAACAGTTGAAGGAAAAACTCCGGGAGGACTCCGCGGCAATTTCGTGGAGTTCCCCGGTCGACTGTTAACATCTTTTTGGCGCACCCTGTATAACCATATTTGGTCATTCATTAAATTATTGTAATTACGAGCTAAATGAATACTCAATAATCTGTCTGTCATTCTTCTGCTAATAAACTGATCGCACGTGAAGATCTTTTTTCCACTGAATGAAATCGAAATCGCGACTCTTCTTTTCGAACCCTTAATTTTGCGTCTTCACAGGTACCAAGGAGACGCGACCACACGTGAAAACTGACTGCCTCCGTTTCATCGACGGCAGATCTCTCGACAGGTCAATCACGAAAAGTCCATCATTCAACGCATGCAAACAGTCATAGGGAAAACAAAGAACACAAATTTTTTCATCAAGAACACAAAAGATGCGAACAGACATGACGTCCCAATCTCCGACTATTTCAAATGTGACTCACTCAGTAAGTCGATGATGGCTCCCCTGGAAGACGAGGAAAAATACGGATGCAGGGGGAGGGGGAGGGGGGGGGAAACCTGGATATCTGGTGGACTGGAAACCATCGGGAAGGAACTAGCAAAGAAGGCGGCGACGAAGCAGAAGAAAACATCTCAAGATGTAAATTTAATCTCAAATTATTCAATTGCTTTCCTGCGGCGGCGGAGAAGCTCAACCAGTGCATAAATCAGCTTAATAGTCTCTGTGCAAATTTCGTGGTCTGCGACAGGTAAAAACCCTCGGATATATATTATAGGCTTGTCCTTATCCTGGGAGGTCACTTTTAGGCGAAGTTCTCAGGCCAAGAGATACGTAAATTATAATTGAAATTGTACGGCCATAGGAGAAGAAGAAGAAGAAGAAGAAAAAAAAAAAAAAACGGCAGATAGCGAGATAGATAGCGGATATTTTTTACAAATTTAAACCATACGACAGGTTTCATGTCTATGATTAAATTTTACATCCGTGAGGGTCTATTATCACTTGTAGGTATGTACTGTCACTCTGTAGAAATCAAAAATAAAATATCGTGCGCGTTTTTCAATCATAAGTAGTTAAGTAGTTGTAAAAGAAGATATACTGTGTCGTATACCAAGCCGAGTATAGGTAAAACTTCAGGCTTTGTTGAAATTACTGGGATTGCTTCAATAATTCGAAGTCGAATCTGAAATAATGGAATTAACCCGAAAACGAGAAAAACAAAAAAGTAAAAAAAAAAACACAGAACAAAATAAACGATAAATAACAGAAAGAATTAGATGTAGAAGGGGAAAAAAGTGAAAGAAAAAGAGAAAAGTCGAGGTATTGTCGTCGTGTCATTTCCATTGGTCACGCCATGTCTTTGGGCGTGATGAACACCCTTCGACGGAAAACCTAACCCCCTTCTCCCTCCACCATCAACTCACTCTAGCTGTGCACCAATATTTGCTCAAAGTAAGCTGACTGGAAAACCGAAGAGGAGTGCGTTTCACAAAACGAAGAGTTTTCTCGAGCGGAATAATGCGAAACGAACCCGGGAAATCGTTATTACATTTTACTCCCTTATATACGTACACTACTACGTATTCTCGCACCCTTCTCGATTGAACTCGGCAGCCTGTACTTGATCCTTAAATAATATACTGACTTCGTTAAGCGGACATAAAAGTTCTTTTACCATCATTTTCTTGTCTCGCTTTAATTTTATTTCTATTTTAACGCAACGAGTTTTTCATTCTCGCTCGTCTACGTATACAAGTTAGGTACGGCTTTAGTTTGCGCACTTGCGTAAACTGCTGCATGAGCGTTGACACCACCAAAAAGGGTTACCTATACTGTAATATAGCTATACTGACTGTAGTAATTTTTATCAGCATTCTGAGTAAGGCTCTGAAGGTATTCTCACTCAATGTTAACAAACATGGCGGTATACAGTATACTCGTAGCCATCCGAATTGTGAACTTCACTTCATTTCCCGGATGGCTAGATAAAGTACCACTTATTGGTCAGGTGCCAATAATAGGTCAAAATTTCAAAGTTCCATAACTTGGCTAGGAGAGGGCGGGCGTGAGCGTTTCAAATCTCGTCAGCATACAGCCAGCAGTTGTAGCTGCTTTCCTCTGATGAATGATGAAGTGAATTGGATAGTTTACCTACTTATACGTTGGAGTTATGAGCTGTGAAAAAATGTGCACGTTTTTGGCGTGATAAATTTTTGTAATTTCGAGGTGCGTCATCGTTCGATCGTCAAAAAGAAGTACTTGACGCTTATTAACTTATCTTCAAACTTTTTGTGATTTTATATTGGAGAGGTATACTGTATATCAGAGAATAAATTTCACGCAAATAACTGATCATCAAGTCTTCATTTACCGAATGTGTGTGGGTCCTGAGAATAGGAGTGGAAATCCAGTTTTTGAAGTGATTCTGCTTCAATGTTATCACATCATTTCTGGGATTGGATGAGCTACGTGGTGCATGTTAGAGAGTTGCAGAACGCAATGTAACGATTTAATCAGACATTTGGGGAAATAAAATTTGACGAATATTTGGCTTTACCAATAATATTGGCTTCCTTCTATTTGTTTGTTTGTTTGTTTGTTTTTTTTTTTTCTTTCTTTTTTTTTGACCAACTTATATTTTTAAGATTTTTACTTTTTGCAAACGCCAAATATTGATCGACCAATACATAACAAATTGAGACTGATTTTCAAAAATTCATGTACAAAAAATAGAGAACATTGACCTTTTAACAGTGCGGTCGATTGAAATACATTTTCTAATGGCGTGTACTACCGTGTGTGCAAAGAGTGAATCAGAGAAATAGCGCCGGCCAATTATTGGTTTTTAGAACCCTTGTAAAATGTCTGAGTATCAGTCCCAAGGAGTGATATGGATTCCACCTGTCCGGTATTTTGAAGAAGAAGGATGGACGTATACATAATGGTATATTTGCCACTTTTCTCGTATAATTAGAGCCTGAGATATGACCCCCCTCAAAAACCTGATCAATAAGTGGTACTTTACCTTACCGTATACCACGATGTTTGTTAAAATTGAGCGAAAATACCTCTAGCGCCTCATTCTGAGCTCCCTCGTTCACGAATAATTCATTCATACGTATATGTTAGGCTCAATTGCCGAAATCGCCCATTGGGCGAAAAAATAGACCACAACGCGTTTTGGTGACGGCGAAACAACCAGTACGCGAAATGATCTATTTTAGTATGACCAGAACGCGTTCTGAAATGTTAAATTACCAGATCGCGTTTTGGCTTACCTTAAAATCGTTTGAAAAAAGAGCCACCACGCGTTTTAAAATGATTCACCAGAAATGTTCTATAAGTCAAAGAATATAAAATAAATCGTGAATTTTGACGACGATTACTAAACATTTTTAATCTTGAATAATTTTTCAAACATTTTTGAAATTTTCTGCCAATCTGATAAAATAATATATCATTTTTACCGACTTTTCCTAGTGGAAAAGTGAGGTATTACACCCGCCCGTTCAGGTTTCCTTATATATGTATTATTTATTATTTATTTATTTATTTATTATAAGATTTTTTTGTCCGTCGAACTCCTCCGAAACTACCCGACGGATTTTCTTGAAACTTGGCCATATTGTAGTAGTATGTCTGAAGATTTGCACCCGCAATTTTTTTGAGAATCGAACGAGTAGTTCTTGAGAAATTTGCAATTTTTTAATTAATTTCTCACTCATTAGGAGAATAGTCGCTCACATTACCTGAAGCAAACCATTATCCTTTCGTTATCAGTGCGTCTATTGTTATGAAGAACCTTTTATTCCACAGGTTCATTCTTGACAAAGAGTTCATTAAATTAGTTTAGGAGAATGATTTTACATAGTTAGGGCTTTTTTAGGCTTAGGTTAGGTTAGGTTCAGTTATTTCCTCGACTTTTCTCGAAATATCAATTTTTTTCGGATTGTCTTTGTAGCTGGATTTTTAGATGAAGAATATTGGGATGGAGTTTGCGGAAGATGGTGGTGATGAGAGACAAATTATGAGCGAATGAAAAGATGAGCGGCTGGAGCCCTAATGTAGGTACCGTATACTAGACCAATACTAGGCTAAGAATATCGTGTAGGAAAAAGTAATTGTAAAGCTCTTTTTTGTACCGAATTTTCTAGCTAAAAATGTGAGATATTAGATCCATGGCAAGGTTCCTCAAAAACGAGAGTGAACGAGGGCCTGCCGAAGCACGGTCTCTACCGTTAGGTCAAAATGGAAAACGGCGGGCGTCCGAAAAATGCCGTACGTGCCGTGCCTTATTGACTCAATGAATATTCCTGCATGTAGTTTTTTTTTTTTTTTTTTTTTTTCTTATTTCACGAATTTTAGGTAATTAGAACTGGAGTTTTCTTACATTTTAATATTTCTCATCCCACAACTGGGACTTCTAATTTTTTTATTTTTTTCATTCCGCAATTTTTTTTTTCTCGTTACGATTTAGATGTTGCTGACGTTGCTCTTATTTCTTTTCTTTGATTATATCATTTGCTTTTTAGTGTTTTCTTGTGTGCCTACAATTTGTTCGAGAATCAAATGAGCTTAATTGATAGTAATTCATCTATGGTTTTCTGATTGAAATGATGGACAATTTGTTCAGTGATTAGATTTTAGAATTTCTGAACATTTGCCGACTTTTTTTTGAAAAAAAAAAGGTGACGCGAGAATAATTAGAGTTTATGAGTCCTTACTAGCAGTGATCCTCTCAGTGAATTTTCATTAGTCAAAGGAAAAGTCGTGTACTACTCACGCGACTGCGTGAGTGTTTTTTTACGTACTTTTAGACTACTTATTTTTACACGATGCATTGGAGTGACATTTTGAATTACATTTGATATTGTTCGCGAGTCATTTACATTTTTTGTCAGTGCAATACCGTTTGCGATTACAGTGAACAAAGCCTTGCTCACTGCCTGAAAGTGCAGCGGACGCTGATCTTAAGGTCCATGACGTCGTTGTAGGCACATCTGCGAGGGTAATAAACGTACTATCGGCGATGGTAAACTCATTTCGAGCATACAAATTTTTGAGAATTCCCTCCTTTGTACCGACTGGTTGTTTCATGAAATGCACAAACGCCAAATTTCGCATACTGGTTGTTCCGCCGTCACCAAAACACGTTGTGGTCAATTTTTTCGCCCAATGGGCGATTTCGGCAATTGAGCCTAACATATACATTATTTCAAGTATAATTATAGGTACCTACAGTATACGTTTAGGATTAATAATCCGTATAGGTATATCGATAATTGCGGGTGTAAATGTAGACAATGCAATGTTAAGTGAAATACCTCTTTTATAACGAATTGATTTTCTTGTAACTTTGATGCGTGTCCACGTTGATCTATTTCCTCTAAAACTCCATGTTTCATCGGATCGGCTCTATAAATTTCAAGGATGAGAACTACAGTACGTGTATGCTGAAATCATAAGGATGTGAAAATGCTGGCAAATACCATGATTTCTTATTTTAGCTCTTCGCCATTCCTCACTTAATCGATTAAAAGCTGAAAAAATGAGTTATGGTGCAAACAAAAACTAAATAATCCCATGGCGTGGACTCGCTTTTACGAAAATTAACCAAGCGATACTTTTATGGTTCTAAACTAATATAATATTAAACATGTAAGACGCACTATATAACAGCTAATTTTCAAATTATCAGACTTCTTGAATTTCGCATTCTTGTTGGCTCTCTCTCTCTCTCTCGCTTTCTCTCTTCCTCTTCCTCTTCCTATTTTTTTTTTTTTTTTGTAGTTATTTGGCGACTTAATCCAGACTGCGGTCCAAATTGCAAAAAACGTCCACTTTGCGGCCTAAAGATGACCATCTTGCGGCCAACTGAAAAAACAAAAACCAACCAGATTGCGGCCTAGTCTACTTGAAGATTTTTTCTCAACTAAGAACTTTCGGACCATGTTCTTAGCAAATGCAAATCTATCAGTATGTCTCTCTTTGAAATTGTTCATTGCCTCACAAATATACTTCTGTTTATTCAGCGCGCTCTTCTTCGAATTTTTTTTTGATATGGACGGATAACATTTCCAAATAAGTTCTCTCTTGTATTTCCAGAAGGGCATCAATTAGTGAGTAAATGTTTGGATGAGAGTAGTGAAACAGTCCATATTCGGTTTGTTATTGAAAAACTCGCACGCATTTCTTGTTTTGACTATGCTGAAAAAAAATATATCTTGCCCGTTTATGTGAGGGGAGGGGGGGGAGAGGGCACCAGGTCGCACATAATTCTCATACACGTAGGTAGCTAGTGAATTCCTTGACTGCGGGGTCCTTTGTTTGGAGTGCAAGGTCAAATATAGTAAAAGATGGAATCAATCAAAGATGATCAGGTCAAACACGAAGACGTACGATCAACCATCCTGAGAAAGGAATGACGTGTATGCCAGAAGAGGAGTAAATTCTACTTTTGAAGGGGTTGCAACTCACCATCATTTTCGGCCGCAAAAAGAATGTCTCAACTCGACACACGGGCCTGCAAAAAGGTCATCTGTGGGCCGCAAAGTGCATATCACCGCGGGCCGCAATCTGCCAACACCGTATTTGGCTGTGTCTCCGTTATCACGTGATCGTTTTTCTAGCTGGAGGATTCCTCCTACACTCCATTACTATTCCGCAGTCAAGGAAATTATCTCTGGTTTCCTAATGCTTTTGTGTTTCCTGCTGACGGACAATATTCTTCCATTGTTTCACCATAACAGCGTCGGTTCCACCACGGCATCCGTTTGTTTCAGTGTTCTTGGACCTTCTAATTTTGATTAGTCTTGTTTGGGTCAAGTTGATCTTCATACCTTTCATAAGGTATACAGTATTTTGTGAAGAACTTGAAAACTCCTCTGTTCGCTAATTACGCTTTGCGGCTCACACTTTTCTCATAAAGTAGTTGATGGTTGCAGGCCAGAAGCCAAAAACGCTGACGAGAGGCCCTTGCATCATACTTATCCTCGATCATTTGTAATCCACAACATCTTGTATTAAATTTGCGCACTTATTCAAATTAATATGCAGGAAAAATGTTACAGCATTTATTCCCCGAAATTGTCTTTACAATTTCTTTGGTAAAATTTTTCAGTTGAATTTTTTCGCGATCAAATTTCCTAAGATCAATTTTCCTGCTCCCGATACACTAGGCCTATGGGCGATAAATTGGCAGGGGAATAAGCTGAAGACGATCGATTCTACATGGTTAGAATTTTTTTAAACTAACATTCTTTATCTTATAGGTACAGTCACAGTTCTGGCTTCTATAGAGCTTTGAACGGATTTTAGTCCGTGCGGTACCTTGAAAACACTGTGTTTGACTAGATACGCTTAAAAAACAGGTTTCTGGTCTCGAGGGGTGAAGCGAAATATTTAGCGGTGTCCTGATATGTATAGTAATGGTGTACGTTTATAAACTACACCTATATTTTGTATAAGTAAGCTACACAATGAAATTATTGCTCATCTCTTCTTCTTGATGTAGGTATCAGTGTAAGTACTATCGGTGGAAATATTCGAGTAAGTACGTGCGTGAATTGTGATTAGGCAAAATCTATTACGTATAATAAAAGGGGTAACCTGATTAAAATTACTTATACTTATTCCGGTATTAACCCCTGCCTACAGGTAGTTCATATAAATGGTGCGGTATAGACTGCACCTCTTTAAAAGTATACCTACACCACTTCGTGCATCGCGTTAAGTAAATCGTGAGAGTTTATATGATGCATCGCATCGGTGCTATGTGTGCGCGTAGTATAGCTACATATAATACAGTATACCTACCACCTCTCTCAAGCATTGTAGACCGCATTGTATTTGCATCGATGTGACTATTTTCTTTCATCTTTGTATATTATAATATGCACTATGTATATGTATATTATCTAAAACGTCATTTACAATGCGCTGTGTATGACCTATTCGAATTTCGTACACACGCATAATCCGCATAACAAATGTAAGTAAGTATACGTACACTACTCATCAATCTCGTCGTCGTATGTACCGTAACGAATGATACGCTGCCACCGCTGCCACCGCCACCACGCTGCGCTGCGCTTTTCGTTCGAAAGTCGAGTCGAGTTGAGTCGAGTCGAGTCGAGTCGAGTCGCGTCCCGTCCCGTCCCGTCCCGTCCCGTCCCGTCGCACCGAGCATCGCACCATGCGGCGAACGTACGAGTGCGATATGGAGATCGCGAATTATTGAGTGTCACTTGATCATATACTGTATATATATGTATAGGCTGATGTAGAATACGAATAGGGGTACAGTGTATGCATAGTGTACATATAAACACGCTGCCAATGCCAATTTCAATGTGACCTCGCACGAATTCATTTTAAAAGTCGATAGTCGACATTTGAGAAGGCATCACGATTCAAACAACGACGGTCGCATTAAGTAAACTTTTTCCATTCCATTCGTACGCGTTTTCGTTTATTATACATTAAACGAATTGAAGTTATGGTCGAGAAAACACGAGGCGAATGAGTTTGTTGGTATATCGAGTCACGTGCAGTGGATTTGGTCCACGTGTCATCGTTTTCCTATCATTCTGGAAAGACAATGTAAACAATCCGGGATTAGGCGAAACATTGGAAATTGTTTCATTAAACCACTTAGACCAAGTCGGAAAAGCCGACGACGAGAGTTTGTCTCTCCGCGATAACGGTAATTATTCGTTGCTTCCCGACCAACTTTGAATGTCTCCTCCTCCTCCTCCACCACCCTTCCTTCACCCCTCACACACTCTCACACATTTGCCTTCGACGACTTAACAAGACGTATTATTTCGCTGCTGCGCTATACGACGACGACGACGACGACGATGACGATGATGTTGACGCGCGGTGCGCTACTCATTGTCGTCGTCGTCATACGTACTCGACGTGCAGTTTACTATGTATACACAGCATATTTAAGTATAAACGCAACCGCGGAACGCCACACCACGTCGAGACCCAGTAAAGTTTCTCTTTTACAATACAATCATGTACACTGAAGTACGACCAATGTGACGAGCGGTAGGTAGGTAGTAGGTATATCTCTCATGTTTTATTTAAAACTTCGCCTCACGGAAGGGTGGTCGAATACCCGTTTTGCGGTTGGTTTCTTTAATTAAACCTACGATTTTTTCCCCCTCTATTTTCGAATCGCGTAGTGTCGTTGAAAATCCTTGTCATTGTGAGAATCTTTACACGCACCAGATAAATATACGCGCACGCGTTGAAATCCTATGATAATTTAATTCAATTCAATTCAAGGACGCCTTTATTTAATTATAATTTACAAATTTTACATGATATGCTCATATAGAAATGCCGATATCCCCTTCGGGGGCGAGTGGCAGGCGTTGATTATTATTATTATTATTATTATTATTATTATTATTATTATTCCTTCGTCGCACGCTCAAGTTTTAGCGGTATTTTATTAATAGTTTATGGCGGGTGTTATCCAAGGCCATAAACTACATGTACTCCCCTGTAACTGTCTCTCCTAGTACCTCTAAGAAATGTTGAGGGAAAAAAGTTGAATTTGTTGAAGTAATAATATTCATAAAATTAATTATTATTCAATTATTGTTGAAATTAAAATTTGTTAATAGAGGTAATCAAAAAATTAATCTTGAAATAATTGAAAATATTACTCCTATTGATAATAACTAAACACAGACTCAAACAAAGCGGTGTATTTAATCTTTTTAGATGAGACAAGCTCATCCTGCAATTTTCTAAGATGGTAGAAGAGATGATTGATTTTTCTTAATTTTGTCTGTGTATAATTATGGAGTGTTTTTTCCATGTTAATTTTGAATCCTGCTAAATAAGGCCAAGATATTTGTATCCGTCCTTCCCCTCCAACATTTCATCATTAAATTTTAATTCCAAATTATTAGCCCATTCGGGCGTTCTATACCCATCTAAAACTTTTTTATAGTTTTCAACATTTAAATGCAGGAAATTATCTCTGATCCACGTCTCGATATATAATATATATTAAATTGGGTTGTAACTTTTTCCACAGTTACCGCAATGTAAAGGAGGTAGGCATCGTCCACAAATCCCATTGTTTCTGCCTATAAGGGTAGAGAGAACATATTATTCATATAAATGACAAACGGTAATGGGCCTAAGGTACTGCCCTGTGGTACTTTAATTTTCAAATTTGAATTGCAGCTCCTTTATTTCAACTCTATGCTCTCTATTTTTTAGGTAGGTATGACCTCAGACATTTCATCATGTAAATCCCCTTATCTCAGGCCTTCCACCAACTTTTTGATCAAAATTTTGTGTTTCACGGTGTCAAATGCTTTTGCTAGGTTGAGATAAATGGCTTCTATTGCCCTATTTATTTCCAGACTTACTGCTACCCCTGTTATCTGTCTGTGCAGGGCAGTATCAGTTGATTTTCCTATGTTCCAGATAATTATTAGATAATCTTTTTGTGCACAAAGTTTTCAAAAATTTTTGCAAACACTGAGAGGTCCATTTGTATCGGCACATAGACACGTACGATATTTGTTTATTATTATTGAGCATTTTTTTTTGGAGGTGAATCACCTACTTCTAAATGATTCATCTTTTGCACGTTTAAATTTTTATAGTTAGATATGTCTGAAAAGTGCATTTTCGAAAGCACAAGGCTACAGTTCGCGCGTTCCGTTTACTCGTGGCTCCTTGCGTATTTATAAAATTTAAAAAAAAAAAAAAAATGTATGGCACGCTTTGTTTATATGTATACACGTTTATTCGAGGTATACACGAAAAGAATTAGGTATTTAATTTGTTCGAAGCTCCGTCATATTGTGTCCGTGACTAACTCGCGCAAACTCATCATCCAATTGGTCCTGTCCAAGATGACAAACACAGTCGTTACAAGTCCGACACTGACATTACAGCCGGGTTTCTATAAGCAGATGAATAAGAGATCATTGAGTGAGATGAGTGAATGGTGCAAAAAACGAGAAAATGGGATTGTTTTTTTTTTTTTTTTTTTTTTCTTTGTATTAGGAGTGAGAGAAAGATGATCACTGAGCATGTAGGGATGAAAGAGAAGAATGTCTACAGAGACAGTTTTGTGCATGATGCGAATAAGTTGGTAGCTGTAAAGACCGTAGGTATAGTAAGGAATGAGTAAAAAGTGCAAACAGAACAATTTTTGTGTTTGACAGAGGCCAAACAGGGTAGTGGGACGTCTTCTGATCTACAGAAAGCCTGTCCAGTGGGAAACCAGAGCCATTTTCAGAAGCCCGAGCCAAATCCGCAGCCTATATGCGGCGGCCCTGTTAAGCTGAACAACATAGTTGGGCAGCGACAGATGTAGATGGACGCGGGAGAAGAAAAACTCCGAGATCAAAACCGGTTGGACGAAAACAAAAACTGCGATGATAACATCCAGCCATAGCCGTGAAAAGTAACAGAAGTTCCATCCATCCCTTGCATTCAAGAGCTGGTATACGTCACACTCACATTCCTTATGCCTGAAAATATAAAAATTTCACCAGTCAACCAACTTGGAAATTGTACAAATACTACCCTCTAACGGTTGCCCTATCTATACTCTGAAATTGTAGTAATGTGCCTCACACAAAAGCCTAAACTATTTCACCGGACCAAAACTTTTCTAAATCTCTCACCCACGATTCCACATCAGACCAACACTTCAATTTGAAAGGATATCGATATAATCAAAATAATTCACTCGCACGTACTCTATAACTCTTGCGCTCTTGCTGCCGGCATTAAGGCACACCGATTTCATCCAGCGACCCGCTCGGCACCTGTAGAAATACTCAACGCTTTTCTATACTCCGAATGTGAAGTAACATATCTCACAATAAGTTTTAACTACTTTGCCAAACCCAATCTTTTCCACATCTCCCACCCGAACCATGACTTCAATGTGAATGAGACCGCCTAATTCACCCTCCTATATAGCTACTCGGTAACTCTTACGCTCTTGCTGTTCTTATTACAACCCCCATTAGAATACGAAAATTGACGCCTTAGAACTCTCATGTCTTCAGCTGTAAGTTTATTTTTGCGGTCAAAAAATCGTAAAAGTAGCGCCTTACAGAAGTCGTGCTATTTTTCCAAGGAAATCAATGAATCATGAACCCTTTTCCCGCATACCGCTTGAAATTATACGCAACCATCAATCAAGACATGATCCGGATTTCCAAGCAATTTCGTCAATTCCATAAAAGTAAGAAACTTCGATTCACACCAATAGATTCCATAATGAAGAGATACAGCCTATGACATCTAATTTTCATCCCTCATCAAGGCTTTAAAAGGGGTTGTTTCGTTTTTTAAGCCCCCCTATGACGATTTGAGTACTCGTACGAAGCTGCATTCCAAGTCCCATCAAGATCGGGTCAATAAATAGTTGCCGAGCGTATTCGACACCAAAATACGTTCAATTCCTTTATAATATAGAATAAAGAATGATAATAATAATAGGTACATACGTAGCGTAGAAAAACCAAAACCGAGAACCGTAGCCAATATCCGTCCAACTCTGAAACTTTGTTATAACTTCTAAAAGAGGGTTTTTTCTTATATTTTAACTCCCCTACAACAATTTGAAACCCATCATACAAAGGTCTCTCACAAGACGCATCAAAGAAATTGTTCTGCGATAGAGATTGAGCCTATTTACTCGTAGACCTAAATTCCGACTGTTTTCCTTTTTAATAGGCTATATACCTAGTTAGAATAGACGTATGCATCAGAAATGTACGGTATCGGCATCGGCCATTTTGATAGGAAAGTTTTTCGAATAAAGTTATTTCAAACGCGCTGCTGAGGGTCTGGTATAGCATTGCCAACTGTTACTTTCTGAAATACGACTCGTCCTTTCAAACTTGCGTTCACAAAAATTACGAATAAAGAAGGGTTATTTTGTCCGTAAGCGGACAACACGTTATTTATTCCAAACACAGATGTTCGATATCTTCCAATGTAATAAACTACATTCTTACAAATTCCTTCAGCAGCTTGTTTTGAGAAAGAAGGAAAAAAAAAAAAAAAAAAAAAATTCAGTGAACGAGTGAGATAATCGCAATTCTCGCCCTTTTTTATTTTCCTTATTGTTCACTCTTCTTCTCTTTCCTCTTCGATATTTTATGTCACGTGACCACGTGTACTTTACGCCGCGCCATACTTCTGGAGAGAAATTGATATTCTTTTCATAAGAATTTTCAAAATTTTTATCACTGTTTAGTTTGTGTCTCGGTAAATCTGTATATGAGATAATCAAGTTGATATGCGAGCATAAAGAACGACACGCGAAAAAAACAACATTTTGGCCACAAAAAAAAAAAGAAAAAACCGCAATCTCACAATGTGACCCACACAATGACACGCATACGATCCTCTTAATAGGTTTCGACAAAATACGCATAATTAAGATATTAGTTTATCCGTGCAAAGAAAACAATTACGGTTTGATTGGTAAAGGTTTGTGCGAGCAGAGCCTCTACCAATCGAACCAAAATACGCATATTTTACATTCTGCAACATTCTACGTAAAGGCTGGGTACACACGATGGTAACGTATGCAAGTGTGCTACAATGCGTTTACTTTGCGCAGACCAATCAAAAGATACTAGCATGCGGTTAACGCGTGGGAAACGTTGAACTTTTTTTTTTTTTTTACATTAACCATGCGAGTTGCTTTTCATTGGTCAACGCAAGGTAAACACGCATTGTAACGGCTTGCATATTAGCATCGTGAGTATGTACCCGCCTTAACGCCATGAAACGAACATAATTGTAGTAGGCCAAATTAATGTCTGAGCACACTCACACTTATCGTAATGAAATTCGCAGGTACTCTCTTGTAAACAGAAAGATTCCTCTGTTGACATATCATGTCTTCAGCCTTACCGCACCCAAATTGAAAAAGTCACAAGTACACTCCGCTCCTCCCCCTCCCTTTAGAAATCGAAGCCGACCACCTCAACATGTAGAGTACTAGAGTGCTACACTTGGCGAAAGAGCCCCTCAGAGGTGAGCAGCTCAACATACAGAATGCTAGGGACCGGGCCCTCTCCTCGGCCGCTTTGAGAGCGGCTTCGTTAGCTTTTTGAAAAATCTAGCGTTTAGCAACAGAAAGATAATTTGGCACCGAGAAGTTGCACATTCTTTTTTGCTGCGTTAAATGATCATTTTACTGCGATAAGAAGCAGATAATTGAATCTGTGGTCCCCGCCATAAAATTAGCAGAAAGTTGAATTCTACCGCGAAATTCCGTGCATAATTAGCATGCGACGCGTTTAGTTGCAACTACCTATATACTTCTGCCCCATTCAGCAGTTACCATGGCGGAGGAGTGACTTTCTTCTAGCGCGATCTGTGGCAGTTTTTCTGCTGCCGATATTCTGGACATGCGCTGCTAAACGCTGTAGAAAAACGCACCTCTGTACTGATGGGGTTGTAAATTACCATACCTACTCAGAGTATACATATAACTTGTGACTTGAGTCTGATATATTGGAACAGTTAGTAAGGACCAAACTTTATTTTTCTGTACACTTAAAATATAAATAAAACATTGTATGAAATCACAGTAAATGCGAAAATACAATACTGATGTAATCACAATTTTTTTTCAATACTGATCGTTAGTCCAACCGTTTCACGGGTTTATAATTAACAAGCAGAAATGCCCGTCCTTTGGACGAAACCCTTACACGTGCCATACTCAAGATTTTCCTACCCACCCGACCACTGACCAGTATGCAGTTTACCATAAACTGAGCTCATCATTTCCTACGTCCCATTTTCTATAATAGTTTTGAATCACAAATCATGTATATTTTCTATTATAATATTTGACGAAGTTGTCGAACCGGCAGCTAACGCTATAGGCCTACTACCTTCGTCACAAAATTATTTGACCTCCCCCCTCACTCATCATTGACCTTGAAAAATTATTAATAGATTGTATAATGAATGATGCCAAAAGCAAAATAATACGCCCCGTGATCGATAAACTTGGACCACTCCTCCAAACTACTTCTTTTCTGAATTCTCACCTGCAGCTCTTAACGTCAGAGACCATCATCCTAATTTGCAGACAGATTGGTTTTAACCGCCTAACTCACCCTCCTAATTATACTCTCTGACCTTTGTACCCTCATTACCCGCATCGAAACATCCGTCGACCCTAATTAATATCTAGGATGAAAACTTCGAACTTCTCCAAAAACGCCAGATATGGCATATTATACTAATTTTGTTTCCTAATTTTTTTTTCACCAATGAGTGTTCGTCTTCCTATCACGATCGACACCGTGTGAATAACAAATCTAACCCTTATACGTGTCTAGCCCAAGCCTGTAATTTCCAGAAGTTCCACGATACCCCTCTACTTGTTCAACTACTCTTTCTCGATTATTATCCTATCTATTCTCTAATCTCTGCCCCTCCTTTCTCTCCAGCACGTCAATACTTTCTTCGTCCTCACCGCTTAGTATGTACCTATGTTGTACGTCTTGAAAAAATTTCTTAACTCACTGCATCTACAAAAATCAAGCACTTCCACCTTCACTCACATTATACGGTCACTCACTCATGACCTAACTGTCCGCATTGTAACACGGAACTATGCTCAGCAACAAATTGTTGACTGTAAACCTAATCACAATCGTCATCGTCCGACTTGTCCTTGTGACACTTCACTCACCAAAGAAGGAAACTACCCGCAGAGGATCACATGCCGTTATTGATCATTATTCTTACTCGATATTAAGCCTTAACGACCCACTCGATACTCTTCTACTCATCCGACTCTTCTTTCTCACACTCACTATTCATGATAATTATACTGTAAAGCAAAAGTTAACAAATTTATCATCTGTTCTTCTTTAAAATAATAAACCAGATAACTCTTTTTTGCTGGTAAATATATCAAGGCCTCGGCTACAACGATCTAGACCCACTATCAGCCTCTGCGCTGGAATTGGAACCTTGCTCTCTCAAACGTCGCTTCCTAACTCTCACTAGTAATTGTTTTTTGCATCCATGCAGCTCAATTCACGCATCTTCCTGCAATCTACGCACCCGCACTCTGCCGACTCAATTCTCTCCTCCTCTCTCTTGAATCTGAACTATTTAAAAACGCCTCGAATCTCTTTTCTTATCATCCACTTCTCCATAGCCTCCCCCAGATGTCCGACTCGATCTAGCTAATAATCTCCAAGATCACAACGCTGCGTATACCGACAACTTATCAGAAACATCGCAGTCACTATATAGGGTGCGCCAAAGAGATGTTAACAGTCAACCGGGGAACTCCACGAAATTGTCGCGGAGTCCTACCGGAGTTTTTCGTTCAACTGCGTTAACATCTTTTTGGCGCACATTGTATACCAATTTTATGACCCACCAGCTCTACTTTACAGATAGATCTAAGTCTGGACTTGAAACAGGCAACGCTCACTTGATTTATGATATGATAATCAGTCATTGATTGAAAAATTGTAGAAAAAGCCTTACACTCTTGTCTTTCTCATCTCCATCTGCTAACCTTCAGCTCAAATTTCGACACATTTTCATCTCTCGATTTCATCCAGCAGCCCACTCGGCACTCGTAGAAATACTCAACGCTAGCTTGTCTATACTCCAAAAATGAAATAACATATATCTCACCATAAGCTTAAACTCCTTCGCCAAACCCAATCTTCTCCATATCTCTCACCCTTAATTCTTAGCTTTATACCGACCATGACTTCAATGTAAAAGGAACCACCTAACTCACTCTGTAACTCTACCTCCTTTACAACACGAAAATTTACTCCTTGCTTAGACCCTCTCATCTCTTCACCTAGATATAAGTTCATTTTTGGCTCGCTTAAAAAATCGTAGAAGTAGCTCCTAACCAACACATTTTCCGTATATATACCGCTCGAAATTATATACGCGGCCATCAATCAACGGTTGATCCGCGGATGTCCAATCAATTTCGTCAATTCCGTGAAAGTAAAAAACCTTGATTTACACCAATAGACTGCATAATGAAGGATACAGCCAATGACATCTAATTTTCATCCCGCGCCAAGGCTTTAAAAAGGGTTGTTTGGTTTTTTAAACCCCCCTATGACAATTTATTAAGCACTCATACGAAGCTGCATTCCAATTCCGATCAAAATCAAGTCAATAAATAGTTGCCGAGCCTGTTCGACACGAAAAAACGTCAATTCCTTTATTATACCGTACATACGAGTAATTATACCTAGAGATAGAGATACACGCGTGGTTACTACCTATTTCAGATATTTCCCGAGACGGCGCGGCGCGGCGGTCAAATTATGTAACTTATCCTTCTCGTCTTCTCTCAGTTCTTTATGCTATCATGTTGACCGTTACATATTACATATTTTGATATCGTATAGGTCGTACTACACCTTTAGGTACTACACCTATATTTAAACGTTATTTGCCGTGAAGCGGAATCAATTGTTGACGTACTGCAATTTCATAGGTATAGTAGGTACTTCTCAATGTTTACTAACGCATAGCTGAGTACCGGTAGGAGAAGTAGAAAATTTATAAGATTAATAGAAACGTACATACACTAATTGTACAGAGGGAATGAACGAGTCCATAATTAAACATGTCAACCAACTTCCGTTAGATGTTTGATAAACTGTGTACGCCTTCTTCCTTTTGGGAATACGTGTGTACTAAGTAAGTACTGCAGCAGTAAATAATATGCAACATACAACTACATTTACTTATGGATGCGCTTTCATTTTATGCACATTCTACATTTGTATACTGTATGTATAAAACAATGTGTGTGCATTCACCCCACTCTCACAGTATGCGTGTCTATTTATTTTTTTACTCGTATCTTTCTTTAATAGGTTTCTTATCCTCTATTGCACTATACTCTGTTTCCTATTCATATCGCCCTGCGCTCAATTTTATTGTCTTCAAAATTCCAAACTCGCCCCATTTTTCGTACGGAGTATAACTTTTCTTTTTTTGTTTTAAATTTATGATAAATGAATTGCATTCTTTTCTCGTACCTACTTAATTTCCTGATGCGATGCACACATCATCTCAAACCCTGCGACGCGACGACTTCTTGTAAAATACTTACGTAGCTGTGACATTTTTATTCCCTGTGCGGTAATTAGCAATATAATTATTTACTCATTAGGATGACTGGAAATGAAACATGTGTTATACCCAATAGTAAGTATACCGTAATGCGTTTTAAGTACGCATCTTGACTTTTTTTTCTTTTTTTTTTTGTTCATCATTTTACGGCACTTATTTTGTTTTAAATTCGACAAAATGAATTTTTCTGTCCAATCGTTTTAATGTATCTCTTGTCTTGTAAACAGTAATGAACATGTAAAAATACATTGTTGCTATCTAACCGGCATGAAGTAATAATGTGAAGAATGAGATTGAGTAATATCTGTACTACATAATTAAAATTGAGCTTATCAACAGCTGGCAAGTCCTTCACTATGCAGCTAATATACCTTAAAGACGGCTAAATTCAGGCGCGGATCCACGGGGGGGGGGGGACATAGGGACATGTCCTCCCCCCAAATCCTAAATTATACAAAGAAAAAAAAAAAAAAAAAAAACGCACTTGAAGTCCCCCCCCCCCCCAAAATGACGTTCTGGATCCGCGCCTGGCTAAATACAGACATCACCAATAGGTAGGTATCTAATAAAAGACTGCATGACTGCATCTCTCTCTCTGTCTGCGCGCACGGTAAGAAACAAATTTTCCTTATACCTGCAACCAGTAGTTCTCACGATTTGTACGCAAGAAAAACAGATTTGTACGCAAGAAAAACGTCTTTGTGTTTCGAGAATCAGGATCCTATAATGACTATTCAGACTGAAAGAGTCTCATCTTTATAGCAACACCATACAGCGCGACGATAGGTTGAAGAACATCAGAGGTAAGGCCGTGTAATAAAATTTCCTTTTTTTGAATGGCACATGGGATGACGGTTTTATGGGTACGGTAGGTGTGTAAAAAAAGATAATGAAATGAAAAAAAAAAGAAAAAATGGAGAAAAAGAAAAAGCAGAGGAGTTAAAATGGGAATAGGAAACGAGGGGAGAAGATGAGGATAGTTGAGAGAGAGTGTGTGTAATGAAGGAAAATAAATATTGTATTATATATATATATATATAGATTTGGTGAGTACAATTTTGGTTTAGTTTTCAGCATCAGGTTCGTGGCCGACATTAATCACTGTTTGTGGGAGATGTGCTATTTTCGGTTGGCAAAGCCTGTTTAAAATTCTGCAAACGTTTTTCACGCGCGCATTGTTATTCGAGGGAGCGTTTCACGCAAGTCTCTCGGTTGTTTGGCGACAACGATACGATGAGTAGGATTTGCGACGACGATTTTCGAATTCTCGCATCCGTGCCACCAATGGAAATGAGGAGGTAGCACAAAATGCACGAGGTACGAGATCCTCGAAGAAGATGCGTTTTTCTCTTATATATTATCATTTCTCATCAGTACTAATACAAATACTACCAACAAAGCGTCAATTTTTCTTTCAACGCGGTTTTTCTTTCTCCCCCCCCCCTCCTCTTTGTCTCTCTCACACAGACACATACACACACGTATTTTACGGCGTTGTTGTCTTGTCTTTGATGAAAAGGTTTATATAATTATCGCAGGTATTGGAAAATTACTTCTTGCAAAAGAGAAATGTGGGTTCATTATAACGAAGTTAACTGAAAGAAGCAGGTAACCTATTGTAATGAGTAATCTCTTTTTTTCTATACATGATGTTAAAACAGCGTTTCGACTGCATCTATAGGTGCAGTCAAAGTACTAGTTTTACCCACACCGAGATTAGCGTGAAAGGAAAAATAGAAGTGTGAAAGAAAAACGAATTAGCCAATCACGTTCGAGGATTAGCGTGAAAGAAAAAGTAGAAGTGTGAAAGAAAAATGAATCAGCCAATAACTTTTGCATGTTTGTTACTTTTAACATCATTTATAGAAAAAAATATCTTACAATACATGTGGGTATCGTGAACGTTCACCAACTCGGCAAATTGCTCTACTCGCCTTCGGCTCGGATCGCAATTTTTGCCTCGTTGGGTAAACGCTCAGTTTACCCACATGTATAGTAATATACTATTTTTTTTTTTTTTTTTTTTTTTTCTAGATTTGTGCCCGAGACCGTGTCACGAACCGCACTTACTATCGGTTATTATTTTCTCCTTCAGCCTTACGATATTGCTCTCCAAACTTTCGATTTCGATTTTCGATGTGCGCGATGTACCTAGTACATCGAATCGATTGTTTTACTATAGACCTATACAACGAGAAAAGTACTGTAGGTAGTTTTTGCATTCGGACATTCGGATAAAAACAAGTCGGTGGTCGCTTTTCCTTCTTTTTTCTCCTTCAATTTGCAAGTTCGTCATACCACGTCACATTTTTCGTGCATTATCGTGTTGTAGTGTTTGAAACACAAACTGAACATCGCGTTTGGATGTTTGGGTTGTTGCTGTTATAATTTTTGGTTACCATTTTATGCGCGCGATGATTTAATTTGGTATACCGGTATGCAAATTTGAGAACAGCACTGTTGATTATTTTGCGAGTTGAAAGTTTATTTGTCTTCCGTCTTGATTAGAGCTGAATTCTTTGAATTTGTAGGAATAATATTAATAAAATTAGAGTATTAAAACAGTAGACCAGATTATTATAAATATACCTACCGGTAGGTATAAGTATTTGATCGCATGAAATCGAAAGAGTCACACTATGATGATTGTATTGTATACCTAGTAATCAGTGCAGTGTACACTGACAGAAATATTCTGTAACGGTTATACAAAAAAAAAAAAAAAAGGAACCGTTATCAATGAAATGGTAAAAAAATCACCTTTTACAAATGGCTGGTGGATAAAACCGGTGGTTGTTATCCACTTAATAATGATTGTATCGGCGCAAAGAGTGAGTGTAACGTTGTTGATACAGGTTGTATTTAAGTAAGGAATAACAGCGAGAGGGAACGGATAATGATTGTCATGTAGTTATTACTTACTCATTACATTTGGAGTGAGGAATGATTATAATTGATTTAATTTTGATTACACTTGTGTAAGTAATAGCATAGCCATGCAAAAAAAAATATAAGATAGCTGATTTATTTACAATTGCAACTAGTGGAGCAGCCAGAGCTGCTCAGTCAAAAATTGGCAAATGCCGCTAACGCCGAGAACGTAGGTAATCTCGGAGCTATTTGGGCACTAGTCTCGCGTGCTACCGGAAATAGCGTGCTCGAGCCATAATCACCTGACATTAGAAGACCCTTGCCTTAGCGCCACAGCGCTGTCGGGAAAGTGGTGATTGCTTGACCATGAGAATATATACCCAGGGTAGAAGTATACGGTACATAATGTACGAGTTTAGTGCAACATGATCGCATTGCAGACTGCAGAGAGTTTAGTTGTATTTCTGTTTTTAATGATTACATTTCAATCACTCACACGCATAATAACCATTTGTACCTATAGCAGTAATGATAGTGGTTACTTTTTTCTGCTGTACCCATTAACTTAAGTACTCAGAAATAAAGAATGGTCTTCATAGTTTGGATACTGGTTATTTCTTTCCCTATTAGGCCTACAACTGTTGTAGGTACCGTATCCGGTTTGTATAATATGCAATCATTATCAGAATACACTCATCAGATACTCGTAGATTTTTAGGTCACATTGGTTGTCATTAATTTTATAATGAAACTTGCTTATTTTCAACTGTGAATAGTAATACAATTATTTTCATAATCAATTACAAACGATTGATTTTATATCCATAATGGATACAAAGAGTTTTTTTAATACATTCGACAAATAGTATGGTTACTTACTAAAATAAAAGTAGGCTAAGTAATGAATACTTTTATTACCTAAGTAATGAGGGTAGAAAATGTCTAATGGTTATGATCTCACAAAATCCATTTCTTTCAGTGTTAGCGTATTTTGTGTTTTCATTTAGCTTCCGATCTGAGTTGGGTACCTATTGTAAGTATTTATTTGATGTTATGAGGATTATTTGTAAGTAGGTACCTAGGTACCTAGGTATCATCACAAACTTTTGTGAATAAAGTTGGCGTATTTAAATCAATACCTACCTATTTATAGCTATGAAAATTGTACCTATGCATTGTACACAGCGCATTAATTTGTGTTTCCATCTGTCGAAAATTCCACGTTGATATCGACATACATACCGTACCTAATTGCGATTTCGTATCACGCGATTGTATCGTAACGGGTTGCAAATATGGGGAGCCTTCCTCGTCTGAGATCGAATGATTTCCATACTTACTAAAGTCTACGAGCTCAAGTAATTAGGTAGTCCAAACGTCCTCGAACGAACAGAAAGTATTTTATTGGTACCGTACCTAATTTCTTAAATGTGCGGTATACATTATCGCGGATGCTTCCTCTTCTCTGTGGTCCTTCAGCGGGGTAACGGGACGTCACCTGCAGGCAAATCGGAGTTTACCTACCCTTAGCAGGTATGTTTGGGTAATGAATAGGTATATCTCACAGAATGCGTAAGATTGTGATACAGTAGGTAATAAGAGAGCGCGAATACGCTAGAACCGAAGGAAGTACATCGCCGAGGAAAGTTCCGTTCGTTCTCGGGGCAATTCAAATTAGGATATATTACTTAATATAGGTAGGTAGGCCCTACCTACTACAATTTTCACGTACCTGTCCTCGTTCAGGCTTTGGCATTTCGGACGGGAATTCTATCGTCTTTAAAATTGCGCCTCTCCGCACGCGTCTGAATAATGTAAACTGATGGATGACCTTCTTCCGTAAACGTCAGCAACGTGAAAACTTCATCTCTCCAAACTGAGATCACGAGTAAATGATACTTTTCCGAAATGCCAAGCCAGCAAGAAGAGGCAACGGACAACAACTTCGAGTTCAATAAACGGAACTTTCTCAGCCAGATAATTCTATAGACCTTCTAGACATTTAATTTAGAATACGTACAGTAATTTTGTTCAATGTCATCGCATGGTGACCGTTGAACGAAGTCGAAATTGCCACTATTTTCGACACCTTCAAGCTTCTAATCTGACTTCACCCGTTTGTTGAGAATAGAGTTTTTAAAAGAAAAATGAATGAATTTTTTTTATTGTTGTTGTACTGTAAAGCCGCCATCATACTGGTCGGTAGATGGTTTCATATAATTGTATACACTATGGTTAGTAGTGTTATTACTTAGTGGCCAGTAATATCTGTATGAATAATGTTAGAAGGCATGTTATAAAGGTAGGTAAGATAGGCATAGTACAAAGTACTTGCTCATCTTCAACAATTATGTGTCTTCTTTTTTTTTTTTTTTAATTTTTTCTTCTTTTCTTTTTTACGTTGCTCCTTACCTACTTTGCAGTGACTGAGACTCGGAATTAACAAAGTTTCAGTCTTGACTATAAGATATCCTTTTAAGTAAGTATTTGAACAAGAATTTGAGAAATCAATATTGAACGAATATGTATTTTATTTTATTTTATTTCTTTTTGGACGTATGTATATGCATTGTGATGTGTGCTGTATCTGAGAATCGAGAACTTTTTAATATAAATTGATACCTACTATTATTAAATTCTAGATTGAAAACTGAAATTATGGAACAACCATTAGTGATCTGATTTTCTCTTAAACACATTACGGTAATTGGTTTGTTCTGATACTTTTCCATGATTGTCGTTTTTGCATACCTACAGGCCCGCGTCAATTCAATTCTGTACGGCAAAATACGTCAAAATCTGAGGTCTACAATTCGTTTCACCACAACTGATAACATAATATTGTACATAGCAGAACAGAAAACTCACTTGACTACAACGCGACGTCATGGACTACACTGTATAACGACAGAACCTTTCTGCCTGTTTCTTAACACACACACACACACACACACAAAGAAAATCCATTACACCTATGTCAAAAATTATTATTAGTATAATAATAATATTATGAATGAATGGACACCCGCTCCCCCTCTTTCCCGCCTTTTTTTACTATTTTTCTTTTCAATATACAGTATATGTTATTGGCAAATTATAAAATTCCGACTTAGATAGAAATTTCCGCCCTCATTTCATGAAATCACTCGTCATTTCATAAAATTATAATCATTTTTAGTCAAATTGTGAAAACGCAATAATACGGTATATAGTATACAGGGTGCGCCAAAAAGATGTTAACAGTTGAAGGAAAAACTCCGCGAGGACTCCGCGGCAATTTTGTGGAGTTCCCCGGTTGACTGTTAACATCTTTTTGGCGCACCCTATATAACTAGCATCTCTCGTATCAGGTACATTTAAATTTTTCAATATTTCTTCATATTGCGTATCACTTATTACAAAACAGCAATAGATTATTTGTGAATTATTTTTTATTTATTATTTTTTTTTTTTGAAAAAATGTAAACAGGAATACAGTGAAACCTCCCATAGGCGGACACTCACGGTCGCCAAAAATTTGTCCGCTATTTAGAGGTGTCCGGTATTCGGAAACGGGGAAAAAAAAATGTAGCGTAATGCGAACAGTACTGTATTTAGCATACATACGAGATTGGTACTGCACTCAGTACATACATATACAGTACAGTACATACATAGTACATAAATTAATTTTCCCGGCGGAAAAAGTCAGTGAGTGTGGTTTGTCGCCCACTGCGATTTGATTTTGAACACCAGTCCTGAAGTAAATCTATCTCCAATTGAGTAGCAGAAGAAAATGACGAACTTTGAACTCCAGACGAAAGAAGGTAATCTCGTAATGACAATCTTTTTCTTTTACAGGAAGCCATCGTCTCGGCGGTAAAAACGTAACTGAATGTGTAGACTAAACCACTATCGTATTGATGGAATGGCAAAATTGAGCAGTGGATTGCAAAATCAAGCAGTATTTTGCATGAAAAAAAAAAAAAGATAAAATTTGTGTGTGTACAGTACATAATTTGTCTTGATAATAGATACAGTACAAGTACAAACATGCTGTTTTATTATCGGACACCCGAACACCCTTAACTTTCATTTGATTGTACCGTTATTAACTCAAGAAATCGTATAATAAAATGGAAAAAGTTCGAAAAAACCGTCCGGTATTCAGAGTGTCCGGTATTTCGAGGTATTCCCATATAAACATGGTCAAAATGTTCCCGTTCCCGAGAAAGTGTCCGTTATTTAGAGGTGTCCGGTATTTGGGGGTGTCCGTTAAGGGAGGTTTCACGTTGTTAATAATATTATGGTATATTAAACTGCACGACAAAAAAATGAAAATCGACTATTGCATTATTAAAGATGAAAAAATGGGTATAAGCGACTAATTAAAATGAAACGCACTACTACTATGCTCATGAAATTTACTTAAATGGAAAAAAAAACGATATTCAAACATGAAAGTACTTACAAAAAAAAAAAAAGTATCACAACGTAAAAATATATGCCCGACATTTCTTTTAGGCTTTACTGTATACACCAACCTCGAAGCGATATATGATAGGAGGTGGACTTGAAAACTTGTGGACCTCCAAGCTTTTCTGGTCAGCCGGACGGTCGACGTTTTCCACCCCCCCACCCCACCCCGATAAAACAGATTGCCTGTTCAAAAGACGTGATGCCATCAATGCACTCAGGTAGTAACAAGGTAGAATAGAAACTCTGTTACATCAAGACAACCTCAAAATTGCTCAAGTCATCAATAGTCTTGACTTACTTCCAAGGACTTTAAAACGATTCAGAGTCTCCAGCCCAGCCATTATCAATTTTAGTCTAGCTTTTATGTTCAGAGGCAAAATTTAGGCAAAGACACCAAGCTCCAAGGTCCTCTGGGCCCACCACTGCAGAGATTCAAACCTCCAAATTTTTTCACATTTCCTCTCTACAGAGGATCGGAAGTCAAAATATCTCCAAATCCATAAATTAGGTCGAGGCTATTGATGACGTCACAAAGATCGGGCAGGAACGTTTCCTGAAGATGTAGCTCTTTACTTTTATTTTTACGTTAGTTAGCTGTCATCGTGAAAAGTAATTTTTTTGTAGTGTTCATATTTTACCTGTCGTGATCAGAGTTTCTTGCTGGGTACATTTTTCATTTATATTCAATTCCATTTTATTGTAGTGTATTTCATACATTTGCCGGGTACATATTAATTGCTGTTAAAATCTTTCTATGGTAGTTCTCTTCCTTTTTTTGTTCGTGATTTTCCCTCTCGTTGTCGGGCTATTAATTTGGACCCGTTAATAATATCAGTAAATTATCTAAATAATTTTATATTGGATATTGAAAAAAATAAAAGTTCTCCGGATAAGTTTTTGCAGGAACTATTTTTTAAATTTTTATGCGAGGACAAAGTATAAATAGCAACTTTAATTCTGTTATGTATTTACAAACTTGAGAAGACAGTAGTAACTCTGGGGTTTAATATTATTCAGATTTAATTAAATAGGCTTGATTTTTTAAAAATAGGCCTATCCTTTCATATTATCGTTCAATCTACTTAATTTCCTTTTCAAGCCTTTCTTCTTTCTCAATTTCCTTCTATCTTACATTCTTTCTCTCTTATTCCTCCATACAATCTTTTTTTTTTTACTTTTCTTTGTCGTTTTCTGAGTCTTCCGAGTTGTTCTCTTTATTGGTTCACCTTGTAAGTATTATGCTCTTCCATTTCTCCCTCTCATCCTCTCCTTCTTCTTCAGTCTTCTGCATCTATCTCCTCTAATTATTCATACATGGTAATTAATTCTAGATGTCGTCCTTCTCTAATCTGCAAATTAAGAGAAGAAAATTGTTTCAATTCCAAGATTTGTTGATTCATTTTTTCATTCCCCTTTCCCCTTTTCTCTACATAAGATTGTTTTTGGAATTTTGTATTTGTTATAGGTTGACTTTCATTGGTTGTTACAGTTTTTCAATCTCCACGCATGATTAGTTCTATGACCTCTCTTTCTTACGTACAAACCAACTAATCCCTCCTTCTGTTCTCGAGTTGAATGGGTTCAGATTTTGAAAATCCCTTCCTTCATCTAGCTCAATTGAAACAAACCTTCTTCAATTTCCTTAGGGTTCATGCATCTTCAACTGACAGTTATTCTTGACGTTGAGTCCTGATTTTTGTAAATCTCTTTCCTAGCCTGTAATCTTGTCAACTACCCAATTTAAATTAAGGTTTAATAGGAAACCTATTCTATGGGGAGGTGGGAGGGAGGATTTTTGAAAATTTTTGCTTCTTATCATTTGTGAAATTTAGCGCGTAATTACGTCGTTGCGATCCATGGAACTAAAATAATAAAGAACTTTATTTCTTATCATTTATCAAAAATGATGGTTGAAATTTATCCAAATCATAATTATGTAACTCGAAAGTCCAAATTTTTCTATGTTCTACTCTTATCATATGTACATAGCTTGAAACCTGAAAAGTTTTCTAAATTTACCCTCTCGTCATAATTATAGATATACCTCAAAAACACATTATTTAATTCCAATTCCAACTCCTCTGATGTTCATATATTTTCCCCAATTTCTTCTCCTGTTATGTATAGTTTGATGCTTGGTATTTGAAATGTTTTCAATCTATCTCCTTGGTGGTTGACAATTTTCCTTGCCTCCCTCCTTGTATACCAGGTGAGGCAAAAAGATGTTACCAGTTGAATGTGAGTTTCCGCTAAATCCGCCGTAGCGCGAAAACGCGAAACGTTAGACGTATAGTTTGAATGTATGAAATTTGTATTCTAATTTTATCTTTAATTTGAGCCACATCCAAAGTTTCTACGACTTTTCTGAGCCGAGTTATGGACCAAAATGTGCTGAAAATTGACTAATTTGCAAAGATTTTTGAAATAACACATTGAAAAATACCCCACTTTCAAGCTTCATAGGGTTATTTGGGTATTTTTTTTTTGGAATCAGCGTTAAATTTCACTTGGAAATCAAATGAAATATGGAAGTTGGAACAATTTTTAATTTTGGCAAATTGATAAATTTTTGGCACATTTTGGTCCATAACTCGGCTTAGAAAAGTTTCAGAAACTTTGGATGTGGCTCAAATTAAAGATAAGATTGAGATACAGATTTTGTACATTTAAACTACATATACGTATGTCTTACGTTTTGCGTTTTCGCGCTAGGGCGGATTTAGCGCAAACTCCCATTTAACTGGTAACATCTTTTGGCCTCACCCTGTGTCGCAAATGCGAGTAGGAATGTAGAATGTAATACGAATGTAGAAAGAAACTTCACTGTATAGAATGTAAACCTTTACGTAACCTGCACACTCGCAGAATAAATTCGCAGTTGTATCTCTTATATAGAACTAAAAAGATGATAATAAACGAGCCAAAATTAACACAAAAGTATTTTTGATTTACTATCGGGAAACCGATACATGGCGCCCGAATTATTATAAAAAAAAAAAAAAAAAATCTAATAATGATTACAATCCTAGATCCTACTTATTACACAAAACACTACAAAAAATCTTCTGGCGGAGCCAAATAGAAAAAGATCATGTTTCATGTCTTCTATAAGGTAGCATGCTCCGATCGTTCGCACCCATCTTCGTATAGTACTTCAAGCTGATGAGATTAGGGGGCCTCACTCGCTCCGCTCGTTCGTTCCGCTTCTTGGTCTAGTATAAGTCCGCTTCAGTATTTCAAGCTGATGAGCATGTAAACTAGGCAAGGCGAACTATGAAGCTTCTCTAGGAGTCAGAAGATTTAAGCCTTCATAAAGTGTATATTAATTCTAGTATAATGAGGGTTTAAGCCTTCATAAAGTGCATATTAGGTTTAGTATAATGAGGGTTTCGCTAAAAGTCAAACGACTTGAGAAATCTTAGTATAAAGCGTATAAAGCCACCATAAAGCTAGTATAATGAGGCAAACTATGAAGCTTCTCTAGGAGTCAGAAGACTTAAGCCTTCATAAAGTGTATATTAGGTCTAGTATAATGAGGGTTTGGCTGAGCGTAAGACGACTTGAGAAATCTTAGTATAAAGCTAGTATAAAGCCACTATTAAAGCTAGTATAAAGGCACCATAAAGCTAGTATAATGCTCGAATATAAACTAAGCAAGGTGAACTCGCGGGGTGAACTCGCGTTAAAAACTCGCAAATTTTCGAATCACCCACGAGGTCATGGGTGATTCAAAATTTTTCCAAGTCCCTCAATAGAGAATTCCATATATGACCCCCAACGCGCTTTCTCCCAGCAAAATGCATATATGACGCCCAAGGTGAACTCGCGGGGTGAACTCGCGTTAAAAAACTCGCAAATTTTCAAATCACCCACGAGGTCATGGATGAGGGGGGGGGGGACAACTCGCGTTAAAAAAACTCGCAAAATTTCAATAGTGGTCAATGGGGATCAGGTCAGCGTAAAGACATGAAACATGTCAAAAAACCAAGAGCGAGCGTGCATCGCTAATGCTCTATCCCTTAGCTAATAGTTATCTAGTCTAGTCATTTCACTCTACGTAGATTAAGAGTCGCTCTCTCTCTCTTTCAAAAACAAATAATTAAAAAAAACCTACTCCCGAGCGCAGTAGGTATCTCGTAGCAGACAAACAGATAGAACAGGTACGTATTCAGATTATTTACTGATTTCTCGCACCATCAAAATCCTTATCTTATCAGTTGAACGAGTCGAGCGTGCGTCGCTATTGAAAAAATCAAGCGTTCGTCGCTAGCGTACATCGATCCAACACCAGATTTATTCTAGGTATTTTTTTTTTTTTTATCTTTGTTCCCCTTTCTTCATTCTATTCGCAATGTCAGGTCAAATTCGTTCAGCACTAGGACCGACAAAACATTATCTTAAAGAAAAATTAATAAATTACGAATTATTTGATTTGAAATCAAGTTCTAAACACTATGAAAAAATTTCTAAAGCTCTCAAACGTCTCGAAAGTCAACAAAAAGAACTATGCGATGTAGGTGACGAAAACGATAACGGTCTTATACAAGAAAATGAAAACCTTATAATAACAATCAATGATTATCTCACCGATCTTTCGGAACATATTGAGTCCCTACATAGCGAATTAAATAAAGATAAAACTGATCCCGCTCTTCTGAAGATATCACAAATGTTAGAAAAGATGAATTCCCAAACTTCTCAAGGTTCTTCAGCAAACGATAAATTAGCGATAGTTCTCGAAAGAATGATGTCTGAAGAAGACGGGTCTGTAGAAATAAAATCAAGAAGTCAGTTACCCAAATTATATAATAAAGAAATTTTCAGGAAATATTTTAGAGTGGCCTACATTTCATTCTAATTTCAAGGCAGCTATTGCTTCTCACCCGCTACAAGAATCTGAAAAGTTGAATTATTTACAGTCATTATTAGTAGGATCAGCTCGCGCATCTCTAAGCGTACCAATCATGCAAGAAGGTAGTTATGAAAAGGCAATAAATTCTCTCGAAAAGTTGTACGGTAACAAAAATCTGATTATAAGCTCAGCTAGTAAATCATAACGTAACATTCGACGCTCAAACGAAAATCCTCATCAGCTAAGAAACACATTTAATGAAGCAAATAACCTTTTATCTACAATGGAATTGGCTGGAGATTAATCACGCCTCCCTTATTACTAAATAAAGAAAGTTAATTTTTAATAGAGCTAAAAATTCATGAAATTGCTGATAAATTATTATAAGAAGGGAAGGGGGGAGGGGGGGGAGATACTTACATCAAAATTAAATATTGTTAACATCACATTATTGAGTAAATAAAATCTTAAGGATAGTTATTGGGTTTGATAAAGGGGGTCAGAAATTTAACGTCATGGATAATTACTCCAGTAAAATCAGTTACTTATCAAAAAAGGACGCGTATCAATGAAAAATGAAACATTAGTTCAACATAAGGATAATATGGAAAAAAAAAACGCGACAAACTCATTTGTTTCTGCAAGACAAGTGCTGCTGTGACACTTTCTGTTACAAAGTAAAGCTTTCCGTTGGCAAGTGCAGCAATTTGTCCAGCACTAAGTACTGCGACGACTCTATCAGTTGACCAGTTGCTTCTTACAATATTTCAAAGCTACTGCTAATATAATTCACCCTCCTCATTGTCAGTGACTTCCTACTTTGTATCTTATTTCATTGTTTGGAAGACCATGCCATGAGTCATAATTATGTATATAATCTGCCTAATTCGCTTTTGTCATTCTATAAAATGACGCTTACAAAATGAGCAATTTTGTCAAAATGACGGGTTTCATAATTTGCCGGTAACATATTATATATATAAGTAAGTATATATATATATATTTTTTTTTTTTTTTTCAGTCTTCCTATCGTTGCATTGCACTGTACTTGATAAGTATGTTAAATTAGAACTGTTTAATATTTTTAATTCAAGAAACGCTTCTGTGATCTTAATAACACTACTGAACAATTAAAAATTTTTTCTCTGTATCAAAAATCAGAATGGATGATCTTTGAAGTTCTTTTCGCGCTGAATTCAACGAACGCCGTTTTCTGTTTTTCGAACCGAGCTCAAGTTTTCTCGTAATCTTGTTCTTTAATCGTGAGAAATTGGCTGCATATTGTCGCGGAACGAGACGCGCGTTTATGTGTTCGGATAGGTACTGCTACCGTTGATGCGCTCCGCGATGATCCGCGGCAATTAAAGAAGAAGATTACGAGAAAACTTGACCTCGGTTCGAAAAAAGAAAACGGCGTTCGTTGAATTCAGCGCGAAAAGAACTTCAAAGATCATCTATTCTGATTTTTGATACTGAGAAAAAATTTTTAATTGTTCGGTAGTGTAATTTGTATGGGCTACAGTATATTGTTCTGGGTCTTTCCTAGGGCCTGATTTAGGCACGTGCGGGCCCCCAAAATTTTTTTCAAGCAACGTTGATCATAATTTTCATGCAATATTCGTAAATCTGCGACATGAGCGTATGTAGCGCGCGCGTCTGTGCAAGCATGTAATAAAAAATGTGCGGGCCCCTAATTTGTGCGGGCCCGGGGACCTGGGCCCCCTGCCCCCCCCCGCCTTAAATCTGGCCCTGGTCTTTCCATAAGTCTGATTGCGTACCTACACTTAGTCTCTTCGTAATGAAGCGGAATAAAGTTAGGCTAATTAAACTGCGTAAGAAGCACTCACTCTGCAAATGCGTATCAAAGGGCTATTTATTAATATGCACATCGCATGTAAAACAGACAAAGCCGTACAGTGCAGTGCAGAAAAAAAAAAAAAAAAAAAAAAAAAAAAGAAAAAAAAACCGTCTTCTCTATTCTTGTTTTGCACTTACTCTCACCGCAAAATAATATTTAGGTATACTATTCTCAAGCAAGATTTTTCGCACCCCACTCTATATAATTATATACCTATTCGTATTCGTATAGGTATACGACAAGAGTATAGCCTACTAGGCGGAGCGGAGTAAATACTCGGGTATACCTACATTTAGTTTGTGCGTAGTATATAGGTATAACAGAGCTAATGCGGTAATACTCATTCTAGGAAGGGAATGTTGTGAGATATGCCTCTATTGCGTTTGTGTACACCGTGACGGATAGGGCTCGCAGCAAGCAAAAATACGACGAGATATTATTCATAATATTATAAGAAGAAGTAATATTAATGTTCAACATTACGGACAATGTAAACATCTTGCCACGCCGCCCGGACACGGGGACAATAGCATGTAGCCGTAATAAAAAGATAATTGTCGCTTCTTAAAAGAAGCTATAAATAATCCGCTGGACGTAAGTTTCCTCATATTTTGAAAATCTTACCTATATTTCTCTGGGAGGTCTTTGAATGACTCTATTCAGTCTTATATAGACGTTCGCCTGTAGGTAATTTCTTCACATGAATCGAAAACGATACGCACGGCGTAGGTACAGCATTGTAAGATGGCTTCATTCATGAAACGAAAACGCTAGCTCGTCGATCTAGTCTAGTTTCTATAGAGACATCTTCATCTAATCAAAACACCATGTGGCATGTGTGGCATAATAAAATTGACCAGCTGCTCCTTTACCTACCTCATCTACAATCCGATAATCCATCACTTCAGAAATTTTGTTCCGATCAAGAAAAAGGTGATTTTTTCTTATTCTCATTTTCTTACACCTCGTACTTACGGGAATCGTACTAGGCTACGGTGTATACTGTATGTATACCTACGGCCACAATATGAGAGTGTTTATAATAATAATGTCTTTACGCGTTTCGTTTCGTTTTCGTTTTCGTTTTCGTTTTCGTTTTACGTACAGTAGGTACCTACGTACGGTACGGCTGAAAATAGAAATCATTTTTCTACTTGAACCAATATCACGCGCGCATACCATGTTCATTTCCGCTTTCAAAAATCAAATCATCATAGGCTTACCTAGGCATCTTTTATTCGATTATATTATTATGTACCGCTATATAATATGTACTGTTGTGTATAGCTTCTATACTGTATAGGTACCGAGTGAGGCCAAAAGATGTTACCAGATGAATAGGAGTTTATCCCCTATAAATTTGTTATATACCTACCTAAGTGAAACGTTATGCATGTACCCCTCTTCGAATCTATAAGAAATTTATACCTATTTCAATTTTATACCTATCTTTAATTGAGCTCAATACGAAGTCTCTACCTCTTCTCTGAGTCAAGCAATGAAATAAAATGGGTACCTACCGAAAATCGATCAATTTGCCCCAAGAATACAGCTACTCGAAGATGAAAAATCGTCTATATATATTTTCATAACATTTTATTCAGTTTACTTACTAAGTACTAGAATTTAAATCTGATTACCGTAATTGAAATAAATGAATAATTAATAAAGAAATGAATAAAAATAAATACAATCGTCTTGTAATCACCCTATGAGAAGCTTGAATATGGGAGAGTTGTCGAGCTCTTGTTTTAAATAAAACCTTGGCTAATTCGTGAATTTTTGTCACATTTTGGTCAAATATCCGATAGCTCTGAAAAGAGGAGAAAAGTTTGTTCTGGACTAAATTGTTGATAAAATTGAGATACAAATTTCGCAGATTCAAAATGTAGTGTACATCTAACGTTTTACAATACCCAGGAGAACTTGAAGCAGAGGGAGTGGATAAAACGGCTTTATTGGTGTGGCTTACGAGAAGTGCACTGTTCCCGCAGAAACAGAGGGTTTTATCATCATGGCCATTCAAGACCCGGTCATCTGAACAAATAATTACAAAAAGTTCATAATTAAGGAACAAGTAAATGACGAAGTATAGGTACAAGCAATGGCCGGTTCAAATGTTATTCCTTTACGCTAATGCTGCTGATGCATCTTATTTCTCTCTGCTTACACTATTATGGAGCACTACGCAGCTCACATTCTTCTTAAATGGGAGGGGATCTTATATACTGCAGGGGGATCACCGCACCATTGCTTGGATCCAAAATCAATAAAAGGAATATTTATTTCTCAGCTATGATGAAAATGTCAAAGGATATTGCGTGTACTTCCCTAAGAAAAGAAAAATAGGTAAGTCTTCATCATGATGTTATTTTCAGAGAAGATCTCAGAATAGAAGAAAAGAAGATCTCTGAACCAGAAGAAACAACAATTACAATCAAGGATACTGAAGAAGAAACTAACAATAGAGAAGAGGAAGAATTGGAGACCGGAAGTGAGGAAGAAGAAACATTGCCTACACAAGAGTTGGTGTATGGGAGAGAATTATAGAAAATTAAGAGATAGAAGTAAACTGAGACCACCAAAAAGACTGTATGATTATACGGCTATGGCAATGATTAGCAAAACTGAAGAAGAAGAACCGATAATGGTATACATATAGACAGGAGAAGCAATTCAGAGTAAGGAATGGCCAAAAGCTATCAGTCCAGTCAGGAATTAGAGTCCTACTTACAAAAACATAACGTTTGGAAACTAGCAAATTTACCACCTGGAAAAACTTCTTTGAAATGTAAATGGGTTTTGAAATGTAGCCACAATTGTATGGAACGTACTTTCGGGAACGTAGTGAAATTTGTACAGGTATGAACCGCGATAGTATTAGTGTAGAATTGAGATAGCTCAGATTCACTTTCGTTTTCCTATCACATCCTAGTCTATTGTCGTGTAGCGAGTGTTTCTCCTACGTCCTTCCCCGGCTATCCTCGTTAATCTTATCCTGTTTAATTCGTTCTTCTCCCACTATCTCAATTATACCATAATCTAGAGCGGAAGAGAGAGAGAAGAGATTTTTTTCTTGGTTTACCGGTGAGCTTTGCTCGCCGGGAAATCAGTGAGCGTTTGCGATCTCCTTTACCTCTCGATGTGCCGAGTACGAATTTTAATTTATCGAATTGAAAACGTGGTTCGAGAAGAAAAGATTTCGAAAAGCATTCGAAATGAAAATTTTTTTTTATTAATTACGAGTGATCGATGTGTGACCTATACATTTAATTATGTTTGATCGAAAATTTTCATAAAAATTGGTGTCGTACCAAAATTGATTCGAGATGAATATTCGAGAAGACGAGTCATTTTATGATATCAGACTGAGTGAGGGATTCGTGCCCTGATCTCAGTTAGTTTATTCCGATGAAGACTGCTGGTCCAGTCGAAACGTTATAAGTATAAATATACTCTTTGCAATTTTGTGCAGGCAAAACCGTTCTTTTATCTAATAGGATAATTTAATCCAATTTTGCGAGTGGTACCTTGTAAAGTTGATCTCGCTCGAGTTTCGTGGGTATTTTCCGACTTGGTGATTCTTCGATTGATGAAGACGTTTTCAATTGAAGTTTGATATTTGCTTTTACCTCTTCGACGACAAAGGAAATTATACCGAGATGCCTGGATTTGGAGATAGCAGCATCATCGACGAATATCTGGTTTGCTATCATAATCATGATATTTTATTATTGATAGATTCGACAGTCCCCTTTGTCTGATTCATACGAGTATGTACGTATCTAGTCATTGGTCAAGTTGACCTCTTTAATAAAATGTGAATATTTTACATGTGAATTCGAGAGAACAAATCCTTTCCTTCTATGGTCAAGAGCATCGAATTTGATTTATTTTCAGAGATTCCTCAGATTCCAACGAATTAGACGCAAAGGTTATTACATCTAAGAGCAATTCTGCAGTCTTCAAGTTATCAGCGATCGATTTCTTTTGGCCCTATTTTCTAAATTTTTATTTCAGGTTACCCGTAGTCTCTCTCTCACTAGGCCCGATCGACTGACTTGTACAGTCTTCGTTTATTATCAGATTTTTAGTATGCTCGTTCATGTTTTCTATCGAACGAGCGGAGTTCAGTTTATTTATTTATTTATTTTCAAGTAGACTCTTAGCTACTATAGATTTATAATTACTGTACGACAAACTATTTCCTTCTGTTTGGCGGGTTAGTAGAGCCCGTAATCAACGACAACGCTAGCCTCAATTATCAAGATATGTCGTATAGCCTACGTGATCTCAAATGGTGAACCAAAAACTGACTGTGGTCTATCTTCAGTTACTCACACCCTCACTGAGTCGTATTCATGCTCGCCCGATTGAGCTAGTCAGGTCCGGTCCCCTAAGGCGGAGGGGAATTGAGGTAAGAGTCGGATACGATCTTGATGGTGGTTGTGATTAATTTGAGGTTTAGATTTAGTTACAACGTTTCGATGAAGTACGAACTCTTGTCTCAAGTCTCGTCTGTCTTGGTAGAGCCGTGTCAATTTGTTACAAAATTTCTGTCTAGGCTTGTGTGTACGTAGTTGTTTGCTCTACTCAAACATGGCTACATCACAGTTTTCAGAATCAAAAAAGATACAGAAGGAAATATTTTGCGATATAAAGCCAGAATAGTTATAGTTACCTGTGATGGTTACAGTCAGAAATTTGGAATAGACTACAAAGAAACCTTAAGTCCTGTTGTCAAATTTGACTCTGTTCAAAGTGTTCTATCAATTGCAGCACTGAAGAAGATAAAACTAACTCAGTCAGTTTGATTTTACAACAGTTTTTTTTATAATATGCTGACCTAAAAGAATTGACATCTAGATATGGAGCAACCACACGGCTAAAGTGATGACAGCGGAAGAGTCCACAAATTGAAAATGAGCAAAATGTGGATTAAAACAGTCACCTAGACAATGGTATCGACGTTTTGCCAACTTTTTGACTAAGCATAAGCTAAAAGCAATAGATACCAAAAACTGTTTGTTTGTTAGTTCCAAGAAAAATCTGTATCTTGCGATTCATGTGGATGATGGGTGGATTGCTGCTCAATCCAAGAATTGCAGTTAAGGAATTTGAAATAACCATTGGACATTGTCAGACACAAAATTTGCTCCATTTGCACTTTTTACTCATTCCTTTTTACTCTCGTTATACGCCATCCACCAACTTCTTTGCCTGCACGCACAACATTGTATTTGTCGACATTCTTTTCTTCCAACCTTACTTGCCTCTATTTTACATTCCTACTGCGAACTCTCGAATAGAAATACCCAATTTTCTTGTCTTTTTGCACTATTTGTTCACCTTACTCAATGATCATCCACTCCCCCATTCAGATAACTGACCCCTGCTCGTAATCATCCTTTCCTCGTTTCAACTGAAGTACTCAGTACTCCGTTTCTTACACTTATGTGTATCGATCCCTGGTCTCACTACTGCATTATACTTACTCGCTCAAATAAACTGCGATCCACTTGATTCAAATTTGTTCCATTAACGTCCCCTTAGAAACTGTTCGACCCCTCGCAACACCCCTCTCCTTCAACGTCCATTTTTTTATCTCCCTTACCCTTCCATCAAAACCAGAAAGGTTGGATCAAGGACCCCTGACGCTTGTGCAATGCCGCGGACATCTCCAAATACTCCACTCTATATATAAGCAGCTGTCAAATGGTAATGAGGAGGAGTTCTACCGGCAACAACAACGTCACGTACAACGTTTCAACGTCCAGCGTTCAGAAATCGCTGCGTTTGCTTCATTCAAGAATGTATTTATTGACTGTAACAGTGACCTATATTTGGTATTCTGTATAAGTGTACGTATTGGGAAATTATTGTAATAGAATAATATTGTTAAGTGCATTTTGTCTCATCATTTCACGGAAGTGTTTGCCGATCCATTTTGATTAATCGGATTTATGGATCCAATCCTCTTTGTCACAGCCACATTAGGCATTCTTGAACTGGTCATTATCATATTCCTTCCAACGCACCCCTATTCTGCTGAGATAATCTTTCATCAAACTCTATTGTCAGGACAATATCGGGCCTAATCACCTACCAAACCCCCCTGACAGACAGCCTAAGTGTTACCTTGGAACGGAAATCCAAAGAAGAAATGATGGGAGATCTTCATTTGTCAGAGTAGATATACCAAAGAAATATTGAAGAGATTCAACATGGATGAAGCAATACCTGTAGGAACTCCAATTGAGATTCATTCAAAAAGCCTGAGCAGTATCACCAACCTTGAAGGAAAGAATATCGGCAAAGATGTACCATTTACAAATAAAGCTATTGAAAGCTTTGGATTTCTGGTTACAGAAACAAGACCAGATCTCTGTTTTGCAGTAAATCAGGTTAATTAGCCTATTATCAGGAAAAACCAAAATTACGCCATTAAGAAGCTGTTAAAAGAATTTTCAAGTAAGTACCTCAAGGGAACATTGGATTATGGAATTTTATTCACAACTTCACAACTGGAGAAGGACAACTACAAGAGTATAGTGACTCAGATTATGCTAATTGCCCAAGATACAAGAAAATCTGTTACAGGACTATGTTTTCTTCAATGCTAATGGAGTTATTACTTGGGCATCAAGGAAGCAACCTATTGCGTGACATTAAGTGTAATGGAGGCAGAATATGTAGCTGCAAGTTCTACAGCACAAAAAGCTGTATGGCTGCAAACGCTATTCATGGATTCAACTGGCAAGAAAATCACTATACCATTTTAAATAGGTAACGCCAGCGCGAGAAGATTAATTGGAAGTCCTGAAGCACATCAAAGGACAAAGTACATCTAGATGTCTGATACCATTTCATACGTGAGAGACAAGATGGATCTATCAAGTCTGAAGCCATTGTTTGGAACTAAAGATCAATGATATAGATTCCTCAAAATTACGAGTCATTTTAATGGAGAGGATGAGGAGAAACACAGACACGTACCGTAACAATGAAACAAGAGGCAAGAGAGATTATATAATGGAAGGTAAGTATAAACAAAGAAAAATAAACAGATTTAGAAATAATTCTCTTGCCAAAACTTGCGACGCGTTTCGGAAGACGTTGGTTTTCCATCGACGGGCAAGTTATAACTGAAACAAAGTTGGTCATCGCAAGCTCGAGTCATCTATCTTCAAGATGTGCCGAATATTAGGACACCTTTGATTTAATTTTGAATCTTCTGTCAAATTTATTTCGACGCCATTTGCTACTGATATACGACTCATCAGTCATCAAACAGCGTCTTCAAGATAGGTAGTCCAGATATAATATGAGAAGAAATATCTTAAGAACTTGATGCCACGATAGATGTGGCGTAGGTATATGTACAAGAGCGCGATAACAGGCAGAACAAGATGATGCATGAATACGTAATGAAGATAAATGAGAAAATATGAGATAGATAAGTTGCATAATTGAACCGCCGTTCAGTACCTTACAGAAAGAAATAATATCTGGAATTGCGTCCGCGAATATTATTATAACTCAGGTCGAGAAGAAGCCGGAATAACGACCAGTATTGAATGAGCAATTGTTCTCCCATTACTGTGCTTGCTTACATCAGTGCAATGTTCGTGTATTTAAAGCTTACTGAAGTGTTGCGAATTTTTTGGTATACAAGTAACCAAGTTCGGCTTCTTTGTACTGATCTTTATTGTTTGATGGAAAACACTGTCAAAGAAGAAATGTTGAAAAATGATGAAGAGAAAAAGTGCGTAAATATAGTTTGGATATGAATTTGGAGAGGAGCAGAAATTTACTCGTTTCTTACATGTTTCATATCTTTGCTCTGACCTCTGATTTTGGAATTTGCGTGCGTGTGTGCGTTCGTCCGGCCAAACGACCCTATACCGTATACACTAGACCTATGCTGGTCTGAAGCCTTTATTATACTAGGTTTTATACTAGTTTCATACTATTTGTAGTGTTTCATACTATTTGTAGTATTATAACTAGTCTTGAAATACAGTGTGAGCCCTCAAACGTCACTGATGGCTCCCAAAAGTTAGTGGCTGGCTTGAAATTTTACCGACTTTTTCAATTGGAAAAGTGAGGTATTACATCCGTAGCAAGGTGAATAGGGGGAGGGGGCAATGAACTTTCTCGACGTTTTAGAGGTCTTAGATCACAACTAGCATAAAAAAATTCGGGTTTCCTTTTATATATATGTAAGAATATTTCATATTCTTGCACGCTGGCACTCGCAGATAGAATTGGTAATCACGATGATATAAGCGAAAGATAAGGTATAGCGAGTGTCAGTTGATTCACGTTTAATACATGTAGTTAAGATGGGCAAACGGAATGCTTTATACAGTAAACGATCACCCATTCTTACATATATAGCCATATATGTAAATCACAAGATCAGAAGAGAGGCCTTAAGAGATGTTTACTGGTTCATATCATACAACGTAATGACAATATCGTAACGTACGTACTGAGGTATCTTAGATATACCTAATACAGATTGCTAAGCGTATCAATATTCACGTTACACGGCCATACTGACATCCAACGGCGTCCCGACGTTGCACTCCAAAATTTTCTTATAACTTGAAACCTTCTTGATTACTCGAATCGAGTAGAACTTTTCGGTATATTATTCAGTCGATTATTATCTATTGTCCTTTACACGGTCATCTTGACTCACAAGGACGTCCTCGGGTCATCTTGACTCACAAGGTCGTCCTCGTCGTCGAGAAAAACCATTCGGTCATACTGACTACTAATTTAGGTACCTTCTTATTTCATTCTGTTGAAATATTTGCTAGTAATTTTCCAATTTCTATGGAAGGGTCGTCACCATTTCCAGCATTTGTCAATCCAGAATGAGTAGTGGTAGCCGACGTGGATGAATCATCTCGATTTCTCATTATTGTTTTCACCAAAATTCATGAGCGATGCGTTCACTTCAGATAAGTCTGAGTCCGGTGAGCTGTAGGTCTTGGATCTAACAAAGCAAAGCCGTCTTCCGAGTTGTCGTGCACCAATGTTGAAAAATAATCGTCTACATGGATGGATTTGGATGTAATCCTTTGTATGTTCAGCGACACTTGGATATGTTTGTACAATTTAACGGTGCTAGAATAGCAATGGACTTGATTCAATATAAAACTTTCCGTTGAATTCTTTTCCAGTTGAATTAAGCTCCTTGATTCCAGAGTTTACCGAAATTGTAATCACGTTTGGTTGCAGGCCTAGGCTGTGGACAATAATATTGCTTTCTGGAGCACAAGAGATCACAGTACAAACTGACTAGCGGGTGGCGCCCGCATAGTGTCTCACACATCAGCCTATAAACTTGTCGAGGTACTCGGCCATACTGATCATTAGTTCACTGAAATAGATTATTAACATTTTACCCGGTTGGGGGCCTAGCATTATGATGGCTCAGTCTCATTACCTGCCGGGTGGACTCAGTCTCAGTTACTTGTCCAAACTATTTGTTACGTAATGGCTCAGTCTCATTACCTGCCAGGTGGACTCAGTCTCAGTTACTTGTCCAAACTACTTGTTATATTTACACAGGGTAATAACTGGCGCAGTTTTACGGTACCTGCCAAGTTATTAGCAACAGATTGACCCGGGATAATAACTGGCGCAGTTTTACGTTACCTGCTGAGTTATTATTTACACATTAGGTACTCTATTATATTTTACTTAGTGATTTCTTGTGTAGTATTGACGTAGCAAAAAGGCGAAGTACAGTTGAGCGCTAGCTTCTTGAGTGTACAAGCGCGTTCATTTGTTCGGACTTTGGCGTTTGAAGCTTGGTTGACAACACCATTAGCGTACTTCTTTGTTTAATTATCGACGTTGAATTGGTTTACAAGTTGCAATACCCGGATTTGCATTATTGCGAATTGCGAGATATAGGTTGACATGTAGGTGGTAGTACGTTGTGAGATTCTTCTTGGTTCCTTGTTTCGCACCCACGCTCACGGATGTGGACTGCAACCTGAATGCAGCGCCTTAGACCACTTGGCCATCCGGTCATTTTGATAAGTTGACTATCTGTGAAGTTGATTGGAAGGAACATGATCGCACCGTATAATTATCGACGTTGAATTAAATTACAATTTGCGACATCTGGATTGGCATTATTTCGAATTTCGGCAGGTATAGGTTGACTTGTAGGTGGTGGCGGACGTTGTCAGTTTCTTCCTGGTCTCTCGTTTGACGTCATATAATAGATACTCTCGTTTCAGCCATAAATTTGCGCAAATGTATACACGCTTGTGACCCGTGTGTGCATTCTACTGTGGGCAATGCGAGTCGAGCATTCGACCTTTCGTTTGTGTAGGTGTTACACCGGTGGTATCGTTGATAACATTATCGAGTCCAACTTGAATTTAAAGTTCTGCAACTATGAAAGGCGCTGTGGACTTGTATCTTATCTAGTTTTTGGAAGTATTGCGCTAGCTCCGATACGGTCTTGGATTGCCGCGTCTTGATTAGGAGTTTAACGTTGTCCTGAGCCGTCAAATATCATTACAATGAGTTAACTACCCGTGAAGTTGACTGGAAAAACCATGAGTATCGCGAACTTCTTGTACACGTATTGAACATGGGTAAACTGGGTCAGATTCGTAAATCAAGGTACCTCTGTCGATTTGGAGGACTGACTTGCCTCAAGTAGGTTCGAACGAACATTTGGCCCAGGTATCTTGTACATTCCGATTGGTTAGATTGTGGTACTAGTTTCTTGCCACGCCTGAAGGCCGGCCGACTCAGTGTAAAATGGCTGGTCGTTTGGTGTGTATGAGTAGATGATGGCTCTCTAAATCCATTCCTTGACTTTGACCTTTCTGGATTAAACAGCGGAGTTTGTTCACAAACGTAATTTAGTAGGTTTTACAGCAACAACGGCTTGTGACGTTGATGAAATTGGTGCAGTGATCGCCAGACAAAGTAAGGATAACAGATGGTGCGTTTTGGTTGGATTGACACAAGGTATATCCTGTGACGTCTCTTGTCTTCCTGCCGTACGTATTTGATTACGTTGCGTTCTACGGATTGGTGGTTCCTCATCATCAGTTGATATTTCTTGATTAGCGTTTGCACAGGTTCTTCTTATTTGCGGTATCGGCATCTCGTCCTCTGCTTCTAGTACTGGCGCGTTTTAATGGTTATCCCACTTCTGATGTAAATCACAAGATCAGAAGAGAGGCTTTAAGAGATGTTTACTGGTTCATATCATACAACGTAATGACAATATCGTAACGTACCTACTGAGGTATCTTGAATATAATACAGATTGCTAAGCATATCAATATTCATGTTACATATATATATATATATAGCCATAACACTAGTCAACAGCCAAAAAATTGCTGGAACGAGAATAGGTGATTCTTGAAGTATTTTTCACGCTAAATTCAATGCCGTTTTCCGTTCTTCGCTAGCAGGTCTAGATTTCCTGTAATCGTTGCAACAACGTGCTGATGTTTGCAACAAACTGCCGCGCATCGTCGCGGAACGCATCGGGGATAGCAGTATCATACTCTGCGAACCTGCGTTACGTTCGCAACGATGCGCGGCAGTTTGTTGCAAACATCAGCACGTTGTTGCAACGATTACAGGAAATCTAGACCTGCTAGCGAAAAACGGAAAACGGCATTGAATTTAGCGTGAAAAATACTTCAAGAATCACCTATTCTCGTTCCAGCAATTTTTTAGCTGTTGACTAGTGTAATTATATATAACGCTATTTTTGTCAGCTCAACTCCTCCAAACTGATGAGTGGATTTTCTTCAAACTTGTTCAGAATGTAGTCATGTATCTGAAGTTGTGCACCTGATTTTTTCTTGGAGATCGGTTGTTTATTTAAGCCATTCTCAATTTTCCCTCAAATTTGTAATTGCTAATGCTCGGATACTATCCAACCAATTGTATTCATATGACTGCATGATGCTGCAATGTATTCAACGTAGTTGAGGAGAAATTTTGGGGTCATTTGGATAAATCGTTTTTAAGTAATCCTCGAAATAATGAAATTGAGTCGAGAGCTCTCTCAATTGTATTGTATAAGAAGCCATGAGAGATCATGAGCCCTATTACGAGTATGTATGCATAGCATTTACTGGCTGGCTAAATTCCCCCATAAACCACCGTACATAGGATGGAAAAATTATAACTTTTAAAATGCACATTCATAGTGATCGGTGGATCTGAAATGTAGCCACGTATACATTTTATTATTATACATAGTGATTTCTAGAGTGGGGAGGAAGTGAAAATTCTAAATGAAAAGTCGGTAATGTTTACGCTGCTGCGTAAGCATTTTTTTGTTTGTGGAACTCCTCCAAAACTATCCGGTGGATTTTTTTGTAACTTGGCCATTATTGTAAGTATTATATCTGAAGATGTGCACCTGCAATTTTTTCGAGAATTGGATGGGTAGTTCTCGAGAAGCTTTCAATTTTTTGAGAAAATCCGATGAGTACTTCTTGAGAAATTTGCATTTTTCTCACTATTACAAGTAGTCGCTCACATTACCTGAAGCAAATTCCTATCCTTTTGTTATCAGTGCGTCTATTGTGTTGTGATGAAGAACCTTTTATTTGACAGGTTCATTTGATAAAGGGTTCATTAAATTAATTTACAAGATATTGTGTAATTTACGATAGTTCCAAATAAACTATATCAAAGAAAAAAAAAGAATGATTTACACACTGCAGTGAGGGCTTCTTTGGGTTAGGTTAGTTTAGAAATGTGCACCTGCAATTTTTTTTTGAGAATAGGATGAGTCGTTCTTAAGAAATTTGAATTTTTTTTTGAGAAATTTCTTGCTACCACAAGTAGTTGCTCACATTACAAGAAGGAAAATCTATCCTTTTGTTATCAGGATGTCTATTGTGATAAAGAACCTTTTATTTGACACGTTCATTCTTTACAAAGGGTTCATTAAATTAGTTTACGTTTTACACCGTGATGGCTCTGGCTTGTAAAATTTATAAGTTATTGGTAGAGTGCGGATTCCTCGGCATTTGCCGAATAAGCTCCTTGATGGGCATATTGATGTGAATAAGGTACAAGTCCGTTTCATGGGGTAGGGGGGCTAGAGAAAGATTTTTATTTTGCCGAATAATGCCGAAAATGGAATAAATGCCGAAACAGGGGCTAATTGTCGAATAGTGCTGAAAACGCACGTGATCGACTAAAATTCAGCGATTACAAATTACTTCTAACTGACAGACGAATTCAATTTAAGCAAGAAAACGTTGAGAGACATCTCAAAATACAATATAACACCAAACTGTTATTAAAAAAATGACTAAAAAACTTATGTTTACAATTTAATTGAATTTTCTGCTGAAATGTTTGAAATATATGTGTACTTTTCTCTATTTTTTTTTTATTTTGCCGAATAATGCCGAAAGCTGAGTTTTGAGTGCCGAATTTGGAACGTTATAGCGCCGAAAAATCCGCACTCTAGTTATTAGTTTTAATGAAATTTGATTAGTCACAGGAAAATTCGTGTATTACTCACGCGACGGCGTGAGTGTTTTGTTATATGTACTAGTTTCATACTAGGATTACATATACAGTAGACTACTCTTGAAATATTGTAAACTGTAGGACCTGAACCAGATCCACGAGTGAGCTTCCCAAAAGTCACTAGCTGATGAGAAAAACATGAAATATGCGATCTTTATTCATTCGGCTATGTCAGAAAATTTTTGTAAAATCCAAGTATTCCTTTGAAAGAATTGAATTTTATTTATATAGGCCTACGTTCAAAACTACCTATAAATTATAATTTCTAATCTTTTAGTCAAAGCAAGAAATATCGCATGTTTCTCGGCATATGATAATGTATACGTAAGTCTCGAGCAACATCTCATATCATACTAATACAGTATAGCTTATCTTGCCACGCGCCTCGTTTATTCCTGTTCACTGCGGTCAACAAAGGCACGCTTCTACCTTATGTATACCTGTAAACCCATATACTATTGAAGGTCATAATTATGATGATTCATTCAATTATATTCACGCGTGTATAATAACAGGCAAGAAGCTGAATCCACAGTTTGCTCTTGCCTGCGTGTAATACCTACATGCATTGCTGATTGGTACCTATTCCTTCCGTCATTATTTATCTTCTTCTAATATATAAAGCAGAAAGTTTGTCTGTCTGTCCTTTTATAACTCGGGAACCGCTTTACCTATCGACTTGAAATTTTTGCCACATAGGCCTATTCAAGTCATTCTGGAATAAAATTTAAGCCATAAATGAAAATTTTAGCTCTCATAGAAAAAAAGTTCTTATAAAAATTGTGTCCTCGCTGTACGCGCATCATTTGACACGCAACGCGATGCGATTCAATTCATTGAAAAAAGGTACCTGCACGCAACTGTCAACTGTATTTCTTTCCTACGCTGATATCCTGTGTTCATCCTGTGTTCACCAGAACCGGATTGGGAAGCTACATGTTCAATAATATTGTAACACGTCAGAGGCAGGCGCTCCTTTCAATTTTCTTAACGTTAACGGAAGTACGGAAATCTTCTGTAATAATTATAAGTAGAATATCTTTCTGTCTTTGTACATTATATGGATCTCTATACCTATACTGTAATGTATGTTTGTACATCAGTATAATATTCCATAATTTTTGAACGCATTCACCTACCAACATGGAATTGTTTTTGAAAAATTTTCCTCTATTTGAGTAAAGCTTTTGAGTGAATTTCAATGGCTTGGTTCCTCAGGATGGAGGAATGGGCGAAAAAATTTGAGAAAAAACGAGGATTATCAACGCAGTAAAACTGCTACTCACTGCACGCAGCGTTCTAAGTGTTCAACCGCGTGAGAGAATGGAAAGGAGAGAGAGAGGGGAGAGAGAGAGAGAGAGGGGAGAGAGAGAGAGAGAGAGAGAGAGAAAGATCGAAAAAATTCAAGTGATTCTACAGTCTCTTTTGTTCTCAACCTACACATTGAATGTTATTGGTAAAAATGAAGTATTGCGTCAAAAGTGCTGAATTTTTGAAAGATGTAGATAGCTAACAAAGCGGCCCAAACCTTTAAAATCCAAGTAGCTACAAAACACAGATATCTACTCAACGCACGGCTGGCGGTCAGGTGCGTCGGAGGCGCACCGCCAACCGCTAGTTCACTATATTATTGCTACTGTGAAAAGGATTCCTGATTTATTTATCACACGCGTGTAAAAAATGCAGGCTCCATGAGGAGCCTGGTAGTAGCCTGCGGTAGCAGTGTACCAGTAATCGGAAGCCAATGATTTCTGCTGAATATAAGCTGTTAAAAGAGAGCTTCGGTTCCTGCCGTACTCCGTACTCCCTGCAGCAGCGGCAGAGTTTTTATTCTTTCTCTCCTGTACTGGACGTCTTCACATTGGCGGAAATAGACCCGGGATTTAGGGGGAGCTAGACCTGCCTCACCCCTCACTGCTTCCGCATATTTCGTAATTTTTTCTTTTTTTTTTTTGGCGGGAGGCCCGCCATCCGTTTAGTTGCTGGGGGTCATCAGAGAAATTTGGTGCGTCTACGGGGCAAAACGTCAAAAAGCGTTGGGCGTCATATAGGAAATTCTCTATCAAGGGACTTGGAAAAATTTCGAGCTCTAATACATCAGTATACAGCTCTTCTATCCCTTTATTGGCTAGTATAGGGACTTGAAAAAATTGCAAGAGTTTCTATACCCATCTCATACCTCTTTATGAGCTAGTATAGACGGACTTAGATAATTTCAGGCTCTTCTATATTTTTCTATTGGCTAGTATAATAGTGACTTAGAAAAATTTTGAGCTTTTCTATGGGCACAAATGCATGTTGAAAATTTAATTTTAATAAAATTTAAAACTAATTCAGAAATTTACTTTTCAAAGTTTAGTTTTTAGAAACATACCCGTTTTTCTGAATCTGCTATCTGTATTTACTTCGAATTGAATAAATATGCCTTTTACTTTTTTCTGAATTTACAGTCACACTCTCCAACCCTAATCCATCAGTCGCGGGTCTCCCGCAACTCTTGCTCCGTAAGCAAGAGCCTGTAAGTTTTTTTTTTTTTTTTTTTTTTTTTTCGGGGGGGGGGGCAATTTTGGTTTTGAGGGGGCTTGCCCCCCCCCCCCTCACCCATTTCCGCCAGTGGTCTTCATCTTGATTTTTTTAGTTTTATATTGAGGGTGCGTGCTTCGCCCGTTAGCGAATTCCAAAACGGCATATACGATAAACTGCATGTACATCGCAAAATACCCCGTAAGGTTCGGCCTATCAGCGGTCACTACGCAACGCTTGGCATGCGTGCGTGCGTGCGTAGTCTTTTTGAGTGATGAGTTTACAAGACTTTGCAAAAAGGTTCTCTAAGCTCCATTTTTTGATGAATTTTTTCGATCTTGAGAAATCTTGAACAGAAAGTTTAACTTGAGGCGGTATGGAAGCAGAAATCAAAATTTTTGATCCAAAAACACTTTACAACGTCAGAAAATGGACGAACTTTTGATGATTTTGAATTGAAATAAAAAGCGTAGGTATGGAGGAAAATCTTAATTTCCTGCTTCGATACCGCCTAAAGTTTAACCTCTCCGAAGAACATAATATTATCAAGAAACTAGAAAAATTCATCGAAAACTCGAACATTGAGAAACTTTTTACGGTAGGTACCATATTTTCGATGCACGAGCACAATTTAACAAACGAAGTACACCCGTAATGTAATTTTTCATTTCTAAAAATGGTTTTACTCTTCAGCTATTCGATTCTTCATTACATAATAAAATAGGAAATGATTGAAATAAACAGCAGCCACATTCAAAGAATAATGCTGCAAAGAATACCTAAAAAAATAGTCGTTGCAAAATATGCTTCGATCGGAGTGATTTAATTTTTTTTATTTTTTTCCAGAGTTGACGTTAATTCATTAGCCTATACCTATTATAGATTCTATGTTTCCATCTAATTTTTCTGCACATTTTAAGACGTTTATTTTGCCTGTGGCTTGGTATGCTCGGCCTAACTCGAACCGAAAGCTGCGATATAAGTATAAGTACCTAGATGAAATATCACGAGGCAGTAAAGCTTACAGAATACGATTCAGCTACATTTTCTTTATACAATAATTATACAGCCGAGGATAAGCCCGCATTCAAAGTGCGTCAAAATTGGGAATGTCATCCATTATTCAGCGAGGAACGAATATTGTGAACGTGTACACCTACCTAACGAAATTCGCAAATGGAGACACGAATGGTAGACGTGGTACCCTTTTTATTTTCTTGTTGAAATTAACTCGTCCCGGATAACGTTGCGACAATATTCTGACGAGATGCGGGCTGTCAAATGAGATTCCTGCTCGTATGCCTTGTGCTGTTGTACGCGCGTACACGTATCGCTACATTACAATTTGATCCTTTTCCTCATTCTTACTCTTTGCGCGCACCAAATCTTCATCATCTTTCTGCCAGAGACTAGAAAATTGTTTCACTCTTGATGGAGCGCTATTGACATAATTATATATACTGGTACATCGTCAATGAATACTAAGCAGCTCGCGATGTTTATTTTCCGAAAACTTAAATCCTAATAACAAACAATGCCGAGCACGTTATTTCAAAGTAATTACGTACCTACACTCAATCTAGACTACACAGTATACATCAGTATACGAGTATATATGTACGTATACGGTAGCGTGTACATATTATATATTATACATTATACATTCTTTGGTATACGGCTCATGCTAAAGATAATAATACACTTTAATATTCTATAGCACAGTTTACGTACATAATATATTTTACTCGTATAATATATGAATACTTACCTCATCAAAATGCTATGACTATATTTCGATTTATCAACATCATACTTGACCAGATTCAGTATCTAATCCGCATATATCTCGCACAATGGAGGGGAGAAAAAATAAAATACGATGGAAGAAATTTTTTGGCAGAGCCAATTAAATAAAGATCATGTTTCAAGTTTTTTCTTTCTTTCTCAGTATTCTAGATAATATAGTGTTGTTGAGTGACATCAGTATGACCGTGCACATGCGAATATTTCAAGCTATAGTAACTTTAGGAGAGCTCATTTTCTGCGCACGTTCGCCTCCTTCTTAGTCTAGTATGAGTCCACTCTGAACTATTTTAAGCTAATAGCTTTTAGAGAGCTCTCCTTGGTGTATAGTTCCGCAATTATAGGGTAGTTTGAGCTAATAACTTTTGGGTAGCTCACTCGCCCCGCTCGTTCGTCATTTCATTTCCTTGGTGTGGTTGTAGGACTTTTGTCTACAGGACAATTATTAGCACGGACAATTGTTCGCATCATCAAAAATTGTTTGCATCACAAAAAGGTGTACAAAAAATTGTTTGCAAGAAAAGTAAGCTTGTTAGCGCACTAGAATGGTACAGGTGAAATGACTATTAAATACCTAATACTATAATAAATTTTTAAAAATCGGTATCTATCCAATGCTGACCCCGTTTTTCATCTGCAGACTATTTTAAGTAATTTTTATGACGTGTTCTGTGAAAATGGTTACCCTCTATATGTTATTAATAAGTGTGTGAATTCTGGCCGTAATTGTAGTTCTAATCGTAATGTTGCCTCTAGTGATCCAAAAAAGTTTTTCTCTTTTCCTTACAAAGGTCCAAGCAGTGCGATTATTTGTAAAATTCTCAAAAATTTAGACAACAAAATTTCTATATCTTTCGGCAGTCACAACACCATAAGACAAGATTTCTTTTCGAAAACCAAAGACAAGATCCCCCTTTTACAAAATTCTGGTGTTGTGTACAAGATTCCTTGTTCCACTTGTCCCAACTCATTCTATGTGGGGGGAGACCTCTCAGCTCTTGAAGAAGAGAAGGAACCAACACAAGAATGATGTGAAGAATCAAAATAATCGCACAGTATTAGCCTCTCATTCTATTAATACAGAACACAAATTTAATTTCGATCAGATAACTATTGTAGGTCGGGAAAATAACACTAAGAAATGTAAAATGTTAGAGGTACTTCATATACGAGTAATGAGATGTACTTAATAATGTTAATTTTAAATATGACGTGTCTAATCTCGCGAATACATATACTGTACACGTCACTCATTAGGGAAGATAGAAGGTATCAATTTCATGTTCAATTTTGTTTTGTATTTTTATCGTACCGTTTCCTTTTAACTATTTAATTCTATATCTCGTTTCCTGATGATGACACCTAGGCTGTGTCGAAACGTCAATACCTAAGTTTGATTTAAATACATGTGATAATAAAAGCCGTTTTACAATATTATCCATTAAAACTGTAAATTACATCCAGTTTCTCTTTCTCATGCAGAGAAGGACTGAGTGTGTCTCGATGTAATGCCTCAGGAATATACTGTAGCTGGTTTTTAATAGGAAACCTGTTGGGGGTGGGGGTAAACTTGAGGAAAATGAAGGGCGCCGGCTACCGTGTACCGTTTGGCAGAATGTGGAATTTGGAACAATAGTGACTTTCAAGCTATACATATATATATATATATATGATGAGAGAGGAATTTGGAAAAAATTTGAATATCAAGCTACACATCTGGTGAGGGAAGACTTGAAAAATATGGGCTTTTGAGTGTAAACTTCCCAAGTTGAAAAGAATCTTTATTTAGAAAAAGCATCAAAAAAAAAAAAAAAAAAAAAAAAAAAAAAAAAACACCATAATACAAGTTCTCTGTTTGCCTTGAATTGCGCAGTTGGTGTAGGCAATGCCACGCAGCTAACAAAGTGAGGTGCAAGTTTTTTACCTATACAGTATTTCCCTTCCATTTCCTTAATCATAGCGACTGACAAAATATCAATGAATCAGTCCATTTTCAGGTGCAATACAACCTTTTCTACATGTCAAGTTAGCACTTATATGAATTACGGTACTCAGCGCAAATTTGTTTTTTTACCTATATGTAATTGATTTTATCTAATTATTTGTTTAAATTATTCTTTGCGTACAACTCTGAAATTTATATTGCATGCATCCCCGCTCTCTTTTGTCCGCAACCTACTCATTGAATGTTATTGGTAAAAATAAAGTATATTGTTGACAGTTCTAAATTCTTCAAAAATGTAGAAAGTTTGCTACAAAACGACCCCTTGAGACGCAAAACATCTGTAAAATCCAAATATGTACAAAACACAGATATCTACTCAACACGTCATGGCTGGCGGTCGGGTGCACCGGAAACGCGCCGCCAACCGCTAGTTATATCATAAAAACTCGTTTCGCGACACTTGGGTTGTAGAAGCTTCCTTTAAAGAATTTCGAGAAAATAGCTTTAGAGGAGCTCACTCGCTTCGCTGATTCGCTCTCCTCCTTGCTCTACTATGACTGATGTCCAGTTATGAATATTTTCAGTTCATAGCTGTTGGGTAGCTCACTCGTTCCGTTCGTTCGCCCTCCTCCTTGGTCTAATATGCATCTACGTTGAAATATTCCAAACTAATAGCTTTCAGTGAGCTTACCTTACTCTTTTGTATACCTAGTACAAGTTCAGTTCATACCCAGTATGAGTCCACTTTGTACTATTTCGAGCTGATAGCTTTTAGAGAGCTCTCCTTAATGTTCAGTCAGTTCCAAATTTTGAGCTAGCTTATCTCACTCGCGGTTCTGTATATTCAATTAACAGATTCCATAGCAGCGTACTTTGGACTCGTTCACCCCCCTCATTGATCTAGTACTAGTATAGATGTCCTTCAGAATTCGAGGCAACAGCTTTCAAGAGCTTACTCACGGCCTTCATGGTCGATTTCCAGACCTAGTATGACTCTGAGACCGGACACCTATTTTATTTTGATAATATTCCCGTTTTGTGTTTCAAGCTGATGAATGAAAAGAAAAGTAAGATAAGAGAATGCATAGAATTAATTGATAAAAAGTAATACGTTAAATTTTAGAACGGACAGGCGTTAATGGTAGGTATCAGTCGCACGTATCTACCGATCATATTGAAAAAACACCTTATCTCCGCGTGCTCACATTCATACTTGCTCTCCTGACCGTACTTAGCAGCGCATTTTTTCTCGTAATTTTCATTCAGTACTCATATAAAACGAAAAGATGGGATTCGATATACCAAAACGTCGCTTAATAAAAATTGTTCTGTTCTGATTTGTTTTTGTTTTTGTTTTTTTTTTATCATAATAAACGACTGCAGAACCGTGAATGACAAAGAAATATTTGATTTTTTTTTCATCTATAAACCTATGTATACTTGAAAAACGTGAGCTAGCCTCCTTTGCCATACAGTATAAGAAAAATGGGTACCAGTACGCGAAGCAACAGCTTAGCAGAGAGAAAAAACTACTCATTTTATAGAATTCTTGCTGCAAGAAGTGCGTTTTTTGTCGTATTTTTGGTGTTTCCCCCCTCCCCTCCCCGAATTTAGAGCTTCCTTCTTTTTCTCTCGTGTCATTTCTCTCTTTTTAGGTTCGTGCTCGAGTCGAGCCACGAACCTCTTGCAATCGCTTTTTTTCATAATTCAGTGCTCACACTTTTAAGACGCTCACGGTTTTGTTCATACGCTCACGTGTACGCGGTCACTTTTTAATTATTTAGGTTGTTGAATGCTCACGTGTACGCGGTCACTGTCTATCAGATTATTTATGTTCAATCTTGAGGTGTGAGATACCGAATCTTTGTTTACTAGGTTCGTGCTCTTTTGAGCGACGCCGCGCCGGTGGTATCGAGTAATGTTTGTAGATTTTCAGTAGCCAATTTGTAAAACGGTATAGTTTCTGCGGTCTAATTACGTCACCTTTCAAGATTTTACGTGATTGTTAAAAATTTCTTAGTGAGGGTTTAGCAGACTAGAAGCTTGTACCGAGCATTATCAAACTTTTATTGATAAATTCATGATTCATCAGTTATTCAGCTATTATTTAGTTCGCTACATTTTTTTTTTTTTTTTTTCATTTGAAGAAGTAGTTGTATATTTTTTGGTGGGAATGTCGTCACGGTCGTGTAATCGACATTTCTTACATAATATCTTTATGAACCTATTTTATGTTCACGAATTGATTGGTGGATTGACAACGATAACACACATGATTTAATTTTGCGTACGTACGTCACATATCATTCAAATCAACTATCAGGAAGAAAAATTCTTTCTTAGTTGCACGAACCTCTTCCAGCCTGCTACAGGCTGCTTGTCCAGTCGCACCTTTCACTTGATCATCCGCTTCTAACACAATCGCTCTCTCACATCACTGTTCTATCCTCTTTGGATTTGAAGGCTATTTTTTCCCCTGGCTGGCCGCGATCATGATTCGAACCACGCACTGCACTGGCACTGCACTGCTGACTTTGCAAGCATGCGGTTACACTATATCAATTGCAACACGTGGCTCGCGGTTCGTCCTTATACGTATTGATAATATTGTACCTAACATGCCTGAGTGATTGAAGACACAATTTATTCGTCAAAGAAAATAATCAAAGATGCGATGCGACACTCAACTACAAAAAATGCGCCCTCGTAGCTTTTGTTCTCAAAATAGGTATCTTTAGGGTGCGCGGTCTACACGATCAATAAAAATGATCATTATTGAGTGCTTTGTCGAAGAATGCGACCGTGTACACCAAATAAACGTTATTTTATAATAATTCAATGCGTTTCATACGGTCAGTAATATTATACCTAATTCAAAACAAACAATTTGGATTTTCTATAGTAACATCGTGTAACCGCACCCTTTCCAAGAAAACATCAGATGCGTAATATTAATTGTAGAGGTAGGTACGAGTATATATCGGTAGAGAGGTATAGCCTGGTATAATACTTAATTTTGAGATACACCTATATCGAGCTAACTCATTGCGTGCACGTAAGTTTTCTTTTCCTATAGATAACGGATAGGTAGGTACCTACTCAACAATAAGGTAAGAAACATTTTGAAGAGTTATTCTACAAATCGTGATGCTGATGCCGCAGACGACGCGGTATTTTATTAGTGCGCGTGTTACACTTATGACATACTACACTACACAGTATAGTATACTGTACAGTGCAGTACATATGTATACCTAATATCGTATGTGATGTGATGTGCAGCACATCTTGACACATTGTCGCCAATAAGCGAATCGAATGCGTAGGCTATATCCGCGTCGGCAAAATTTAATAACGATTTACATTTTCGAACGCAACCCTTTTTTGATTTTTAGGTTTATTTCTTTTTAATTCGTTCGTTCATTCTTTTTCCGCGCGCACCGTCACTTCCGGGTGTCGGCTGTGTGCCATTTCGTCGGCGCTATTCATTTTTTAATTAACGTTCAGAAACATTGGGTGATACGTAGTACACTACGAGTATTAGTAGTAGTAGTAGTAGTAGTAGTAGTAGTGTAATAGCCTACTGTTGCTGCGCGGATCACTCGCCGTATAAAAGGAAGAAAAGGAAGGTCGAAGGAAACGTTTAAAGTGAAAATTTGGTCGCATCTGGAATTGGAACATAATAAAAGCTAGGGCTGTTATTAAAATATAAAGTAAGACTCTGTGCGGTGGTGGGGTCGGCGCGGCGCGGCGGTGACGATGCTGACGACGACGACGACGACAACGAGTGCGGCGTAAGGGTGAGTGCGCCGAATGGAGTGCATTGCGTATTTGCCTTTTCACTATTACATAGATTGTATTATTATATAGTGAAATGCGGAAGGGTCGCGGCGCAACGGAATTATTTTCTCTACGATATTTTATGTATGTACGTGTTGGTATATTATCGCTTAATAGGAGGAAGCCGTGCGCTGCCCTAGCTCGAAGACGACGCAACGTAACCCGACTCAACTCGACTCGTCGCGACTCGACTCGACTCGACTCGACTCGACTCGACTCGACGCGACGCGACGCGACGAGAGCTTATGTGCGGCATATGGTGCAATCCAATATTTAAATTGTTTAGCAGCCCTTTAAACAAGTGAGTTCCTGTTTAACAAATTGTTAATGAAATTTCTTCGAAATTAATAAGCGCTTTTATCATTATAATTCGGTGTCACTTGACGCGAGGGCGAAGTCGAAAGGATTATATGAACTTGTACTTGATATGTGTGTGTAAGTATACGCCATAGTCCTATAAACCATCAGGACGAAGTGGTGGCGGCGGCGGCGGCGGTGCGTTGATGAAAAATTTCATTTAGGGTATATGCACTCTACTTTTCCTAATCACTTCAGCTTCTATACGCTAGCTTTCTCTTCCTCTCTCTCTCTCTCTCCTCTCTTTTTTTCTTACGACCTCTGTCCTTTTCACAATCGCTCATGTATTCTTGTTGCACGAACGCAAACCCTACATACACAGCTATTTATGATTTTCGTCTGTTTTACGCTTCTTTATTTTATTTACTGTTCCGTATAAGCGCCCACTATCGATGCACTGTATACATATACCCTAACATGAGTATTGAACGTATTAGTCAACGTCAGATTAGTGCGCGCTAAAATAATGAACATTCTCGTGTACCGCAGTTGGTCACCAAAAATTATAATACGCCAATCACAACATGCGCACTATATACATATATCTCTTCAATTAAACAACTAGGTACCTACTTATAAATTTAATAACCACTTTAGTTATTCATCTTGTACATGCTCAGACGCAGACGTGTCAATGCATGCGCTCTTTTCTCATTTTATGCAAAAACCACTCTCGTGTGTACACGACTACATACTTTGTTCTTTCCTTATCATTATTTTTAATATCATTCTTTTTTTTTTCTCTAGCTCGTACTGCTAGTACCTACCGCTTTCGTTCTTTCTTTCTTCCTTTCGCTTCTCTTATTATGTTGGCGAATCGACTTATTTTGGAATTTTTCTAAAACAATAAAGAATCATTCCTCATTTCGATGTTGCGATTATTGAACTACGAAGACCTTATACTGTATTACGGTATACTGTACAGTATATTTACATAATTATATCGTCGAGTAAGCTGCTTCATAAAGTACCCACGCGGACTGAGAATTAGTAATGTGACAATACAGTATCAGAAACTGTATACGCACACAAAATATCTACAAAAGTCGTAGCTGTATGAAGATGTAAAGCTATCAAATCATCGCGATACTCTCACAAAATATTCGTTTTTACAACACGCGCGGTGTCACGAAAATTCAATTTTTCTATAAATGATACGTTTGTATGAGCGAAACTGCGCGAAAGGATCACTCGGCCCTCTGTTTCATTTTATTACCCGCCTCACCAGTCACCATTATTACCTCACTATGTTTCTTTAATCTCGGTGGCGTGGCGTGGCCGCGGCACGACGCTACACGACGACGTGACTTGAACCGCGAACTCAAGAGTGAGCTGGCGGTTATGCCACCACCCTTAAGGATCTCTACTTCGTCCGTAAAATCGTAGATTAAAAATATAGAACCGCAAAAAGTTTCTTAGTGCTCAAGTTTTCGGTAAGTTTGTCTAATTTCTTGATATATTTTTCAGAATGGATCAACTTTAGGTGGTATTGAAGCAGACTTTTGAAATTTTCTTCGATACGCTTTTTATTTCACTTTTATATCATCGAAAATTCGTCTGTTTACTGCAGACGTTGTTATAAAGTTTATTTAGATAAAAAATTCGGATTCCTGCTTCCATACCATTTGAGTTCGACCTCTTTTCCTCTGGTCAGGTGTTCTTAGATTACATTTATTACTGGCACAGGTACGTCGACGATGTGTTGTGTACGTGGACCGGTCCTCAGGATCTTCTCTTGGAGTTCCTCAAGTATCTAAATATTCAATATCCTTCCATTAAATTTACATTGGAGGTAGGCGGTTCATCCATTAACTTTTTGGACCTTACTATCTCTAATAGAGATGGTGTCCATGAATTTGCCATACATAGAAAAGATACTTCGACCGATATTATGGTCCACGGCAATTCTTTCTGCCCTGTTGCTCACAAATACGCTGGTTTCAATAGTCACATTCATCGATTGACCAGCATTCCATTGGGTCAGCTCGCCTTCCATAATGAGCTTCTGACTATAAAGCACTTGGCCAGAGTGAACGAGGTCCGTTTAGATATTGATCTTATGGTTCGTAGGAAGCTAGCTAGGAAATGCCTTGACTCTACTACCTCCCTCCACCGTAATCCGACGGCTGTTGTCCGGAAGCGGTGGATCAGGCTCCCGTTTTTGGGTAAGTTTTCTTCCCAATTAAGTCGTATCCTCCACCCCTTCGGTTTCCGCCCAGTGTACTACAATCTTAACACTGTAAGGAGTCTTTTTATCAAGCTGAAGGATCCCATCCCTTTGAACGAAAAATGTGGGGTTTATAAATTGGAGTGTAATGATTGCAATGGAGTTTACATAGGTGAGACTAGCCGCCAGCTCAAAATTCGTGTAGATGAGCATATTAAGAAGTGGGAGTTAAATAAAATAGGTCCGTCTGCATTTGCGGACCACCTTTTGGTTAGTGGCCACGGTTATAAAGCGGGATCTGAAACCCTCCTCCATAGAGAGTCCTTGGAATTCAAACGAAAAGCTCTCGAACATATTGAAATTATTCGCCATTTGAATAACGATAACCTTAACGTGCTCAACAGGTACATACCTGATGAGGGTTTGATTGAGCTAGTTTATGAGAGTGATTCACATCGTGATGACTCGCTAGTTCAATCATGATTTCCTCGGTGGTTCATTGTTTCTAGCCGTTAGATTGTTTAGTTGCTTTCATGTCGTCGTTGACAATGGTTTTTTAATCGAAAGCGCTCCGGCAAATTTTTTCGTTTCTGTGGCTACCTTTCAAGGTACTCCTTTGTGTTACAAGTTTGAGTATGTATCCATCTGGAATCAAAAATAAGTTTACAGTCAACAATAAATAACATAGTTCTGTGTTACGCAATGCGGGTGGTAAAATCACAAGAAAAATAGAATATTATGTGCGCGGATGTGGATCCAATTTTTTTTTTTTTTCTAAAATTGGTTCTCACTCTTCTAACGGCTGTTGGCAAAGCGTAACGACAAGCCTTGGCACTTTGGTCATTTATTTAAACATAGAAATATAGTTTTCTTTGTTTGGATACTATTCAATTATAAACACGCAATAATATATGCTTTTATTAAATGCCGAATTTCGTAATATGTACATATTATATTGTATCGCTTACAATATTTGTAAACAATTGAAGTACTTTTTTTATGCATCATTTCTATGATGTGGAAGAGCGAGCAGAATGAAATTTTGTATACATAAATTCCATCCCAAAATGTACTTAAATACAAGATAGGTAACACATCAGTTAATGTTTATCTTTCAGACACTTCAAATTTCCATTGTTATGAAATCTGTTGAACATTTCAATAACTTGGGACACCCATCTAAATATCCAGTATGTTACTGCTGAAGGGGACCACCTATGGAGTCTTACAAGAGAAGATGCGGGAAAAGATAACAGCCGATGAAGCTGTTAGGGATAGTCGTAATACAGAAGTACTGTATACTATTATTATATAAAATAATTTATTATAGAATTGGTCCGTCACCGTCGCGTCGCGTCGTTTTGAAGCATGGCTTCTTGCTTTTTGCGGTCAATAGGCCTGAAAAGACTCGCCGCAGTTTTCAGTTACAGAATAACTAGTTCAATGATGTAAAACTGTTTGCGACAGTTTCAAATTTTCGACAGATGATTTACTTACAAAACTTCTTGGATAAACTGGCAAAGGAGGTGACTTTGTATGTTGTGAGTAGAAGATGTGCAAAATTTTGGACGTATTGTTACAGTGCTGTACGATGTCAATTTGGAATCAAAATGTCGCGATTCCCCAGAAATTACGTTCCATCAGAAACCTTTCGGGCCGCCGTATTAGCGCCTGGTATATATAACGCAACTTAAATTACGTTGGATTCACTTGATTTGCCAAGAATTATAGCCAGACTCACCGAAGGGAGGCATGCTCATAAAGAGTAAAACAAGGAGCAACTCACTTTCTTTTCGTTGTACTCGATTCGAGTATGCCTCAAGTTAATAACTTACATTACACGGCCAATTCGGATAGACTGTATGTGAAGAACCTATCGAAATTATCATTAGCGATTCTTGCGAGCTTGCGTGAAAATTGCCTAGTTAGGATTAGAAAAAAAGCTTTCGCAAATAATGAGTTGCGAAGCGCCGATAAAAGGGATTTTTTCACAAGTCAATACAAATGTCATTCAATACAACCTGATGTACTGTATACCTATAGTACTTATATTATACTGTATGATTATCTCGTTTGCCTCGCTCATACATTTTCTGTCCCCGCAGGAAAAAAAAAGTTCTATGCTTCTTGTTTCAAGCAATCTGCTAGATTTTTCTTGGTAAATAGAATGAAAGGATACGTCTCCTAATACAATTTGACGTAACCATCAGGTGTGCATACTTTTCTCGTTCACGTCTCGCACTCATTTGACTTTTGGTATGCCTCAAAATTATCGACGTGGTTATTCTAGAAGAGATAGCCTATAGTGAAACGGCATGGCATATTCCAATAAGAAAATTGAATGTTATTAGTTGTTTTGCCACAGGTAAAAACAAACACATTTTGATAGGCTACGTCAAAAGGAAGGAGAGAGAGAGAGAGAGAGAGAGAGTAATTGTGTGTGTGAGATGCGGATTCCGTCCATCCGTCCATCCGTCCGTCTGTCTGTCTGTCTGTCAGTCAGTGAATAGCTAAATCCAGTGCACAGGAAGACAAGAATTGGTTGCAATTTGCTCAGTGATCTTGACACGGGGTAATTCATAAGTCAAAATATAATTATGCGACGTGTGGTGTAGTCTAGAAATCCAGATCTGTATCTTGTGTCAACAAATCTATTGAATGAATCAGCGGGAGATCGGCCGACCGGGTGCTGTTTGCACACAATACGATTTATTTCAGGTATAAGTTACCCCAGGTAGGTACGTACGTACTGTACTGATGTAGGATCACATGCTGAATTTAACATTATTTTCTTCTCACTCTTATTTCTCAACTGATCCGATTTGTAACAATATCTTTATAATGTATATATATCATTCATTATTACCTTCGCTTGAGTTTAATCTTCCCTATCCGGCTTGCCATGTGCGTATTCATTCAGATCCTATTGGTACCTACTGGTATATCATTCGTTGTTTCCTGCAAACACCAGTAAGTAGGCTAGGCTAGGCTATACCACTGGGTAATGCTGTAGTTGTAGATAGGTACCTATGTTGTATTGTATAAGTACCTAGGTACCTATACGGTAGGCACTTTATCATAGTACCTACGTCAGTATTCTTAATTCTATCTTATATTTTACTATATTCAAATCTGCACCACGCAATAACGCCAATGAAGTTATTTGTTTGAATTAACTCGCGACAATGTGCAGTACGCGCTCGTTCTCTTCATACCTATTATTCTTACAGAGACCGGATTTTTCGGCACTAAAAAATGAATAATTCGGCAATAACAATTCCATATTCGGCATTATTCGGCAAAATGATAAAGAAAAAAAAAAAAAAAAAACTTGAAAATGAGGGGAAAATGGAAAAATTGGAAAAGTAAAACATGTTTTTTATTTTTATAAAACAATACTTGCGCAGTATGCATTGCAGTATACTGATCGTAATATTCTACATTTTTATTTGTTTCATAGGTACCTACTTCGACATGCTTCTAATACTCATCTCCACTTCATGAATCCTGTGAAGAAAAAGCAATTATCAATTGTATGACTCATACATTTCATATTTTTTCTCGCAAGCACTTGAGTGACGAAGTTTTTGCATAAATAAAAATGAATTATTTTCAAAATTGGTACTTTCGGCACATTTTTGGCACTTACCTATCTTCTTTTCTGCATTTGTACCTCATGTGGGCAACTTTCGGCAAAATAAACGTTTTTTCTAAGGGTCCTCTTCACCTAATTTGTACTCATCTCTTGTCAGCACTTCTACTGTATAGGCCTTCTACAAATGAAGTTAGGTATGAATGCCGAGGAATCCGGTACTTAAGTATGAGTATTGCTAGAAAACTTGAAAAAATCTTTTTTTTTATCCTTATTTTAATCAAATATGCATTATTTAAAATAACAGCCTTCCATTATTTCTTAAGTAACAGTGAAACACAACTAATATGGTGCGCGATATAGGCTACTTTTTATGTAGCGCCGCGTTAAAGTGATTCGATTCGTCGCGTAAAGTTGCGTGGTCGCGTCAGGTTGCGTAAGACGCGGAGCAATATCGTAATAGGCCCTACTTGCTCTTAGGCACTTTTATTTCATTTTGCTTCGTTATACGGATTAAATTTGCATCGACTCAGGTATTCTACTAGTCGAAATCTAAGTTTAGATCACCTCCTTTTAAATATAATTATATACTGTATATAGCGAAGGTGCCTGTAATAATTCACAAAAGTATAATTGTCAAATTTTGGAAAACGGATAAGTACATGCTCATTTCATGTATTGGGCAGAGGAATTGCCCATTTCACGGACTAGGCAAAGGGGTTGCTTATTTCATGAATTAGACAATTATTATTCCGCTCATTTCATGTATTGGGCGACTTCACGAATTGGGCGTAACATACATAGCCTACCTATTATGTATAACAGGAAAACTTCGTATCACCTGTGATGTATGATGTAGGCTATGCGTATACACTGGCATACCGGCGTACCTATAAATAAACAATAATTATAGACCCACCCAGATAATGCAGATCTTCTTCAAATTTTGGATGAGTGTATCTCCAGTAAAACATAATTTGAAGAGAGGCAATCATCATAATATTATTGTATTATGCTGATAGAAAGAAGTTTGCTAATGATTACCGAACTCTTGGGACAAGAACATACTTAGCCCCTAATAGGTGATTTAACACAAATTTTGGGCATAATGATTTCTGAATTATTCGGGCATCACATTATTGCTGATGATCATTGTCTGTCTCGAGCATTTGGTAATACACATGAACGAATTTCAAACTTCTGGAATGAACATGACTTATAGCAAAAGTGTTTCTGGAACTATTTTTTATGCTGGACACGATGCCGATGCCATTTGCCGTTTTTCATAAACTTCTTTTGGTTTCTTATACAAATTGCGTTTCAGTGCTTGAAAATTGCTTGAAACTGACTCTCTGAGAATACTGTATCATATTATTACTATATAATTTTAACTATTTTACGCAAACACACCCACACACGCACAGACAGCACTGTTACTGTTAAAAAATAATTTCGCGGGACTCTATCATAGTCCATGTTTGACTTTATTTACTATAGATATCTAAAATGGATGATACTTGTTGCGTGCGTCCTTTTTGATCTATCCAGGCCTCTTTAAGCGGGCCGCGCGCAATTTCTTATTATTCCGACGAACACAGGCAGTCCGGACAGAGCAGGCTCCACGCACTAAACTACCTCCCTAGCTATCAGTGCTTGAGCGACTAACTTTCTACTATATACAAAGAACTTTGCTTATTGTGATCGCTTTCGGCCAGCCTGCTTTCAATTCTAATTCTATAAACCGCAAAGTGAAAAAATGAAAAATAAATGTGTATTGTACATTTTACCTACATACTTACGCATACAAAGCTTTTTGAAAATAGTCACCAATTTTTGTCAGCTTTTTGTTACGACTAACAATTTTTGTAATTAAATTTTCATAATCGTATTGTACAATTCGTGTGTCCTAATTTTTCCGCAAAGTTCTCAGCTTTCTGCTTCAAAATTGGACCATCAACACGACAATCACTCTCTCGCACAGCTGCAAACCATTTCTTGTTGCTGAAAAATCAATTCTAATGACCGGCTCTTCAAGCATAATAAACGAAGAAATTTATATGGGTTAATTATAATAGCACAGCGAAAAGAATGTGAGAACAGCAAATGAGGAAGCAACAAAAAAGGAATAACTTATTACAACAGTAAATAAAGGATGAAATGAACAGTAATCGCTGCACAGAAAATATAGAATTGATAAAACAGTAAAATTAAACACTTTTTAACAGCAAAAAAAGAACAATTGAAACAGTTGAAGCTACACAGCAAATAATTTTTCTCACATCAAAAATGGAATGAGATAACAGCGCATTTACAAAACATTCGGAGGGTTGTTACACGAATATGCCTACGGTACTTGGTGAAATATACTCATGTTGAGTAGGTACCTAGGCTTATCTACCTACAGGTAATATTTTATTAAGTTGACCAGGATGATGTGACGACGAAGGAAGAAGTTCCATAATATTTTACGCAACCTCTAGCATTTGCGGCTAACCAATATCGAAGAAAATATTGCAAACTATACTCAGACTCTTCCAGAAGAACAGGCGTCGAAAACCTTGGACGAATTCAAGATGTATCGGAATGGGATTTGGAAAATTTCGTATCTAGATTGTGAAAATGTGTCGAAAGAAATCGCATTGCTCGTGTCCGTAAGTACTTCTTAAAACATTCAACTTGTAATTGTAAGCATGCAATGGGCATGTTGATCAGACTCAAACTTTGCATCGTGCTTCCTCAAGCAAAAAGTGTGCCCTTCCTTAGGGCAAAAACGGAAATGTAGCCGACCTGAAGCTGCGAAGGAAGCTCTTTTAGTTGGTACAATAACTTTTTTTTTTTTAAACGTAAACACATAGAATGATGCTGATTAATCACTCATTGCTGTTTGAATTATTTTTTTGCTTTTTTTGATGTATTTTTTGCTGCGGCATTGTCGATAAGCTGTTCAATCGATTTTTTTACAGTGCATTGTTTTTTTTTTTTTGCTGCGTTAATCTGTCCTTTCTCTGTGATAAAATTCCTTTGACTGTGTTAATCGTCTTTTCTGCTGTGCTATTAAATCCAACCCAATTTATATGTAATTTGCCCGTCCGTTCCGTTCCTTTCAAATTTCATTCTAATAAACGAATTATTATTCTATTAACCACAATTCTAATAATAAGCGAAGTTCACTGTATTAGTGTGTCATTGAAGCCGTCTTATCTTTACAATCAGCATATAAATCATAATCTATTGCCCGCGGTCCATCATACGTGTACCTATAATGTTGACCTGCCCTTACGTACAGGTTCTAGGTTCAATAGTGTGTAGCTTTCGTTGTGAGAGTACATTACCTATAATATTGGTTTTTACTTAATTAACTCTCGTGTAAGAAGTAGTCAGTGTTCCCACTTCAGAAAACGCGTGAAGGTTATAAATTGTTGAATTTTGAAGTGAAAACATTCTATACCTACATAAAAAGCGAAAATAAACCTTCAATCATCATTCGATTTGTTCGATAATTATTTGTTGTGCTGAGGAAGATCTAAATAAAATGTCGACATCGAGCAGAGAACTCATTTCATCCCCCAAAGTGCTACATTTTTGCCGGTTCATGGGTGCGTAATGATTGTTGAACTTGTTTTGCCTCCGTGCGTGCAGCGACGAGTTTGTATTCCAGCATCGTTTATAGATTAATTGATGCGCTAATTCATCAATCTATAATATTAAAGATAGTGGAGATTCATTTGTCTTCTTATAAATTTACAGGGTGCGAACGAAGAAAAATTGTACTCGTCTCGCGACAGAAAAGTATAGTATTTGTACCTAGGTAGTCTATGATATAAATATGAATGCTATATAAGGGTTCCGAAATTTATCACGAAAAACCGAGGTTCTTCCCTATAAATTGGAATGAATCCACCTCCCTTTCTTCTTCTCTTCCGGAGAGAGTCCCACACACAAATTTAGAGTCACTTTTTGTCACGCATAGGGTGGCACATTCCAAGACTCGATTCAAAAATTTTACTTCGTTGTATATACGTATTACTTATATTGCAGCTGAAATCTGTGATGAGACAATCTTTGTTGTAGCGAGATATGCATGGTTGAATGGTATGGTGTGTGTTGTGTGTTATCTGAATGCTGTTATCGGGTCGACACGGTCTACCCTCCGTTAGTTCACGCGCGAAGCTCACGAGCGTTTGTTGTGGTTCATGAAATAAATTTGTTCATGTTTGTATGATGCTACCATTGCCTACGTTCTTTCTAATCAACATCGCTACGTAGTATAAAATCTACGGTGTACAATAAATCTGTCATCGACAACACGTTGTTAGTCTTCCGGTAGGTCTAAACTTTCTTTAATTATGTATTAAGGTGTACCTAAAAGGGGGGGGGGTGATATACGGGTCGTGATCGATCTTCTGTACTGGTCGGAAGATGTCTAGATAACTGCAATCTCGGTGAGGAGAGGGAGGGGAAGTTAAGTAGTTTTAGTATTTTTCTTTTCTTTTTTTTTTTTTTTTTTCTTTCCTTCTTTCCTTTTCAGGTCCGTTCGTCTGAAGAGATGTGTCTTCTCCCCTGTCCCCAGTTTGTCCTACGATGAGACTTTGCTCTCTGAGCTAGCTGGACGGAGTACTGGTATGTGATGGAACTTTGTTTCATCACAAATCCCCGTCCTCAGGACTTCGAGTTTTTTTACTACGTTTTGTTGTAAAAACAGCCTCTTCTCTTTTATAATATCTTTTTGTTTCACTGACTTTCACCTTGTACTGTGTTTTCTCTGATGCTTTCCCAGTTTCCATTTCAATTTTCTCCGGTCAGTAGTAAATTCATGGTCAAACACCGCGGTAAGTTAGCCAGGTTGAGCAGATGTAAGGCGTCGCGGATCCTCAAAGAAAGGTTGATGAGTGGATAGGCAGAAGAGGCCTGAATTTGAGGTGGTAGTTGGATGTTCCCTGACCAAACGCTTTACAAGCAAAGAAAAGGAAAATACGCATCATCCGAGTTCAGTTCACTCACTCTTAGATCTAATTCAAACCTCGCTCAAAGGCTCCAGTCAAAAATAAAAGTTGGTAAAAATAATGTTTCCAACTAAAATCTAAATCTCGCTCAAAGACGCTGTAGTCAAAATCATTTCCATTTCCATTATTCTTAGCCTATCTCCTATATTAGGCTCAGCGGTTTGATGAAACATAATAACCTTCTCTGTATCTACCAGTATTGAGAAGTATATAATTAAATGTTGCCCGAGTCATGTACAATCAGCAGCCTAATTCATGGAATTGATAGAAATACAAGCTAGGGCGACTTATAATTCACGCAGTCGTCAAAAAAATATGTAGTATGCAAAATTGTTGCGGAATTCCTGAATTCTGCAACAGCGTTGCTTATCTTGGCTGCAATTTTTCGACTGATTCCACAAAAAACCGCGATTTGAGAACGAGTCATCAATGAGGAGCCATCACTTTGTAAATCGCTCTTGTAAACTAATTTAATGAACCCTTTGTCAAAAATGAACTTGTCAAATAGAAGGTTTCTCATCACAATAGATGTGGGCTACTGATAACAAAAGAATAGGAATTTGCTTCTTGTAATGTGAACGACTACTCGTAATAAAGAGAAATTTCAAAAAAATTGTAAATTTCTCAAGAACTACTCATCCGATTCTCAAAAAAATTGCGGGTGTACATCTTCAGATATAGGCCTACTATTATATGGCCAAGTTACAAAAAAAAAAAAAAAAAAAAAAACCATTGGATAGTTTCGGACAAGTTCCGCGTACGTAAGTAAATAAATATATATAGGTATGAGAAAACCTGAACGGACGGGTGTAATACCTCACTTTTTCCACCAGGAAAAGCTTGCTTGCATATTCTATGCGCGCTGGGACCTGAAGACAGAATAGGTAGTCCTAATTGTATAGTTATAGGTAGTAAGTTGTCACCTGATTCACGTTTATTATGTGATGAGTTGAAATATGTTTATTAGAGACCTGTCTGTTAGCGAGATACCGGTATAACGAAGTTCGAATTCATTGAGTTTATTTGGCCTTCAAAGTTATTCCGTAGAGAGTCCGGAAGTATTTGGAGTCGAAAGAAAAGGCCAAGGAATTTAGAGGAGGAAAGAAGACATAAATGACTACTACACGTTGGGTGTACCTATGTGAATTTTTTTATCAATTTGAATAACTAGGTATAGAACAAATCTCTTTCTAGAAAAACAAAATCCACAATCTGAGGCTTTCGGTGATTAAACCTTATTGAAGGGGAGTTGGATTCGTCAAATCTCATCCGTCTTCATGTCGAAAGGTCGAATACCTTTTCTCTATGTACCTATCTTCAAACTTGAAGCGTTTCCAAGCTCAGTTTTCAAATTGATGAGCCATAATATCTCTGTTCTGTTCTTTGGTCAAAGTTCATCTAAAACCTTCTCATCAAGTCGAACTGTCTCCTCTATCAACCAGTTTCCTTTCTACGTTCTTTAGTTGTAATTCTTTCGCACCTCTTCGTCTGAAAACGTCGAGCCTCTCCTCTGGAGCAAAATTGTCATCGAATATTGGGCACAAAGAACCAACTTTCTTTATGAAATATCTTTCCATTTATTTTAGATGCGTCAAACTATTATACCGAATTCCTCTTGAAACAACCGAGGAAGGTCATTGCGAATGGTGATCATTTAATTCGACCGAATGTTAAATAGTTATAAAGTCGCGAGATTCATTTGATAAAAGACGCATTATACGTACATATAATAGGTACCGTACATCTGGAAGGATTGATTATTTCGGAAGTTCCGAATTCCCGTTATTACGACACATATACCTACCTACAAACGTTTTCACTTGAAAAACTTGGATCCACATTTCATACATACTTACCTAGGCTACATCTTGTCGAGTTCGCCAGCATGAAATTTCCTCAGATGATTGTTTGAGCTCGCTAGTATGACATTTCTTCAAATAAATTGTTGATGCCGATGTATGAAGGGTAACAATTGAAATGATTTTTGAAGCTGATAAAGGTAAACACTAGCACGTTGCACATTTTCTTTGTGTTATTGCCGTAGGTAGGCACATCACAAGTGAGTGCCAGTGTGCACAGGTCTATGTGTGATTGTGCGTTAGCTGTATTTTTTAGCGAGAGCAGTGTGAATGTATACGTATTTTGGTGAAATGGTTGGAAGGACATGGAAAAATTAGCGAATCATTAGAATAAAATTTGAAGTAGGTACAAGATATTTCAATTCAGAACCAGCACAAACGTTTACTCCTCACACCATATGACGGAGTCGCGTGGCGTGGCTTAGCATGTAGGTCTATTTCCTTATTTCAACGTTCACGTGCAGGTACGTCTATAGAGGTTTCAAGCCTACCTCTTTTATTTATTTATTTTTGTTCTTTTGTACCGAAACTCGAAAGCCACTCGCTTTGTACGACGACAAGTAGATAATATTATACACTATACATGATAATGATGTGACGTAGCGTGGCGTGGCGTGGCTTGGCGTGGCTTGGCGTGGCGTGGCGTAAAGTAAAATTAGAGTAAAATATAGCAGAATCAAACGAAGTACAAAGAAGTGTGTATAACCGAGTCAAAAACAATGGAGGGTATGCCGACAGATTACGCGGCGCGCGTTACCATGGAAACGAATACGAAATATTTTTTTTCCCCTTCTTCTTCTTCTTCTTCTTCTTCTTCTTCTTCTTTCTTTTTACTTTTTCAAACTTTTTCTTTTCTCATTTTTCCACTTCATTATCTTATCGTAACGTTGTTAGAAATCATGGTAGGACGCGCACCGCGGTTGTCAATCTGTACATTTACCTATTATACCTATATAGTACGTGGGTAGGCTGTATTATATTTGGTAGATAGGTAGGATACATACATGTTATTATACACTATTCGTCCGTATCTACATAATATCATATTATGATATTGTACAGGTACAATCATAGCCTATACGTTAATGTAAAAGCGCTCTAGCTGTATTCCTATTGAAATTTTGCCGCAAACAAGTGTAAATTTTGTAGCTTCATCGTGTGTAGAAAATCGAACACGAGACGAGCCGAGACGACACGCCACGCCACGCCGTGGCGAATTGTTTGAATTTGTTTTTCAACGTCAACTGTGAATAATATTTAAGACAATAAAAGATTGTATTATACATACGTCACTATCGGATGTGTTCTTCGTCACGTTATATTATACTGAAACCGATTGGTAATTTCTATTTCAATTTCATTCATTTACCTTCCTTCCTTCCTCTTGATAATATTATAGTATTATTCATCGTCTTGTTTTTCCTGACTACGGCCACTTCATGTTCTTTTCGGTATTTGTTCAAATTGGATCAGTCAACTTTTCTTGTCGCTTGATAATTGGCTTTTCAGCCGAAACATCTCGGGTAAAGTGTAAATGTGAAATTATTGTGCGGGTTAAATTCGTAATAATCGTCGATATTATTATATGTATTTGCGGTCGTACAGATGATACAACCGCCTCTTTATTCCTCATACATTACGTGTATTGACATACTGCGACGAAATCACGCATTCAGTGTAGCACGACTTCATCAGCACCATATAGAGTGAAATATATAGAGAGGTCCATTCTGTATTTGTATATATTTACTTTGCACACGATATATCTATGAATGAGACGGGCTCCTCGCATGAGTGCGTGGGTGGTTCATGATGAGGGGTGCAATAAATTACGTGAGAAGATTTTTTGCGATTCTTCAAAGCAACCCCCCCCCCTCCCTTCTAAACCTCTTGGTAAGATATCGTGAGACTAAACTATGACGGGGACAGGCTCGGTAGTAAATAGATCACAACGATACACTAACCAATGTCGTCGTACAATCGTACGTATAATATTCACATTACATTCACATGCATGACACATTCAACATTATCAGCTATTTTAGACTAGAGATCTGCGATTACGAAGCGACCGATTTTCCTTGTGGTATAGTTGAGACAACGTAAGCTACTGTGGTCAGCTGCTTATACCCATACAGTATACTAATTATTGAGGAATTCGTACGCGTCTTTCTTCCAAAATATCGAATCGTTGCTTGTTTGTTTTTACTTAGATACGTTACATTTGTCTTTAGTCACGTATCGTGAGCTGAAGGCTCGTGGCAAGATCATGTCGAATTCTCGTCACATGAATTTGGCTCTCCTCCTTTTTATTTCACATAGCATTTTTCAAAATGCTCAAATACGTTAATCTTTGCTTCATTAGATTCGTTGAGAGAGAGAGAGAGAGAGAGAGAGAGAGAGAGAGAGAGAGAAAGTAAAAACTGGGTGGGGATTTGGGGGATAATGCCTTTGTGGTTTTTTGTTTCTTGCTCACCTATGCGCTGAGAGAAAACAAGATAAAAAATTTTTGAGATCCCTCTCTTTCATTGGACTTTCTATGTAGAAATCGCCCCTTCCCTTCAAAAAAATCCTGGGTACGCCACTGAGGTGGACATAATTCACTTGCGTCAATCGAAGCCACTTTGAAATTCAGGTTGTATTCTTGTAGCAAAAATTACGTGACATTCCTCAAGATCCCTTCACTTCCTAGCACAAGATTTCATGAGATTTACGTCGTCCGGTAACGTTGGCTGATGGTTTCAGAACGCGCCCCAGTTGATTACATGAATGCCTGAAAACCTTGGTGAATAACGTTAATCTTGAATGAGATATGAGAATGTATGATGTATCAATGATTGGAGTAGAGAGAGCGAGAGACAGAGAGAGAGGGGGAGGGTGAAGGCTAAGATTAATTTTTGCTTGTGTATAACTACAAACTTTCCTATCGTGACACTGGTATTTTCATTTTCATTCATTTCTTCGACTCATTCTAATTCACTGTTGTACGCCATCTCATCACGCGAGTATCTGTTGAAAATAAGTGGTATCACTGTACCAAACATCTGTAGTGAACGGATGGTTGGGCAAAAATTAGTCAGGATATCAAGTTTTCAGTTTTCTCATTCGATCAACTACGAGCACTGATTTTCTTCATAGAATACAGTTCTTACGATCGATTTATTAGAGAGTTGAACATTGAACACGTACGAAATAAATGAAGAGTAATAGCAAGTCGAACAGAAAGAAAAAGAATTGTACAAAATGGAAAACGGTCGAGTCTTTTGACGAACTCCTACACGAACAGCAACGTACTGTGCTTTCCAACGAACTTCTGCGAACTGATTTTTCTTGTACTCGTACGGATGAAGTCAGCGTCGGTCGGTCGATCCAAAGTTTGGCAAGTTCGACGCTGGTCTTCTTCTTCAGGAAAATTCGTGCTTAATTACTTTTCCTTCTCGAATCTTTTCGAAGTTCCAAAGAAGAACGCAAGGATTCCACGGAAGAACAAACGGTGCTACTTCCTAGCGGATGAAACTGGCGGTAGATCTCTTTTGAACAGTCTTTCAATAGCGCTGACTGGTGTCCATCTAGTTGAACTAAGTACGATCAGCGAAAATAGTAGTGTGGTTGTTATCACAACATTGGTACCACTACAGAGGTTCCTACACATCTCTTGGCATCACAGTCTGACCAGGGAAGTCAACGTTAAATTTGGTTTGGCTAAGAACCTTATTGCGTTGTTTCTTTATTCTTTTAATAATTACGACGTAGATCTCTCTTAGATCTCTCCCGTCTGTAAAAATTTACTCTCGCAATAAAATCTCTTCTGGTCGTCAGTTGTCTAAATCTCAATTTTATTTCCGCGCACGTTATAATTTAACAGAATCTATACAAACATATTTTACGGAAGGACGTTTATTGAATTTCGGCAGGGCCACCAAGAGCCAAATCAGGCCCTGGGGAAATGGATTTTTTTTTTTCACCATATACCTATATTGTTTTTTCTTTTTGTAATCCATATTCAAGAAACCTAATGTACTGTACTTCAAGCGACCTCTTCTTCAATCCGTGAGTGAGAGGGGGAGCCGGTTCTCAAAAGAATTAGAAACTACATACATGGATACAGCTCCTTGAGAACTGTGACAGGGCATCATCTCATATTGAAGAAAGGTTACATCAGTTTTCCCATTTTGTTTCAAGTATTCAAAAAAACAACTTCACTATCGTACATAGGTATACCTATTTGGAATGTTCAAGTTCTTTTTTATTCATGAATCCTCTCTTCAATAACAACATAATAGGTAGACTATACTAAGCCCCCCTGGTAATTAACATGATTAACTAGTAATTAACGTTAACTACTCACTCCTATACAGTATACTTGGTCTCATCGGCGGATATCGTTATTCTCTACCGCGTAGTAAACGACGTGATTCACTGATTAACAACATTGACTGTAACAATTTATAGGTACCTATACCGGTATACAGTATAGTAACTTACGTAAATAAAGGAAGCGAGCGAAAAATCGAAATTAAAATAAAGATTATCCTCTGTTCAAGTGAAAAAATGAATTGTGTAAAAAGGGGGAAAAGTACCGCTAAGCTATCAGCTATGACTAGACAATTCACCCAAGTGAGGTGGCGAGTGGTCGCGAGTGTTTATAAGAAAATAATGGCATCGTTGAAAGAAAGGTGGAAGGAATCCAATAAATGAAGTTGAATGAATAGGCGGGTATGAAGAAGAACGCGCAGATCAATGAGTTATTAAAATGCCAACTCGTGGATTTCCTTTCCCGATGATTAATTTCTACTTGGTAAAGAGAAAAGTTTCAAGCGTTGAGGGGAAGATAGTAAGTATAGTGTATAATATACAAGCCTTAGGTATTGATTGCGTAGCGTCGGCGTTGTTCTCTGTCGTTCATAAAACTATTATGAAACGTTCCTTCTCTCTCACCAGACCCATTTCGATTTTTTCCCTCCTCTGTATTTGGTTTTGTATGCTCTCGATAGCTTCCAAGATTGATAGGATATAAATATACGTACCATATCTGTATACGAAAAATTGTTTTTCTCACTCGACTTCGCAGTAAATTGTTCCCGTATACTATTGTGAAGTTCTTTCTTTTTTTTTTTTTTTGTTATTAAACTGCACTCCGGTATACACAAATTAAGTATTGTGTCTTTCGTTAATTTTCTCATCTTCATATGTTAAGTGCGTCTCTCTTTTTATTTACGTGTGTTTCCAAGTTTATACGTTTATCTATATATGTATCTTAGGTGCACACCAATATATCGAGTGGAATTTGTCCTAGAGATGAACTTGAAGTTGATAGCCGTCGGTATGTAGTTGTAGGAACGGAGGGTGAAGTCAGTCCGGACCGATTTTCCTTTGTTTATACGAATTTTCAAATTTTGGATCTAATTGAAGATTTCACAAACCGTAGATTGAAGGTTTTTCACAGCTGTTTATTGATAGTAAGACCGCGCTGTCCGCAAAGGTAGCCATCTTTTAATTGCTGATGGAACGGCGTTGCATATTACAGTATATAAACGAGATGGAAAATAGTTTTCTTCAAGTAACTCTGTCAGCATTCTGGATGTAATTTTGTCAGTACCAGGTGATTTTCTCACATTTAACTCATCGATTGCTTCAGCAACTTTTTCACGAGTGAAGATAGGGATATCTTCGTTATTTGGTGGATTTATCTGGATCTGGATATTTGAGGTAATATCATTGGGCTCGAAGAAATTTTTTAAGCGAAAAAATTCAATCCCCCTGAAGGACTTTTCAGCCGAGAAAGAAACAAACTATTCAATCTGGAAAACTATATATAAGAACGCTATACCGTTCTCACGAATTTTCGTGTACGTAGCGTCGCATCGATACTCGCAGTTAAAGTTCGGACTTGCATATCTTATAAGATAAAGAATAATAGTAAATTGTCGTCAATTGATTTCACGTTTCATACGTGCGTCAAGATGATAGGGGAAGACGAGGCCGGAAAGACGACCCTGGAAAGACTTTGAGCACCAGTAGACGAGCACCCTGTTATTCTTACATACTCGTAGAATTAAACAACGCTCATAAGAACCAATAGATAAATGACGCGAGAGGTCAGTAGATTAGACGCGGAATGAGGAAAAAACACGCAGTCGCAGTCGCGTGAGTAGTACACGACTTTTCCTTTGACTAATGAAAACTCATTAAGAGAATCAGTGCTACCTACAACTTCTCTCGCGTCATCTTCCTTTCCTGAAGAAAGAAGGCGGCAAATATCTGAAAATGCAATGGTCACTAAACAAACTGCCATGAATCATGATGAAGGTAAACATTTTCCATTTATATGGGAAACATATTGTTTACCGGGTCAAGCAGAATTACACAAAGATGAATCAATATTAATTAAGCTCATCCGATCATCGAACAAGTTGTAGGCGCATATCATGTTCACATAATATGAGACTATAGTTTGCTTGAGTCTCAAAATGATGCATCCAAGTAGTTGACATGTACATGTCTTTGCTCTGGTCTCATCCTTATGGAAATTTTCACTGTGGTACTGATTCTCAAATCTGCGAGTCCGAGTTTGCGAGTTCGAGGGGGCCCCCACTCCCCCCCCCTCTCGAAAGGCACTAAGAAAAATTTCGAGGTTTTCTCAGGGGAGTGATTCTGAAATCTGCGAGTCCGAAGTAGTAAATTATCCTAATATAATGAATAGATTTATACTCGGCTAAGAAGACGCTGAGAGCCATTATGAAGCTATTAGCTTGTGACGTCATAGATTCGGTGATCTCATAAGGCGGTGACGTCATAGGTCAGTGACGTCATAAGTCTGTGACGCCATAAGTCGGTGACGTCATAAGTCGGTGACGTCATAAGTCCTGATTTCTGGTCCACTTACAACATCTGAAACATACTGAAGCGGGACGAACGAGCTGAGCGAGTGAGGCCCAGTAATTTCATCAGCCTGAAATATACTAAAGTAGACTTACACTAGACCAAGAAGGCTCATTAGTCTAAAATATTATAAAGTTGACTTATGCTAGATCAAGCAAGTGTGCCGCTCTAAAGCCTTAGTCTAGAACTCTCAAATATTTTTGTCTCGCATTATCCACTACTGTGATGCCACAAAAGAGGGGGGGGGTGGCACTAAGGGTCCACTTAATACTTTGTCACGAAAAAACGACAACGTTAATTACTGCGGATAAATACTTTATTACATGACTACGCGAACAATGTGAAGAGTTGTTAATTAGAACGGTTTTACAATTCGACTGAATCGGGTACGAAATTACATCTACGAAATCACTGCGCTTTTTGGGTGTGGTACAGGAAATCAGACCGTTATGTGGTCATGATCGCGGTCTGGACATCCGGCGCTAATTACTCATTGTTTACATGCGCGAATAACGGGTTCGTTTGTACTTTACGCGCAATTCTACGATAAGATCTAGTTATGTTTATAGTACGGAGTACGGTGTGCGCGTGACGTCATATGGCCACGGTATACGTCGCAGACGTCACAACTACATATCAGATTGGGCAAAATTTTGAAAAGACATGGACAGGATCTTCATCTTTTTGGCTGCGCGAAGAAATCCAATACCCAAAATATTTGAGAATAGACTAAATTCACCTTTGGATCATCTTGTGCCTAACTTGTCTGCTTGTAGATGGTCCCAGAGCTTTGTACCTGAATGATTGGCTCTCACTCTATTTTGGGGAGATCCGCAGACAAATAAAAAACTTTTAACTCTAAATATACCTATAGGCCTATACTTTTATGAATAAGAAAATCTAAAATAGTAATCTAGGACCTCCCAAAAGTCGAGAAAATTCACTACCCCTTCCCTTCTTTCAACCTTATTATGGATATAATACCTTATCTTTTGAGATGAAAAAAGTCAATAAAAATGAATAAGAGCTTCACAATTACTCTTTCCTATACGTTTTTCCTAGCCTAGTATTGTTCTACCTTATCTATATTAATAAAGCGCAAGCGAAAAACGAAAACCGTCGTTCGTTGCTACAAAAACCGTGGACAACCCAATTCAGCGTCTGTCGGCGTGTCGGGAATCCTCGTTCATGTTCGGCGGGCTAGCAGAATGGTTATTTACGTAACGGGAACTGAAAGCGAGCAATTCCAGCACGAATGTCAGTGCAGCCGGAGGCCGCGAACGAGCTTGCGAGTGCGCTTGCACTGACATGAGTGTGGATTGCTCGCTTGTAAGTTTCCGTTACGTACATAATTTTTCGTACGATCTGTTCCAGAAGTGAAAATAACAAGGATTTCAACTTGCTTATCAACACTTATCAATTTCGAATTTACTTTCTGCACGCCTTTTCCCTCTTTTCAGCACGCAATTTTACTTTCTGCACGCTAATTCATCACTTTCTGAACGCCGTTCAGAAAGTAGATAGCGTTGTGGAATCGGCTGCCTTCGTCACCATTTACAAGACTGAAATGATCAACTTTCAGTGCATGAGTACGAAAAACTGTTTGACAAGCGACGAGCGACGACGACGATTTATGGTTGGGTGACGGGAGAGAGACTCGTCAGTCGTCACTGACCACACAAATTATGAGCGGTACCCAAAGGACGTATGTTTCCTCGCGCTGCGCTCTTTCTGGCTTCCTTTGTGAAATGGTGAACCAATTTTGGCCATTTGCTTAAAGGATAGAGACTCGAAAATTTGAGACAAAATTTAAAACTAATTAATAATATGCATTGGGTTGAGGGCACTTGCCTGGTATTGTGAATTTGATTGAAATATTATTGTTTTCATCAATTCAATGTCCATTCCTTATTTTTCTTTTCTTTTTTTTGGTTAGCGCGTATTTAAAAGACAGTAGTTCATGCAGGAGAATTGAGTTCACTAATATAGGTTTCTTTGTAAGCGGAAAAAATCTGGCGACTCAGAAAATTCACTGATAAACTAATGTGATGCTGCTTAGTTTGTTCCATGACGTATTTATAATTCAATAAACTTGATAGTTACGGTAATTGTTGAAATTTTTTGTTGAGTACTTGAGAGGTCTTTTGTAGACAACACAATTTTGACAGATTCAGATTTATCTCCATAAATATTTTTATTTTACAGGTTTGAATTTTCAGCACTATATTTTGTAAGCATATTATTTTCTGATGAATTTTTCCCAATCTATAAACTGTTTGAATTCTTTCAATTTAATACCGAGTCTATCAAGAGATTTTTCAATAATCCATGATTTTTTTTTTTTTTTTTTTTTTTTTCAAAGTAAAGTGATCGTTTACCATTTTCAGGGGTGCTATCATCAGAGCCTGTGTGGAAGCTGTGAGTAACAAATTGTCAAAGTAAACTAGTGCATATTTTCAGACGTTTGTGAGGAATAGTGTATAAAGCAATGGTTGTAATAATTAGATCTTAAACAAAGCCAACGTTTATAGTGAAACGAGCAACCAAAGTGAAACTTATTTTAAAATAGTGTTTGGTCAAGGTTTAGCAACAGGTATAACATTTTTGTTTATTTTTAAATGAACTCGAACTAAAGAAAAACTCATTTTAAAATAAGGTTTGGTTAAAGTTTAGCAATATGTTTTTTTTTTAAATGCAATAGAAGTAGAACGTATTTAAAATAGGGTTTGGTCAAAGTGCGCAATATGTTTTTTTTTTTTTTTTTTTTTTTTTTTTTCTATCAATAGGACTAAAATTGTGACTGAATGAAGTACTATTTTTCAAAGGATTAATGCAGATGAGGGATTGTAATCATTCTCTCCTATTGATATGTCCATAAAGTGCATTCAGAAATAGATGGGCAGGGGCAGACCCCTACTGCCCATATATGCGGACAAAAGAATGTAAAGGAACTCGAACCGTTCAAAAAATAGGGAAGTTTCATGATTATTTTTTGGAAGAGAAGAAATTTTGTATCTACAAAACAAAATAAATTTCTTTATAAGAGCAGTTTCTCCTTTCTTTTGCCAATAAATAGAAAAAAGTCTCTTATTGTGTTAGTGAATTACCGCGTAGTTTCAGGTACCTTTTTTTGGGGAAATTTTTTAAAGAAAGAAAAATTGGTTTTCAATTCCAAAATTGGTATTCACCTGCGGCTAGCGGCTGTTGTCGACGCGTAGCGACGACGCAACAGACGCTAGTTATATATATTGTATAAAGATAGACGCTGTTGTGCGCACATCCTAGATTTTCACGGTACAACGAGTAATAAGCATGTCCTCTTGACGACAATTTCGTTGTATACACACATCACCTGTGACCACTCATATAGAAATTGTACATATAATACACGTACAGTATATGTATAACGCAGTATTATGGTTTGCCTTTCCTATCCTCAACTCCGCCTTCTTGGCTTCATACAAAATTCAATTTGTGTTTGTGCGTGCGTGCGTGCGTGCGTGTTTCAATTGAGAGAGATTTATTGAGAGGCGGAATAATAATGTACAAAATAATTTTTACATCGATTATTCTGTTGTTTAGACATAGGGTATACTCCTGTAATTCACAATACACGGATAAAACGCCATGTACAATACCCGCCATGAACTTTCCTCCTTTATTTTTTGTAATTTTTGTCGGTCTCCAAGTGGGAGAAGTATTAATTATAATACTTGTAGATAGATACCTACCTGCTCCATTGAAGGCCACCACAATAAAAAGTCCTACTCATTTTTTTTTTTTTTTTTTTTTTTTTTTTTAAGAATGGAGTGAATGAAGGATGGGAGAGATCAAGGAGATCTGTAAGTTTGGTTGCGTTGTCGTGGTCATCATTTCAACCTGGAGAACACTGATTTCTAACCTTGGTTGCACTTCAGAGTCACCCTATTAAAGCCCTGCGGGCTTGTTGAACCAGACAACCAATCCGTGCTATTGTTCAACAAATGAAGGTACGGTAGTCATTCAATGGAACAGGGGGCCTTCAATACATTTCAGTGCGGTGTTAGTGTCAGATACAAAATCGTAATAATGATTCATTGCGTCAGCATATTTACTACTCGTTCTAGACAAAGACGCTATTTCCATACTTTTGTATTACTCATACGTTTTCAAAATTATCTTCGACGTGCCCCCCTTCGCCCCACATTGGAAATTTGATTCGACTACTAAGTCCGACGTCCTTTCCTACATCCCCTTATTGAACCACAATCCGATCCAACTCTCCAATCTCTTGCAAAACCCCTTTTTCTATTTCTCGATATTCGTCCAACAAAACCGTCCCATTTCTTTACAGACAATCAATACATATATCAGGAAGCAGTTCCGTCCAAAATAATTATCATCTGACCACTGAGGGCCGACAGCGAACATCGCAAAGTTACAAAAGATCCTCTGCATCCCTATATAAACCGCGACGATCTACGAGAATGATTATTACCCATCAGAGGGATCTTGACGTACCGTTTCTTTCAAGCATACACTGCACTGCTATCGGCATACGTTTTCGCTCGCATTACTACGTTTCGCTTAGTTTAAACTTTCTTGTATTTATCTCGTAGTACCAGTGACCTACTTATAATTATTTTCTATCGTAAAGTGCGTACGGATTTTTAATCATTGTATCAGTGCATCGTATGTAAATTCGTTAATGTGAGTAATCAAATATATTTTATATAATGGACCCTTTCTACCTTGCCTCCTCAATCGCTCTTTTAGAATTCGGTATCATAATTTTCATGTACAAATTCAGTTCAATCTTGTGTGCTTACTCTGCAACAAATATCTTAAATTAAATCGAACCCTATCTCGTCAGAGCAATCTCCTTGTCCTCAAATCCCTCTGACAGTTAGTGCGTCTTGTAGTACTTTGGGCACACCGTTCAGAGATTTATTGGTACCAATAAATTGGAAATTGAGCATTCTACCAGTCATTGTCAACTACTGTTTCATGCACGCAGATGTATTGTGTGGTTGGGATGTCATTATCTCGCTGTATTGTCGTTTGTCGTGGTATTCTGCGCTGACGCTTTCCTCATGCAGACCCTGACGCAGTATTCTATCAACACAATTTAATGATTCTGAGACTCGCTCTGCAGTTCTGCACAGCTCAAGTGCCAGAACAGACCATTAAGACATGATTTATGAGAGATTGGGGAAAAACTGAGTATTAGTCAATCATTTCCACAATCTGGGAAGTTGTGTATGTGTGTGCGTGCGTGCGTGGGTGTGTGTTACTGAATTGTTGAAGTCACTGCTTTCTAAATTCATGTTCGGAGTCTGGTCCTGTAATTCTCCAGCATCACACATCGGCTTGTCAGAGGGATGTGTCCATCAAGTTGAGACTTTGATTTACATGGCAGGATTTTTGTCATGTCTGTGGGTATTGGTCATTTGTGGAGGGATTCATTCAATTGGAGTAGAATGCTCTGTTTTGTTTCCACAAGAGGGTATCACCCTTTGTGTAGGATTTAGGGGGCTTAAAAACGATATTACGGTGGGTTGGGAGACATAGTCTTTCTTTTTCCATACCTATCTTACTTATTTGGCGAGAAGATTTTAGATATGCCTATTGTGGGACTCGAGTCCTAGACCTATATTTTGGACACAGCTGTTTAGCCTATCATGTGCTGCTGCTCTCTGAGTTTGGTTGGAAGTTTAGTGGTGGGGGCGCGTAGGTGAGTGTAGGACTTTCATCAAGTATACCAGAACACCCAGTTCAGTCTGTCGACCAGCAAGCAGTGAATGTATCGATTTTCCCGGACTGGGTCATTTTATTAGGTACCTACCAGACTTTACATCCACTGGTCTTGTCAAGTGCCTACTGTTCACAGTCTCACCCATTACAGTACCTATACCTACAGTACAGCGGCGTATAGCGCAATATAGTAACTTAACTCACGTATATAAATAATAATTATGCGCGAATACTGCAGACATAAAAGCCTGCATACATTGCGCTGCAATGTGCCACTATTCACACACACGCAAACACACAAGCTTTACCTCTGCTATAGGAGTAATAAAACAAGATAGTATACTACGCTACAAAGACCGACGCGACAAGAACCGACGCGACAAGGGCCGACGCGACAAGGGCCGACGCGACAAGGGCCGCAACGCGAGTTCATCGCTTACATTTTTCTTATGTGGCGTAGGCCATGGGGACGATAGTGTCTAATTCTTTCCTGAAGTTTGGGGGTGGGCACTGAATGATGAATCATCGATCGAAAGGCTGCGTACTTGCGGCAGGAGGGGGTGAAATGAAGAGCCATTTATCACTAGATCAGTGTAGATTGGTTTTCCGAATATATAAAAATGATGTGCGCCATTAATGAGGTGAAGAAAGAACCAAAAAATTGACACCCAAGCCACCGATCTCAAGTAAAAGTTCAATGGATGGGTAGAAAGAATTTATGAATGAAAGAATTTTAAGCATTAAGCTCTATAAAGATGGAAAGGGAATTTAGAAGAGGAAGCAGAACAGGCAGCGGATAGTGCAAAACAACGTAATCCCCCCCCCCCTCCCTTCTATAATTGTGTGCCTGGAAAACATATAGATACATTTTTTTTTTTCTTTTTTCTAAATATTCTTAAAATTGAAAAAACCCATATCGGTCTATGATGAGAGGGAGAGAGGGAGTTTGAAGTTTTCAAGAATTACACTAGGTGTTTGGTGGGATAAGTTAACCCTGCGTCATGCAATACTGTTTGGGCGTGCTCTGGCACGCGCGTCGACATACCATCCACCATTTGCTATACTGGAAAACTCGAATGTCGGAATGAAGAAAAGAATATCGCCGCACGTAACCAGTCGACGGACGAGAGATGAATTCAATAATTCGACGCCTGTACGCTGTACCGTACACGTATAGTAACGCGCGACTATTAATAAAAATCGGTAACGATAATAAACGGAAATGCGAGCACCAACATACCGCCGACGTGCAGACGTACCGCCGCGCCGCCTTACCTACACTATCTACACGTATACGGGAAAATTGCGGTTTTCAAGCGATAAAACATGCTCAAAAATCGGCGCAAAAATGTCGAATAAGGGGTAGTGCGTGATCGGAAAAAATTTATTAGGTAAAATGGAATGCAGAAGAAGACGTGCGAAAGAATATATTTATACCGTTATGTTGAGAGCCAGAAATATAAGGAATATCCGCGCACGCTTCTAGCACTGTGTAAGTATTGTACGTATTAAACATCAGCAAAGACAAATAAATGTTTGTTTGAAAACTGCAGGTCAAAAAAGAAAGAATAGATATTCGTGCGTAGGTCGAAGTAGCGTTCATTATACTATTGGCTGAAATACAGAACGAGAAGAGAGGAAAAAAGTTTAGAGGGAGGGGGGGGGGGGTAGCGTCAGCTAGGATAGTAGTAATCGTGGAAGGTTATTGGAAAAAACAGAAAAATATGACCAAAAATTATTTTGAAAATCGTAAATCTTTACGCAATTCAGGACGAAAAAACAGCGTTCGGAGTTGAGCATTAAATACTTCAGTTATCAGTCAATGCAGTAAATACCATAGGTACTTCCGAGACAATTAGGTGACGTTTTGTAGACGGAGAAGAGTAATCTTGTACAAACGCGTGCACCACAAGGAAGAAAAATGTAATCATAAGCAGCTAGTACCAGGTTGAAGGTGCTATCGGGAGCTACACTAGCTTTCACTATAGCCTAACTCAGGCAGAGCCGTGGCCGGGGGGGGGGGGGGCAAATGGGGACTCCCCCCCCCTCAACATTTGCGTTTGACCCCCTGGCAATTTGACCAAAACAAAAACAAAAAATTTTTACCATTGTCTTTGAAAAGTTTGTCCCCCTTAAAAATCTTTATGCCCGCCTGAAAATTATAGTCTGGCTACGGGCGTGAACTCTGGAATACACACTAACTCAACCCTACCCATACTGGATAGAAATGTAAACCGGAAGCCAATGAGAAAGGAAACCACGTTGTCGAAGTACTTTTTCCGCTTCTTAATGAATCGCAGTTAACGATCTACAGTCAAGAGTACAAGGACGTGCGAGGCTAATTTTTTCTCTTGAATTATGATGTATTGATTTTCCGTTATGTCACCAATAATTGGCAAAATATTGCAAAATGCTACTTACTGAAATGTTGAACTTCCTCTACATCACGCTTTCAGTGACTTTCATATCATCAGCAGTAGACTAATCAAAAACAATATAAACAAAAACTTTAATTAGAGATGAAATTGAGTTACATAATTTGTACATCTAAACTATATGTCTGACGTTTTGCGTTTTCGCGCTCTGGCAGATTTAGCGCAAACTCCCATTCAACTGGTAACATCTTTCTGGTCCACCCCACCCAGTATACTGTATAGGTAACGATGGAAAAATTACGTGCGCTTATTTGGTAACCTATCTCAATCTGCTGCATTATGAATTGTTGTCCTTGTCATAACATGCGGTGACTGTTCTTTATAGCAAATGAAAATGTTATTTATGACCTAACCGGTAAGTTTCAATTCATTTATTGCAGGTGCGCACTGAAGGGGAGGGGGGAATACGAGGGCTGAAGCCCCCCCCCCCGCGCCTCAAGCTCGAAAAATGAATCTACTTTTACAGCACTAGAACGTGAGTTGAACTGTTGAAGACATCTTTTTAAAAGTGTCTTATTGTTAAGCGTTAAGTGTCTCTTTTATTGAAAAACGTTAAAAATGGATATTTGAAATTTTTTTCCGGCTATGAGAGTGAATCTGAAACTACTGAATGTTCTAATCAGGAAGACGATTTTTCCACTTCAAATACAAGTACATCAGGTAGGCTCAAATTTTATCATCCCAACACGGAAGTTGAAGCTATTGAAGGGGGAGCACCATCTACTTCAATTTTTTTGGACGTCACTTTGTTCAAAAAGTTGGTCAAGAATACCAAAGAAAAATTGATTGCTCTAAAAACTGTAACCTAACCTAACCTGAGAATAGCTCCCCCCTAAAGAAATCCCTGTGTGCGCGCTTGATTTAGTGAATGTCACTTGTGATATACGTTTGTTTAGCATGTTCATATTTAGAACTTCAAATGCTCGCTCCCCTATTTGGGGAGGGGGTAGGAGGCTCTAACATATTAATGTTCTTTGGGTATACGCATAGAGAATAAATATTATATTAAGCAAGTTGTAGTCTCATACCTATAAAGACATGCGCGTATATAACTTGTTCAAGGATCGGATGATAGTAATTCATCTACAAATATTAAGTAAGGTGTTTCTGACTGACCCGGTAAAAAATTAGTTTCCAATGTAAATGGAAAATGTTTACCTTCGCGTGATGATTCATGACAGTTTGTTCAGACTCTAACACCATTTTCTAGGAAAGGAAGGTGATATGACGAGAGAATAAATAAAATCTAGGAGTGGATAGTAGAAGTGATTCTCCTAATGAGTTCTGAATAGTCAAGTCGTGTGTACTCATTACTCACGCGACTGCGTGAGTGTTTATGTAAAGAATTCACCTAGATTTTATATTTTTTAAGACTTACGCATGCGTAGGTGCGGTGGCTGTATAATACAGTATATCTAATGCAAAATACGATATACATAATTATAAGTACATAGGTAGTTCATTCTAATGCGATTCTACTAAAATACCCCTAAATGAAAATTAAGATAGTTACGGACGCAGAATATTATGTGTATAGGATAGGTCTAAATACGAGTACAAGTAAATATTATGTGTAGATATAATAATATGTAATATGTACATTTAGGAGGCGTTTGGATGAGTAATAATTATGGGGGTAAGGCTATGGAATAAGTCTGTCGCGGTCATGGTTGCGTACGCGTATACGCACGTTCGCGGTGAGAGGAACGATAATTCAAATTCGTTGAGTTGACATTACCGGATCGAGACTAATTGCAAAACTAATCGAATATATATATACAACTGCGCTGTTAGTGACATGGAAGCACGTGCTTTAGCAGTCAGCGTTACGTTGCATTGTGACGTTAAATCGACGAGGCGAGGCGAGGCGAGGCGACGCTCGCCGCTCGTAACGTACGTGCGTATAAAGTATACGTACTCGTAGTATCGTATTGTTGTTGCATCGCATTGCATTGGATCAACCGCGCGCGTCGGGCCGCGCAGCGCCGCCGGATTGAAAGCCCAAGATGACGCTTTTTACTATACTATACATCTTTTCCGTACTTTGAACGCACGATTAATCATCGCCGATTCGTTACGCTCCCTATACAGTATGCACTCACATCCGAAGATATTATTTAACACGTTTGTTTCGTGTGCAGAAAACATATTTTACCAACGAATCGGCTGCGCGTGTCGCTGTCGCGATGAAAGTCTACAATACCGTACAATATATGTATACCTACTGTACATACTACTCTTCTCTTATCAAAATCGTAGGCTACTTACTCGCGCGATCTGTATGAGTATACTTCTTTGTATTTTTTATATGCACGTTTAGTGTAAATCTCGTCCACACGTTCATTTACTTGATTATTTTCCTCATATTTTTTCTGTTTTCAAATATAGGGGTGTGAGGTAATTTCCCTGAGCTCTCCTCACCTGTTACAATACAACTATACCCACGCTATAGAATTACAATAATTATTATACTGGTGATTCTAAAGGGTATCTTTTGCTCTTCGTGACATGAGGAGCCACTACCTACCCTGTAATACCATGAAGAACCTCAAATTTTAAAATTAAATATTACACCTGAATCCTTTCGCCTTCAAACTTATTCTCTCATATACATCCTCAACATCCTTCTTTCCTCTCCTCCCCTTTTAATCTTCTCTCGATCATCTCCAATTTTTTAACATGTTTTGAAGGCGTAAGATTGAGCCCTGGCGTGACCTTGCCGGGCCAAGGTAAAAATTTGAAGCCCTGCTCATCACAGGCTAGGCCAAGCCAGATATTTGGTACGTCTGAAGGCGGGCAAGGGAGGAAAAATTATACCCAAACTCAGGCCTGATCTTTTGATAACAATTCCAGCCGCTCTTATTCTTTTAATCCACTTTTAAATTGTACTCACGCTCTCATCATCGTTTTTTATTCCAACTCCATTCCAATATTCTTCATCTGGAACAAAGAAAAAAAATCGACAAGGAAGCAAAACAAGCAACCGGTCATTCACCAGTCAACCTCTCTTTCCTTCTTTCACCCTCCGCCTTTCCGCCAATTGTATACGTTCACTCAACTTCAACTTGGTTTTATGTGGAAATTGTGCACTTTCTAACAAATTTCACATTTTTGTATTTGACGGCATTTCAACGTTCCTATAAGCCTTTCACACTATTGCGGATAGTATACCGTTTGCCTGATTCCTTATCTCGCTGAACGGTATACACAAAACTTCAATTTTCTCAATTTTGGTATTTTCATATTCAATTCACTAGAATAAAAATTATCTCAACTTGAAAACAAAGTAAATATTGGATTATTCTTCAAAAGTATTTTTTTAAGATTATAATTTATTATTTTTATTTTATTTGATATTGAATTAATAATTATTATTCCTTTAATAATTACATTTAAAATTAATATCAATAAATTAATTTTATTAATTACTTATATTCCTAATATTTATATTTATTACAACTATATAATTGAAATAAAAAATAATAAAATTGATATACATTTTTGTTTATTACGTTCAGCGAGATACGGAATCAGGCAAACGCTATACTATCCGCAATAGTGTGAAAGGCTTATAAAGATCTTGCGTGAAGTGCACAATTTTAATCAACTTATTTTGACGAACTAAATTAATAAAATCGACTGTAGGTACCTTCTCAAACATTGTGTTTTGTAGGGGAGAAAAAAAAAAAAAAAAAATTGCGTTGGACAAAAGTTATAGCCCTCTTGATTTCCTGTCGAGTATTGAATATACCTAGTTTTAAATGTCTTGGGTGAATTTTTCAAGTTCATTACTTTTTCAACAAGCTTCCGCAAATAACGGTCGTAGAAAATATAGAGAGCGCCTTCTATGAGATTATTAGTGAATATTTAAGCATATTATCTACGTACATTCAAGATTATAATGACTGATGCTGATAAGTTAAGTGATGTGACCCATCAGTTCACAAGATAACAACAAAACTATAGATGAAACTTAATTAATAAAAAATCAAGAAGGAAAGAAAAGATTAGGTTGCATAATTTGATCTCCGTCAAGAAGTTGATGGAAATACATGGAATAGAGTGTCCGGGCACGTACATATTATGGATTAACCACGGCTCTGAATTAACGATCTTAGTAGTGAGTTAGTAGGCTATACCGGGTGAGGTGAAATGATGTTACAAGGTAAATGGGAGTTTACGCTAAATCCGCTGTAGCGCGAAAACGCAAAACGTTAAGCGTATAGTTTAAATGTACGAAATTTTTATTTTAATTTTACCTATCTTTAATTTGAGCCATATTTGAAGTTTCTACGACTTTTCTGAGCCGAGTTATGGACCAAAATGTGCCAAAAATTGACTAATTTGCGAAGATTTTCGCTACAAAATATTGAAAAATCTTCCACCTCCAAGCATCATAGAGTTATTCAGGTATTTTTTTTTCGGAATCAGCGTTCAGTTTCACTTTGTAATCAGATAGAATGAAGAATGTGGAAGTTGGAACAATTAATTTTAATTTTGGCTACCTATTCGTACTTAATGAATATTTGGCACATTCTGGTCCATAACTCGGCTCAGAAAAGTCGTAGAAACTTCGAATACGGCTCAAATTAAAGATAGGTAAAATTAAAATACAAATTTCGTACATTCAAACTTTACGTCCAACATTTTGCATTTTCGCGTTACGGCGGATTTAGCGCAAACTCCCATTTAACTGGTAACATCATTTTACCTCGTTGAATGTGAATTGTTCACTTGCATTAATTGCGTTTGAATACGGCGCGGCAGTGTTCTCGCGTACTTATATTATATGAACTTTTAATCCAATACGATAAGACGAATCGACTACAAAATTTACGTAACAAAAATAATTTGAATCCAGGATATTAGTAAGAAATACTGTAAAAGAGTTCGTTGATCGTTGGAAAAGGCGGAGCTGGAGTTGATTAGCTGAGGTGGCTGACTTCGTCTTGGAATTACTTCACGACAGAAAGAAAATTCTACCGTCAACACTGTAAGATAGTTGGTAATTAAATTTAGAATTAGAACTATATATAACACTCGTGCCTATAATTAATTTTGTGAACTCGAGGTTCAATTTGTCGTGATTCAAGAATCATCGATATACCACCAGTCTAAATTTAACTGCTTCCGCCCTGTCGAAGGATGAGTAAATGTTTCCTAAATTCTAGAGTCAAAAAAAAAGAAAACTTCGAAGATCGGAGGTCTTCATACTCACAGTCCCACTAAGGACTTCAACATCCCCGGACAGGGCGTGGTAACCTTGCTCCAATTCTCAGGGTGAACCTGCCTCAATACGGACAGGTCAAAAATCCCCTACACGATTGCCACCAAGCAAGGCGCAGTGCACTAATGCTACTCACTAACACGACCGGCGCGGCTCGCGGTAGTAGAACATATCCAGTTCAGGGACGTGAAATCACTACGAAGGACATGTGCGTAGAAAAAATTTAGAAAAGACAGTGTTGTACAGTATAGATTTCTCAGTGATCTTAGGACGAAAAATCCAAATAAAATTCCGACACATTGACGAGAGGTATCAATTAGAGGCAAAGGAGATAAGAAATATTTTTCCACACTCCTGACCGAAACCCGAAGAGAATAACCTGAAAAAAAAAAAAGTAAAGGTCCCCTTCCTCCCCTTCCTTACATCTGAGTGAGTGTCAAGGGCTCCTATAAAGATTACACCATCATCTTGACCTACCAGATTTCATCCTTCAATAGCTCCCATCTTCGCTCCAGACACGTGCTCTTATAGAAAAAAAAAAAGAAAAAAAAAAAAAAAAGTATCAGACTCCTGTTTCTCATATAATGTTTTTGTAATTAGATAAACAGGACTGACCTGATCGAGTACTTATAAATTATTTAAAATTGTAATAAGATACGTTCTGGAGCTTTTCAACTTGTCTGGACTCCGTTTGTTGTAATCCTCAGACTAGAGCCGAATGGGTGATTAAAGACACGAGACGTGCAGATCCGGATCACAAGAACTAAGCGTACTTGGATCGACTACTGGTACACAGCTCCGGAACAATTCCAATCATACGGAAGAAACCGATACGGTATATATGCGGATTGTGATCAACTTGATGGGCAACTTACTAGCGTAAATTTTCTTAAGAATTCGAATATTAATATTTGAAAAAGATATATAAAATGAAACTTCCTTTCTTTTTCTTTGCTAGAAGAAATAAAATGCGACAGAAAAGGAATAAAGCAAAAGTTTTTACTATAATATATAATTAACGACAACGAACAAGAAGTTACAAAGAGGAAAAAACTTGCTCCTCGCTTGCTATCTTGTGGGTGGACTGAACTTTCGAAGGGTGGCGTCGTAAGTCATATGGCGTTTGGGAGACCCATATTTCGACCTGATGTTGACGTCGAAAATAGGTGATCGAAGTTCTCAAACATTTACAATCGACGTCGAAAATAAGTTAGGTCGAATGTTGCTCGATGTCTTGATCGATCTGGATTCGACGTCATCTCGATGTTCGATCTAATTTGCCGGGGCCGGAGCCTTTCAATACTTTCCCCGCAGTCTATTGACTGCTGCATCCACCTCCTTGATATCTAGGAGGAATATAATATTATCCTCTACAAGTGTCAGAAACGTTACTATTGGTGGCGACTGCTGTGGAAAACAGGCGTCAATGATTCGCTCCGCAACACTCGGCTCCGCATTCGGCTCATTACCGACCGCCGAGAGGCAATAACAAAATGTCAGACAGCACACTTACCTACAAGCGACATTTTAGCAGACGGTATACTGTATAGGTACCAATAAATAACGTTTTATAACCAGCGGTGCTGATGCTGTACCGTGAAATAACGCCATCTATAAAAACAAAAATTGTTAGGTACTAAATATTTTGTTCTTATAATCTACAAAATACTACAAGTATTGGGCAATACAATGCATACCTAGGTATATCTAGCCTTCAGATACAATGATTTATCATCCTCTCCCATTTTAATTTTTTAAAACCTTCTTATATACTGTACCTTGAAAATTAACGGCTTGGCTTTTTGATGCAACGCGCGAGAATTAGGCGATAAAACTGAGTTTCCGAGTATGTTGATTTTCCGATCGCGCAATATCAATGATCGATTAATATTTAATTTTGATTCAGTTTCAAATTCCACAATCGATAATTTCAAAATTCAACATTATTTCTCATGCTCGTCCCCTTCCTCCTTCTCACATTATTCTAAAATGAAGGAAAATATATTTTTATAATATGTATGTACCGTATGTAGGTATGTATGGTTTTACCATCTCATTAATTTCATTATCAAATCCGACCGCGACCGGGGGTACGCCTATACCTCGTCCCGAAAGTTGCTAGCCCAGACGTGCTGATCCGCGCACGCTTCTTGCTCAGTCATTGGTAATATCTCGAGAACGCATCTTTCGTTCTTCTCAATTATTTATGAGGTCCAGCGCCAAATTTCACTTGATTTTGAGAACTCACCTATACTATTTGAAGAGTATGGACTGAAATTGAGGTAGTTTTTGTTATTTCATTCAGAGGATACCTAACTATGGGGATTAATAAAATGCACGCCATCAAAAGAGTTCTTGAACAGGAAACTCCAGTACGCGGGAAAAATGTTTTGAAGTATGAATCACGGGATGACGCATACACATCATTTTTAGGCTACTGAGCGTGAAAATTTTTCTTTACTACAGGAAATTATAGGCGCGTAATTACACACATACATCTGATTTTTGAAAAAAAAATTTTTTGCTCCGTTTTTGACAGACGCGCGACTTGGACTTTGTAATCTCTTTCAGTAATATTATGTAATGAATTAGATACCACAAGGGTGAGACGATGTTTGTATACGCGCAGTACTTCACGGTATTCACAAGCTCGAAGAAAGAAATGTCAGCCAAATATCTCGATCCATTGAGCGCAAACAGGGTAAATGGAAGAGCTTTGACGAGTACAAATTGTGGTGTACATTTTAGAATATCGAAATGAGGTCTGACAGCGCAATATCTTTTACTTGTCCGTTTTTCTTGAAGAACAATCTGCGCAAGCACCCAGTCGGAATGCAGATTAAATTGAAATTGGTGCAAAGGCCACAAGAGGCAAAGTGAATCTCGCTGGAGCAAAAATTGAAACGGGGACGTCCAGTTAAAGCTTAGGAAGCCTTGATAAAGCAATGATTCCCATTGGAAAAAAGAGGTATTACACCCGTCGCAAGGTAAATAGAGGGTGGGGGCAATGAACTTTCTCGACGTTTTGAAGGTCCTTGATCACAACTAGTATAAAAAAATATTTCAGGTTTCCTTATATATGTTACGCCTAATTCGCGCAATTGAAGACTGCGCGCATTAGGCTAAAATTTTGTAGAATGCGCGCAATAGTCAGTATTTTGCCAAATGCGCGCATTTTTCAACAGTTTTACGAAATATACGCGTAAGTAAGCTGACTGCGCGCAATCAACAAACTTTTTAAGCAGATTGCACGCATTTACCAAACAACAGTTTATGCAGGAACCGTGATTTTGTGCAGTTGCCTAATGAGTGCAGAGGAGGTAAGGAAATCTGATCTTGTTTAAGGTGGTCGTACCTAGATTAATTGAAAAGTAAGTATTATTTCAGTTTAATTCATTTTGATGAAAACGTATCATCAATTCTGCTATCAGTCTACATGGTACAAGTAAAAATACCGTACTAAAAATACGAATACATTCGTTCTGAAAATCCACGTTTCTGTATAAACTGAATGACATTGTCACAATAATCAAATAAGGTCAACATTATAAATTTAAAAATCGTAGTTCTAAACATTGAATAAAATTACTTGAATTTATCAGGTATCTATTTACTCATTATTTGTGCAAGTGCGCCCTGCATGGCAAGCTGAGTTACATAATAGTCCTGCTTTTTTGCAAGAGCACTTCTGCAAATCACATTTTTGATGGCAGTTGCATTTCCTGTACCCTTAACCTTTCCCCACAAAATCGAGCCGGACTAATTTCCGCAATGAATATGGAATTTCCGGCACGTCGCGTCACCCACCGCTAATGTCTTGCCTATTGCGCGCTTTCGCCGGAAGAAACCTGCATAGTCCGTGTCACAAAATCAAAAACATTTACACAATGCGCGCATTTGGCAAAATAATGACTATTGCGCGCATTCTACAAACTTTTAGCCTAATGCGCGCAGTCTTCAATTGCGCGAATTAGGCGTAACATATATACAGTATATGTTGGCGGCACTTTGTAAATTAAGGCAATTTATAAATATCCCAGGCAGTATATTATAATCAATAGGCATCTTACACTACTGAACAAAAAAAAAAAAAATTGTTTGTATTACTGATTTGAATACGTGATTCTGAAGTACTTTTCAACGCTGAATTCAATGCCGTTTTCCGTTTTTCTTTATCACGTCTAGATTTTTCATAATGTTGATGTCAATTTGCCGCAGAACGTCGCGGAACGCAGTGATAGGCTACTTAGTTGAGCAGTATTCAAGCTCGAACGTTTGTTACATATCGCGTCAGGCTGCGACAAAAGGACGCAAATAAACATCGACATTATGGAAAATCTAGACGTGATAAAAAAAAACGGAAAACGGCATTGAATTCAGCGTTGAAAAGTACTTACTTTAGAATCACGTATTCAAATCAGTAATACAAACAATTTTTTTTTTTTTTTTGTTCAGTAGTGTTATTAAAGGTTCGCTTTGTTTTATAAAAAGCCTAGACAAGTTACAAATGTCCTAGGTAAGTCTTGAATTGCCTCGGTAATGTGTAAATTGCCTGGTGTGTAAATAGCGATTATACACAACTCTGTTGTTGATCGTCTACGTTGGATGTGCAGGTCTGACCTACACATCGTGCATGACAAGAAATGGAACGAACGACTACCAATTACCTATTCAATTTATGGAAATAGGGCGTATCACAGTGGAATCAAGCAATCACCCTACGTCAACTTCGGGAAATTTCGCGTCAAAATCTCTCTTCATACGTTTTTCTTGCTGCACTACCTAATGTTTGATTAGAATTCCCCCTCTCATGTAAGATGGCTTGCGCTCACAAGTCATCACTGTCATTAACAGTGCAGGTGGAATTCTCTTCCATTGGAGCACATGATGTACCTTACATTTCTTCGAGGGCCGCAGAAACTTCATCTTCTTGCGTCATCTGGGGTAGAAGTTCTGGTGGTAGATCTGTGTTATCTGAACCGCGTTTTGCAGGAACACCGAACATAGCCTTGCAGTGGCGGATCTATGATTTCATGAAGGGGGGTGCTAACGCTAACTTTCACCATGATTTTTTTTTTTTTTTCTAATAGTTTACTCTGATTTGTTTTTTTTTTTTTTGTTCTTTTTTTCTTTCCTTTCACTCTTATTATAACGTACTTTTCTTTTCTCCAAGGGGGGTGCTATAGCCCCTCAGCACCCCCCCTCCCCCCTAGATCCGCCACTGTGGCCTTGTAAGGTGATCGCTTGATTCCACTGTGATACGCCCTATTTCCATAAATTGAATCATTGGTAGTCGTTCGTTCCATTTCTTGCCATGCACAATGTGTAGGTCAAGCCACATCCAACGTGAACAGTTAGTGATGGGTGGTTGTCGGTCATTTGAAGAAACCGGTAGTTTGGTAGTCGAAATTTTCAAAAACCGATACTACCGGTAGTGAGAGAAAAAATCACCAGTACTACTGGAGAATACCGGTAGTTTTTTTTTCAAATGGGGTCAGACAGAAACATTGAAAAAAAAAACTACCGGTACTACCGGTTGTTTTCCAACAAATAGATGCAAATTTGAACGCAGACAGCATTTAAATTAGATCATTAGAGATCAGACTCAAATTTCACACATTACCGAGGCACTTCAAGACTTACCTAGGACATTTGTAACTTGTCTAGGCTTTTTATAAAACAAAGCGAACCGTTAATAAAATGCCTATTGAATATATACTATACCTAGGATATTTATAAATTGCCTTAATTTACAAAGTGCCGCTAACATATATGTAACGTGAATATTGATATGCTTAGCAATCTGTATTATATCTAAGATACCTCAGTACGTACGGTACGATATTGTCATTACGTTGTATGATATGAACCAGTAAACATCTCTTAAAGCCTCTCTTCTGATCTTGTGATTTACATATATATATGTGTATGTATAAGATTTTTTCGTTTGTGGAACTCCTCCAAAACTATCTGGTGGATTTTTTTGTAACTTGGCCATATTGTAGTACTTAATATATTTGAAAGATGTGCACCTGCATTTTTTTTGAGAATTGGATGGGTAGTTCTCGAGAAGCTTTCAATTTTTTGAGGAAATCCAATGAGTAGTTCTTGAGAAATTTGCATTTTTCTCACTATTACAGGTAGTCGCTCACATTACCTGAAGCAAATTCCTATCCTTTTGTTATCAGTGCGTCTATTGTGTTGTGATGAAGAACCTTTTATTTGACAGGTTCATTTGATAAAGGGTTCATTAAATTAATTTACAAGATATTGTGTAATTTACGATAGTTCCAAATAAACTATATCAAAGAAAAAAAAAGAATGATTTACACACTGCAGTGAGGGCTTCTTTGGGTTAGGTTAGGTTAGAAATATGCACCTGCAATTTTTTTCGAAAATAGAATGAGTGGTTCTTGAGAAATTTGAAATTTTTTTGTTGATAAATTTCTCACGGTCACAAGTAGTTATTCATAATATTACAAGAAGGAAATTCTATCCTTTTGTTATCAGGATGTCTATTGTGATAAAGAACCTTTTATGTGACACGTTCATTCTTTACAAAGGGTTCATTAAAATAGTTGACAATTTACACCGTGATGGCTCTGGCTATGGCTTGTAAAATTTATAAGTCATTAGTATGAGTGATTTTTTTTTGTTTTTTGTTTTTTAACGCGTTTGGAAAGGTCGGAGCTTGAGAGAAGGGATGGTGAGGGGTGGACTGATGAATGATTCGCTTTGACTATATATTATGTGGACTGCGCTAAGCATTAAAAAATACGGTTCAATATCTACGCTGAGGGGAGTGGTGCGACTGTGTTACGCTTACGGCGTACGTGTATGAGGTGCGAACGGCGAAAACTACGATTGCGGTGAGGAGGAAAGGTGCGACGTGTGTATTTTAAATGGTCGTGGTTTTTGCCGTTTGGCTTATCAGTTCTGTGGACGCTCTTTTCGGTTGTTTTACAGACGTTAGCGCAGTCCACATAATCAATAGTTATAAAGGTGATTCGACGCTTTTTTGGCTTTAATGTCGATTTACAGTGGTACCAGTAATTGCAGGTGACCACGGCTCAAGATGTATAATAGAACAATATCTGACTGGGAAAAACGTATGGAAAGAGTGAGTAATTGTGAAGCTCTTATTTATTTTTATTGACTTTTTTTTTTATCTCAAAAGGTAAGTTTATCCATTACAAGATTAAAAGGGGGAAGGGGTAGTGAATTTTCTCAACATTTTGGACGTCCTAGATCACTTTCAATCTGCAATAATTTTAGGTTTCCTTACCTATTTCTAATATTCTAGGCCTATATTCAGACTTACAAGTTGTTTTTGTCTGCGGATTTCCCTAAAACTACTGGGATGTATCATTTCCAGACTCAAGCAAATGATACTCTCATATCTGAAGATGTGCGTATTCTACTTGTTTGGCGATTAAATGAGCTTAATTGATGGACCTAGTAATTCATCTATGTATCTGTGATTGATCCGGTAAACATTTTGTTTCCCAACATGTAAATTGAAAATCTTCATCATGATTCATGGCAATTTGTTTGGTGATTATCAGAATTTCCAAGAATTTTGATTAGTCAAAGGAAAATTTGTGTACTACTCACGCGACTGCATGAGTGTTTTTTTTTTTTAATACTGTATACCGTTTTTCTTTTTTACTGTATTTACCGCTCCTCCAATTCCTGCGTAATCTTTTTTCGGGAATATAATATATCACAGCATTTAATTAGAATGTTATCCCAATAAAAAGAAGAAACGAACATTAAAAGGACAAAGTAGCAGTATTTATAATATTTAGCATTATTAAAATATGTAGAACAATAAATGAAATAAACCAACAGTAGAATGACAAATTAGCATTATTAAAATATGGAAAACAGTACTATATGACATCGACCAACAATAAAATGACAAAATAGCATTATTCAAATAGCCTACATCGAGCAATATCAGAACGATAAACTCGGGTACCTGTCATAAAATTTAGGGGGAGTAAACAAAATAGGTTCAGAATAAATTGAATTTACAGAAAAAAAAAAAAAAAGAAAAAAAAAATGTTGAGCCTATTGCACAAGTAGCGCTCTTTTGGCTTTTGCAGGTCCTTCCTCTCTTTCTTTTTTGCCCAAGAGGAATATTCTTGCGCTTAGGCGGAGGCAATACAGAGCTTCAGCCTGATCATTAAGTCTACTAAATGCTTACATGTGGAGTGTTTGAGAAAGTAGGGGCAGGAGCACAACGAATTATTGGCGCACTGACGATCGAGCTAAATTTTCTATACCTTGTTCCTATACTCCGCAAATTTTTCGAATGTTCTCCACCTTCCTACCTTACCGTCGACGGAGCCTATAGCAGACATGAACTTAGTTTGCTTATGCTTAGCACTTGTAATACGGTTCAACATCATCTGCCGCGTCATCACCTCACAAGACTTTCTTATTCGTCAGCGACTTTGGTAGCCTAAGCTAGTGTCTGAGTAATTATCTTTTGGATATCCTACAAAAGTACTATATCGCAGTACGCTTATACAACATGTTCCAAAAATCGATTATCTGGTTGAAACATGTGTACACACATTTGTACATATTTAAAGATGACCTAATCGTTTGTTGATTCATTTCTTCAAACTTTTTTCATTGCTTCATTATGCTCTCCTAATGTTCACAGCTGTTATACTATGTGCTTTCTCAACTTCTTTAATGTTTCATTTTACTCTCATAATGTTTGCAGGATACTTTTGAATTATTCTTTTTTAATGTGCCGATAAATCGCACCAATATTTTTTCATACTGCTCGAATACGATTAGAATGTCGTTGGAAATTTATACGTCTTAGAACTTCACTTCATGTTGTGTTCTTTTTTTTTTTTTTCATGTTCAAAATTTGTAATGTCGTTCAACTATTACTTATCCTGGGTTAACGGCTTATTTTTCCCGTGTGACTGACTATTTTTCCTGAGCCGATAAATCACACCCGATAACTATATAATTATACGTACCGTTAGGTAATTGTGAAATGAATAAAATACAAATAAATGACTAAACGCGCAGAAAAGAATGAAAACAAAACTTGTGAGGGCTTCGCGTTTTATAATATGGTTTTTTCAATGCGGATTGTGTCATCTGTGGGTGTTTCTGTCCGTCCCTGCCTAGCTCGATTTTCTATCACTCTTGCGCTCACACACATTTTCGTTATTTCAGCGCAGCAAAACGACATGCTCTTCGTTGATAACAATTACGTGGTGTATGTTTTTGACAATAGGAAGCTACAGATTTATGCCTCATTTTAGCCGCGATACAATTGTGAAGTTATGATGTTTCGGATTACAAAGTGGTTTTCGTTATTCTTCTCTCTTTCTTTTTGTAAAAGCGTAAGCGTCAACTGTTGTTGACGTAATATCTTTCTTCTTTTTTTTTTTTCTCTCTTTTTGCTGATGATAATTATTTTAATTATAATAATAATATTGTAACAATAGTAATTATTAATTATTTTCTTTATTTTTGTTATCGTTTCGGCGATCGTGAAAAGTATTGAGCCTTTCCTGATTGCAAGAGGAGAGCTTAAAAGAAGTTTTTCATCAGGCGGTTCACACCCCTTTGATCTCTTTTGTATTTTTGATTTTATGTACAGTATTATTAAATACATTTGAAAATCGATAGCGTTCATTCCAATTTGATTTTCAAATCCTAACTCATCCATCCGACTTTTATATTTATATATAATATAGGTAAGCAAAATTTCTCACTACTAAAACTCCAAGTCTAGATGTGGGATGGATTTTCGTCAGAGTGTGTAGGGTCTCCCGCTGTGGCCGCTACCACTGCTTGCTGAGCTGTCCCCCTGACTCATGGTGACTCGTCGTACTCGTACGTACTCGTACGACTCGTCCCTCAGTGTATGCGCTGTGCTTGCTCGAGGCACATCTCTTGTGCTGGTGACGCTCGCCTCTGTAGATTCCCGCGTTGGTACGCGCCTGGATTAACCCTGTCCCGGTCTCCACCGGGGACCACCCTGAGGGCTCCTAACCCTCTAACAATTTTTCAAAAATGCGGTCATACCATATCGATGTCGTAGTTCCGTATAGGTAGTATTATTCACTGGCAATGATTTTTAAGGATAGGATGAGTAGTTCTTGGGTTACCCTCAATTTTAGGATTCGAGGAGATCGACTAATACTTGAGCTTCTAAAAATTTCTTACTCCCGTTTAAACCGCTGCCAACAGCTTTCGGTCTTTTCTTTCGAACCGCTATGGTGAAAGAAAGCTTTTTCAGAATACTTCGCTGTGGAAAGCATTATTTACAAAAGTTGTGCAAACAAGTAAGAAATAGCTGTTTTACTTTTTCCGTACTATAGTTGTGTAATTTACTATTGCGTAACAGAGCCTCTTCTCCTTTGACCGTCCTAAGCTCTTCCTCTTACTCTATATAAGTCATACTCAACCACCATTGAAAACTTCGAATTCGAAAATCCATACATATAGGTACATGTATTATAATATGATTGAGTACAATTTTATTTTATTTTTCATCAAGTGTAGCCTACTGCGAGACTATCTGGGTAAATATCATTTTACCGACTTTTCTTGCTATAGGAATACGAATAAACTGAGCGTGTTTTTGAGAAAAGGAATGAAGACTCCGATCCATTAATGGGTGATTGAGATTTTCCAATCTATAAGGACCGAAAGTCACTCTCTTGTTCCGAGGAAAAATTACTGCGTGAATGTTTTTAATTTTAGTTTTAATTTTATCTTATTTCCAAAAGAATTGCCGAAAGCTGTTTGCTGAAGATTTTTCTTTTCTTCTTTTTTTGCAAATTGCTGCATATTCTTTTGCATGCGATCAATACGGTAGCTAGCGATTCTTGCCTCGCGCTTTTTTCATATAGATAAATGGTGTTGGTCAAGTTAACAGCGGGCGGCTATTCTGCATTTAATGTTCGTTAAAAATGATACATACACGTGTCGTTTCACCGTAACGCCCTCATAATTCTGACCCGCAAATGAGACCCCAACTGAAGCGCATGCATCTCTTTTTTTCAAATGAAAATTTTTCTTTCGACGATGTTTTCAGCCACGCAAACCACTATGCTACAATTAATTCATTTTTATATTTGCAACGCAACCTTTCGCCCTCCGACTCTAAATATTATTCATCTTTATCCGCCCATTGACGACGGTGGCGGTGGCGGTGGCGGCGGCGGCGGCGGCGACGACGACGACGACGATATCCCTTTCTCCTTCCATTTTGTGCAGTCTTCCTGTTTTTCCTCTTAAAAGTATTGGTCGCGCACGCACCTATTCCGTATTGGATTTGGAAGAAAATGTAATGCATAAGTAGGTATAAAAAAGAAATACTTCGTTCATCACTATATGTACTCTATACGCTTGTGGGTGAGAGTCGGGGTTAGCCCAACAAGGCGGAAATTGCGATCTGGAGCGGAGACGAGTACACGGATTCCACGACACTTTCTCCAACGCCTTTTCTCTAACGACATTTTCTCTAATCAATTTTTTTGCTAAAACAATTTTTCCTAACACACATTTTGCTAACGACGTTTTCTCGAACGCAACTTCTCTAAAGACATTTTCTGTAATGAACATTTTTTTACGCGTAGCAAGCTTTTAGAAATACTATGCCAAAGTCCCGTTTGGTTCTTGGACGGGACCTTCAAAACAGCGCCAAGTATATTCGTACAAATATTCACAGTTATGGGTCTGCGGCAACGCGCGGGTCATCCGAATGAAGTGGTAGCTCTACCGCTCGTTCTTGCACTACTGTCTGGAAAGACAACGGAACTATACAAGGAAGTTTTACAGGGGGTGAAGAATGCGGTAGAATGCTACAGCGTCGTACCGTGCAACCCCACAAAAATCATGACCGACTTCGAGCAGGGTATCATCAAGGCAGCCTACGAAATTTTTCCTGACATCCCTGTATCAGCTTGCTACTTCCACTTAGGCCAAATAATCTATCGCCGTGTTCAAGCTGAAGGGTTGCAACAACAGTACGCAGATCCACTCGACGGAACAGTGAAACGTTATACGCACATGTTACTGGGTTTAGCATTTGTGCCGGAAGCGGATATTCTTGCCTCTTTCAACGAACTCCGTCAGGCCTGCCCTGCTGTTCCACACAACGTGTATGATGATTTCAAGCTTACTTACATCACTGGGACAAGAGGAAGAGGACGGCGTACTGCACCGCCGAGGTACCCACCCAAATTATGGAACCATCAGTACAACACTGCTCTGGCGAAGTCCCACCGTACCAACAACGTTTCGGAAGGTTGGCACAACCGATTCCGAATCGTAATTGTCGGTAAGCATCACCCGGACTTATACAGTGCTATTACAGAGTTTCAAACGGAACAAGGTTCCACAGAGGTTACTTTAACGGAATTAGCGATGGGAAAAAAGGTGAAAGCAGCACCAAAGGAAAAATGGAACGAGCTACAAACACGATTCGAATCGATCGCTACCGAATACCATAACACACCGCGCTTAAAATACTTGCGATTAATTGGGGCTAATGTAGATATCTCGTGAATTTTTTGTAATCAATTCCTCAGAATTTTATTACAAAATATATGTCGTGTTGATTAGAGAAAATGTCGTTACATAAACTTAGAACATTTATTTTTAGAAAAATGTGTATTAGAAAAAATTTTTTTAGAAAAAAAAAATTGATTAGAGAAAATGTCGGGGTACCGAGTGAGTACAGGAATTCACCGAATAGGTGAATGTTTACGCTATACCCACCCACGTGTATCGCGAGATATTTTTTTCTACTCGCATGATGCTAAGACGACGCGTTTTGACAGCATTTGTATACGTAGGTGCTGTCGAAGTCTAATTTTACCTACATCTAGATTGGCGTATAAAAGAACAGCCAATCACGTTCGACTGTTTGTTGATTGTACTTTGTTTCTACGTCATTTACTTATAACTAGAAAAAAATGATATCTTTCACTACATGCGGGTATTGTGAACGCCCATCACTTCGACAAATTGCGAACCAAGCCGGAGGCGAGTCGAGCATGAAGATGTTGCTCGAAAGATATTTAATCAACGAACACTCGAACGTTAGGGAGCGGTCACGTATTCCATGAGGCATTTACGTAGAACAGGAAGGGGGTCCAACCGAAACTCACTCAATTTCATGAGAGGGAGAGAGAGAGAGAGAGAGTCTCGGAAAATCTCACGTTATTTTGTTCATTCAAGAATAATTGAGGACCGTTTTTCCAAAACTCGTCAAGTCCATTTTAATCAAAATTGAGATATTATTGTTTTCAGCGTCTTATACAAGTACGTATACTACATTATATAAGAATGTCAAATAATTTTTTGGCCTATGCGTTATATGGTCTAAAAAGTATACGCCGTGTTATTTTAGCCCCTTTTTTTTTCAATATTCTTTGGACATCAATAAAAGGGTAAATTAGTTTTCCAAAACTCATTAAGTCCAAAATTTGTACCTCTTTTGGCGCAGCCTCACAAGCTAATGAACAAATGCACGTAGATGCCAATTTTTGTACTCATGTATGACCATCTAATCCTACTATAACCATTCACACATCGCCATTATCCTTCACTGTGACGAATAGAGAGGTAGTTTTTTATTCTTCCTGAAAAATTTGCTAAAGTGGACTTGACAATTTTTGAGAAAACGGTCCTCAATTATATAATCATGTAGTTTAAAATAGGTATTGCAAAACTGAGTTGAAATTTCAAAATGATATACATTTCTCACGTGAGATGAATGAGAGGGGAGGGGTCAAGCTGAATATCACAGTATCTCACTACGAGGGGTGAAGGGTGTCGCAAATCGCAAAAAATCGCCTTATATTTTTCGAGGGTACCCCCTTATTCGGCATATCATTTTTTTTCCCGATCGCTAATCTATGGCTACGGTTAAAATTAAAAACTTCGATAGCACCGATTTTCAACATCAAATGTATACGTAGAAAAAATAATATTATGTACTTTACTTTCACCCATTTGTCCGCGTACCAGGACTCTTCGAAATTCGTCAGAGAAGAATGAATGAATCGTATTAATATGTATAGGATAGGTACGAGATACTCTTCAACTTCTCAACCTTGTTTGAGGAATTGGAGTTTCAGCTATAGTCAACTATATACTTGCATAATACTGTATACAGTATAACATTCATCTCCGCGGCCGGCAGTTACAGAGAAGAATTTTGAGCGCAGCATCGCAGGAAACAGTCAAGTCGGCAATATAGGTATTATAGGTTTTTGGTCGACTATACATATACGTATGTGCGCACAGATACATAACACTACTGAACAATAAAATTTTTTTGCTCTGTATCGAAAATGAGAATAGATGATTCTTGAAGTTCTTTTCGCGCTGAATTCAACGAACGCCGTTTTCCGTTTTTCGAACCGAGCTCAAGTTTTCTCGTAATCTTCTTCTTTAATTGCCGCGGATCATCGCGGAGCGCATCAACGGTAGCAGTACCTATCCGAACACGTAAACGCGCGTCTCGTTCCGCGACAATATGCAGCCAATTTCTCACGATTAAAGAACAAGATTACGAGAAAACTTGAGCTCGGTTCGAAAAACGGAAAACAGCGTTCGTTGAATTCAGCGCGAAAAGAACTTCAAAGATCATCTATTCTCATTTTTGATACAGAGAAAAAATTTTCAATTGTTCAGTAGTGTACCTAATATAATAACGATTCGAAGTTACAAATAATATTAGGTATCTATGGACATAGGTAGTTTTAAAGACTGTGTGTATTATAGTGATGATTTTGGAAGTATATAGGCACCTACATAAAGAGAGCCGTACCAATAGCCTATAGATAAAGTTCATATCGCGCGCATATTCCGTACGGTACGCGGTACCTACACATATGTACACATACATAATTACTGTATGTACATACCCTTAGGATATACAGTACTTACGATTCATCAGCACCTATTCTTTGAGGAAGGTGTATAAAGTATACGTGTATTTTACGTAGGTACACGTACGTATACTGTATACCTGGATATAGATCATTATTCATGTAGAAATTTATAAAATTTCAATTAATAAAGCGTTGGTATACTGTATACCAACATCTTCATCTTCGCTCATTACCGACCTTTTAAATTCTATCTTCTTTTTCCGGCACGACACGTACCCTTTCGTATACCTACTCGTATACGCGTACGTACGTCATACAGATGAGGCCCTCACGCCACCGCCACCGCCACCGCCGCTCCCTTCATACAAGTCGAACGACGAAGACGACAAAAAGACGCGTAAGTTATCGTATAGAATCGAAATACTGACTGTAATTAAGGTATTCATTTCACTTTTCAAGAAGGAGGAGTTGCCAGTTTTGACGTTTCATTTATCTTGATGATGGGTGCGGAGACAAGTTCAACGGATAATTGGTTGTCCGAACGGTTGGGCATTCACATTACCGAGGAACGAAATCAAATGGAACCCGCAACGGACGTTAAAAAATAGGTACCGGTATACATATGTATACTGTAGGTATGTATTAGGTACCTGTACACAATTATTATATTACGCCTTCCGTGCGGCGTGCAGACCAGACGCGCAGCTATAAATGATATAAAACGTAAATACCTTTACTGCCTACCGTCATGAATATTTTACGCGATAGAATTTTGCATTGCTGTTTATTTTAGACTTGCCAGAACCAATACCTATACACGCACACAATGTACTTGGTACATGTATAGATGTGATACAAAATAATGCGTTTACATTTTCAAGTTGAGATTAGACTATAGTTTCTCTTTCCAACAAAATAATTGCATGTAGTAGGTATACACTGTATGCTGTCTGTAAGAATCAAACTTTGTTATATCTCAAGACCAGAATTGATCTTTGTTATAACCTAATACCAAGTCTGTAATAAACAATCTAAACTCACAACCCACAACTTGCTATATCTAGGCTATTTATTCTTAATCTTATAACAATTAAGACTAGGTACCCATTTTGTCAGCAAGTGCCAGCGTGCAAAAATATGCGAACATACACGAGCGTCTTTGACATCACACCTCATACAGAATTATACAGGGTGCTGATATAAAATGATACGTTACCAGTTGAATGGGAGTCAGCGATAAATCTGCTGTAGCGCAAAAGTACGAAACAATGGATGTATACTTCAAAACTACCCAATTCTACCTATATTTTGCGCCACTACCCAACTTTCTTTCTGCGCCATTTTATGGCCCAAAATGTGCTCACAATTGACCAATTTGCCGAGATTTCCAGAATAAAAAATTGAAAAGTCCTCCACTTTCCAGCCTCATAGGGTCATTTAAGTATGTATACATATATCCTTGGAAATGTAACTGGTAACGTACCCTTTCAGGAAGAGTGGACAATTGAAATATTTTTAATCACATTAACGAGTCATTGTATACATGTACTAGTAATTGTAAAGAATTGCAGGTGGGCCACCGTAAAAGTATACAAAATTGATGATTTTGAAACTTGTGTCACACTTCTTTGTGCATGCAAATTGAAGGAATCCCTGGACGTTACTTACTACGTGCGCTGAAGCAACCAAGCGGAGCGATATTTCTTAGGTCGGAATGTCCTCTAAACTTGGAAAATTCTTCTAGCATAGTTGGAATTGTAAGTTGCTTCAAAATGCCTTCACGCGTATCCAATCAGAAAAGAGCATCAGGTGTTACCTACAGTACTTACACAAGCTAATAAATTCCACGCATCTGTTTTACTATACAATCAAACCTGTGGAACCTGGACCCGTATGGTGTCTCCTACCTTTGGATCAGGAAAGTTCTTGTAGGACTGCAGTTTCATTTTTTCAGCTTGTGACTCGAGACAATGTTTTGACTCCTTCCTGTTCCTGCTGATGTTCTCCTGACGCAGACCAAAAGCACACAAAGATGTTTCTAGCGGAGAAATATCAAAACCACACTTGGTGCAAGCCTTCTTCACAGACGGCAGAGGGTCATTCAGGGTGACCTCAGTGGAGGAGGGGGACTCTTCTGTGGTGATGTCTGTGTTATCGGGTTCCTCAGTCCGCAAAGTTTTCAGGACAACTTTGGGCAACGCCAACGTATCAAACCCAACTTTTGGAAATTCTCGGAACAAACTAATTGCTGTTCAGCGGATATACATGAAATGATTTAAACCTCTTCATTAAAAGCTACCTCGTCATTGTCAGTGTTTGTCATCATTGCGATTATATACAGACGTGTCGGGGGAGAAAGTCATGTAGCAACGTTTGAAGTGTGGTCACGCTTATTGCTCAACATTATTGGAACATCTTCCTTCTTGTTCACGCGTAATCGCATTTTAATACGTACTCACAACAACCAAGTCGCTTGTCATTAAAATGTTCATAGTACACTTTCTCGGTAGGTCGCTCAAAGCCCGCGTCTAGTTGCACACTCATAGAAATTTTGTACAGGACAAAGTACTGATTCTTCAAATTCTAGTATTAACAACTAATTTTATGAGAATGGCGAACTTGTTTTTAGTAATCATTACTCAAATTGTACAAGTTTCCTCATTGTAGTACCACAGGTAAGTTCAGAAATTATTAATGTATACTGAAAGTATAGTGTTGAGAAGAAAAAATTTTACACTCATAGAAATATTGTATTACTCATTCCTAAAATACTTGAGTAAGTAACTTTTTGACAACGTTCATTTTTAGTAACCATTAACAAAAAATGTGACTAACGTGTACTGAGGCCATGAAAAATGAGGAACAATGAATAGGCTATCCATTTTAGGTGACATTACTTTGTAAGTAGTAATGAATACCATCAGTAGAAACTCAGCAATGAAAACTTTTCAATTTAGTGATGACAGCATTCATTTCATAGTAGTCAGTCCTATAACGCATAGGTAGTTGAAGGTACAAAACACTACTTATAGTAATGAGTCCTATACTTTTTGTCCGATACTTTTTGGTGCCGCTTAGTTGAAGGTACAAAACACTGTAGTAATGAGTCCTATACTTTTTGGTAACGTGTATCATATAATTTTAGGTATAAATACTATATTTCTTAAGTTCTCAATGTCATGATAATGAAGTAGCGTTGAGTAATTTTTATAGGAGTGAGTAACATATTTTTTTGGTTGTCACTACTACAATATCTAGGTACTTACTTACCTAATAATATTACTTTTTGTAAAGTGATGAATCCTCCACAAAAGAAGTAACTGTACCTATTGAAATCATATCTCATTTGTGTTGTTCCAACTGACACTCGACTATCATTTGGAATCATCTTATAAGAATTTGAACTGCCTACTTTATCTGCGAGTCCCAGCGTGCAAGAATATGTACATATATTGATGAGTACTCCAACTGCAGTACACACTCCTTATTCAAGAGCAACAAGTAACGCTTACCATTGGAATGATTACTTCAACTTGGGTACTGTCTGAGTACCAAAGTTTTTTTTTAGGGTCAGCGCGCTTTTGCTAGCCGACTGTATTACAATCACTTTTTGTCGTCGTCATCTTCTTATCTTACCTTAGATACACAACACAATGGAGAATACCCTTATTATTATTATTATTATTATTATTATTATTATTATTTTTTTTTTCTTCTTTTTATTTCCTTTTCCTATTACAAACTGCAGTATTCAGGTAGCGGAGAAAATTCTTGTCAGTGCGTTTTTGACTTCCTTTGTCGAACATATCCCTCACATCCATTTCTATTTATTACTATTGTCGTTATTATATTATTATTTTATTTTTTATTGTTATTATTTTTATTATTATTTTTATTTCAAGTTTATTTTTATTATATTACTAGAAAACCAGGGCTGCTCCGCAGCAATAATAAAATGTCAGCTGTGTTTGATCATATTAGAGGATATTGGGTTTTGTTTTTCACAAAGACTAATATTCAAATATAGGATTAGTTATTTTTAGTAAAATTTATGAGAAATAATCAAAAACCTCACCTAACCTAACCAAACCTGTCTGGCCTTGGTACTAATTGATGGTTTATGATCGTTTGATGAAGTTGCAACTCATTTTTTGAAGGGGGTACGGCTCCCAACCCCAGACGACCTTTTGCATTGAGCTACATCGAAAACATTTCATCACTTTTTTAAAGATGGATAGTGATAGGTTTATTATTCTAACATGCTGTTCTCTGTTTATACTAAAATTTATATGTTTGTTTGTGATTGGTTGAAAGGGCAAGAACCAATAGGAATTGCAGGGAGTGATAATTGTAATGAAAACTGAAGTTGAATGTCCGCGCCTAGCTCCACTCTAGTGCATCCAATTTAAAAGTGTAATAGCTCAATTGAAAGGTCTTGATCCCCTGAATGTTCTTAGACCGACACCAATTCTCTGACTCAATTAGAACCGGACTTATGAGGAAAAGAATGTATGAAGATATCATTAATTCGATCTTTGATAAAATTACGGTTCATGGTAATTAATATATTTATTCAAATTTCAAAAATAAATCTACTATCACCGTAAATACACAGTTATTTGCGAGCGCGCTTTCGGGTTTAACCATTATCAAGCGAAGGAAAGAACTAATGTATGAAGACTCTCACCAAAAGACATTTGAAACAGCAACTGAAGTTGAATGTCCGCGCCTAGCTCCACTCTAGTGTATCCAATTTAAAAGTGTAATAGCTCAATGGAAAGGTGTTGATCCACTGAGTGTTCGTAGACCAGAACCAATTCTCTAACTCAATTAGAACTGGAGTTATGAGGAAAAGTGTGTATGCAGACACTTACAAAAGACACGCAAAACAGCATTTTTGAATATGATTTGAGAAATACAAAAAATTGATGAAATTGAATGGTCCTTGCGTCATCTAGGCATCAAAACCTTTCATTTAAAAAAAAAAAAAAAAAAGCGAATCGGTTGAGTAGAACGCCCAAACGAACTCGGAAACGATTTTACAATATTTTTTAATACCTATATAGATTCTTTCTTTCTTTTCCCCTATCATAAACCGCAGTATTCTGGTATCTGAGAAAATTCTTGTCAGTGCGTTTTTGACTTTCTTTGTGGAACATATTCCTCCTATTGCTTTGCTTTCATCACACATACTTCTATTTTTTATTATTACCGGTATTATTATTATTATTATTCATTATTATTTACAAGATTGGTGGTTGCAATATACAAGTTCATTATGGCCTCATAATTTCAACTTGGTTTAGCAAAAAGGTATCTATATGAGATGTGACTGTAGATTCTATTTGAGTGAATCCGAGTTTGCCATCTAACCTAGATGTATTACCATTAAAATATTCATTGTTAGTTCTTTTTCCGTTCAAGATATTGCAAAAGCTCAACATTTGATAGGTTCTTTCAATATTTATTAAAGTCTGCAAAATCCCATACAAAATGAGCTTTCTGAAGGCCAACAGAGTATCAGCGTGCAATTATAAAATTTTCATATAAATGTCATCACTAAACTGAATTATTATTTTTATGATTTTTAACAATTTTTTTTTTTCTTAACCTGTTTGAATCTGGAGGTAAGATTATTGTTATTAGGTACTATTACTATTATTCCTTAGCTATGGAGTTGATTTTCATGAAATTTAGAGTTATTGAAGTCATGAACGTGAATTTGCTTGTAGAAGCTATTTCTTCTAAAAATCGGATTACCTAATAGTCTTTGTGCGGTGAGTTGAATAGTAATAGGTTAACTAGCCCGCAAGGAAAGGAATGTTCGCTATGGAATCTTTTTTAGGTGTTTCATGAGTGTTTCTTTCTCAGAAGGAGAGAGGGGTCGAAAGTGAATGAAAAATAATTGTATATCCAAGAACAAAGTCATTTACCTTCGTTTAGGAATGATTTCATTTTTATAAAAACAATAATTCTCTTTTCTGTTACTACTGAGGATGCGCAAAGCAAAAATATCCGCAAGAATATCCGTGGTAGTAAGAAACCAAAAGTCTTTTTTTTTTCTTTTTTTCTTTCTTTTTTTGAATAGATTTAAAATGAAAATCAACCCGCCGACCCTCCTAACACCTCGCCCGAGGTGCTTGTTTAGTAATGGTTCCTAAAAACTTGGTTTCTCAGTACTAAACTGTTATTGCTCGCTACGCATGTAATGTACCAATTTGTCCTCATTTTGAGATTAGTTGGGATTCTCATGTTCACTGATAAAATTCATTATTAGAAATATAGTAACCAGGGCTTAAATTTTTGTGACCATTATTACACAGAATATTGACTATTACAATATCTACTGCAAATGGTTACCTTCAAAGGTTATTAGTCTTTATTTTCCAGGTAAAGTATTGAGTGGACTTGTGTTATGGCACTGAGTCATATTAGTTGAATGTTATCCCGTTGAACATTGCTCCTGGCGTGAGGTGGCGGTGACAGTAGCGTGTACACCACAAGGTGAATACCACATCAAACCCTATTGAAACGCTGTGGTATGTTGCAGTTCTTACCGCCACGCACGGATTTATGATTTGGTAATGTAGCACTTCTTTGATTCATATCATTGTAAGTACCCTAGCTATGTTATTATTAATAATCGCGCCTAATCCCTGAACTGCAGCAGCTTCGAGCGCACCACCTGGATGGGTGACCTTCTTCTGTTTTACCGACTTTTCCTTGTGGAAAAGTGAGGTATTACACCCGCCCGTTCAGGTTTCCTTATATATTTATTTATTATTATTATTATTTATTATTATTATTATTATTATTTATTATTTATTATAAGATTTTTTTTTTCGTCGAACTCCTCCGAAACTACCCGACGGATTTTCTTGAAACTTGGCCATATTGTAGTAGTATATCTGAAGATTTGCACCCGCATTTTTTTTGAGAATCGAACGAGTAGTTCTTGAGAAATTTGCAATTTTACCGACTTTCAGGAGGTATTGCAATCTTGGGCGCGGTGGAATTTTTGGTGGGGGGTATGTTTTCTCGACGTTTCAGAGGGTCTAGATCAAGATTCTAACATTCGTTCAAATTCATATGTATGTATGTATGTATGTATGTATGTATGCATGTATGCATGTATGTATGTATGTATGTATGTATGTATGTATGTACTTTTTTTTGTACCTGAATGTTCTCTGTATCTATTCGGTCGATTTCCATGAAATTGAGGGTTAATAAAGTAGTGAACGTGAATGTGTGTGTACGCTATTTTTTTTTTAAATCGGATTAATAGTTTTCGTGTGGTGGGTTAAATACTAGTTGATTAACTAGCGCTTAAGGCTTGTTATGGAATTTTCATAGTTTGTTACGAGGTATTTCTTTTTTCTTAGATGGGGGCGGGGGCGAATGAATGAATAAAATATAAAATGCTAGGCAAGCTACAAAAAAGAAATTGTATCGGAGAACGAAGTCATTTGGCATTGTTAACGAGCGATTTATTTCATCATCGATTATTTATAATAATATAAATTGCTAGGCAAGCTGCAAAAATGAAATTTCATCGGAGAAAAAGTCATTTTGAGTTGTTAACGAGCGATTTGAGAAAGTAGTAGAGAAAAAGTCGGTATTGCTTTCGCGCTGCGAAAGCTTTTTTTAATTAATTTCTCACTCATTAGGAGAATAGTCGCTCACATTACCTGAAGCAAACCATTATCCTTTCGTTATCAGTGCGTCTATTGTTATGAAGAACCTTTTATTCGACAGGTTCATTCTTGACAAAGAGTTCATTAAATTAGTTTAGGAGAATGATTTTACATAGTTAGGGCTTTTTTAGGCTTAGGTTAGGTTAGGTTCAGTTATTTCCTCGACTTTTCTCGAAATATCAATTTTTTTCGGATTGTCTTTGTAGCTGGATTTTTAGATGAAGAATATTGGGATGGAATTTGTGGAAGATGGTGGCGATGAGAGACAAATTATGAGCGAATGAAAAGATGAGCGGCTGGAGCCCTAATATACCGTATACTAGACCAATACTAGGCTAAGAATATCGTTTAGGAAAAAGTAATTGTAAAGCTCTTTTTTGTACCGAATTTTCAAGCTAAAAAAGTGAGATATTAGATCCATGGCAAGGTTCCTCAAAAACGAGAGCGAACGAGGGCCTGCCGAAGCACGGTCTCTACCGTTAGGTCAAAATGGAAAACGGCGGGCGTCCGAAAAACGCCGTACGTGCCTTCCCTTATTGACTCAATGAATATTCCTGCATGTTGTTTTTTTTTTTTTTTTTTTTTCTTATTTCACGAATTTTAGGTAATTAGAACTGGAGTTTTCTTACATTTTAATATTTCTCATCCCACAACTGGGACTTCTAATTTTTTTATTTTTTTCATTCCGCAATTTTTTTTTTCTCGTTACGATTCAGATGTTGCTGACGTTGCTCTTATTTCTTTTCTTTGATTATATCATTTGCTTTTTAGTGTTTTAGCTTGTGTGCCTACAATTTGTTCGAGAATCAAATGAGCTTAATTGATAGTAATTCATCTATGGTTTTCTGATTGAAATGATGGACAATTTGTTCAGTGATTAGATTTTAGAATTTCTGAACATTTGCCGACTTTTTTTTGAAAAAAAAAAAGGTGACGCGAGAATAATTAGAGTTTATGAGTCCTTACTAGCAGTGATCCTCTCAGTGAATTTTCATTAGTCAAAGGAAAAGTCGTGTACTACTCACGCGACTGCGTGAGTGTTTTTTTGTTGCGGTATCTATGCAGTGTAGTGTGCGTGCTCACCACAACGTAATGTGAGCGTAAAAGTGGTCCGTGCATCAGCGTATCACCACATGTGAGCGTGAGTGCCCATATACTTCTCCATTACATTGTTGTAGTGCCGCTACCCCACACTAGCGTGACTCCGCATAGAAAATGTCGTTTCAATGTTAACACTCAGTACTCTCCCCTGAAAGAACTAATCATTCCCCTAAATCTTAATGATGAATAACATGTAATTGGTAACAAACAATAATCTTTTGTATCACTGACTACTTTCATCAACAGTAACCAGTCTTTTATTTCAATCATGCGGATCATTACTATAATTTTTTCTTCTCAACACTATACTTTCAGTGTACATTAATAATTTCTGAACTTACCTGTACTACAATGAGGAAAATTGTACAATTTGAGTAATGATTACTAAAAACAAGTTAGCCATTCTCATAAAATTAGTTGTTAATACCTACTACAATTTGAAGAATCACGTGCTATGTCCCATACAAAATTTCTATGAGTGTAGTAATGATCCGCATCACGGTAGAAGATATAGAGGTATTGACACTCGCGTATACCTACTGTACAAGAAGTTGTCGCCACATTTGTAATAGTGCACCGCTTAACGCGCGTAGGATCGCTGGCGTCGCGTTTTCGCGTTCAACAGCATTTAACATGGAGTCTTATGGGGAATTTCGAGATTTGTCCTATTCGTCTCTTCAATTTTATCAACAAACTCCTTATACAAAAAAATGAAGAGAACTAAATTTGTTCTACGTGAAATTTTCTATCAGTTGGTATTAATTTTGGAATTTTAAATCTCGTCAATCGTTATTGTTTACGGGTTTTTGCTTGACCTGAATGTTTTCAGTTTTGGGCAACAAATTGAATACCTTGTAATAAAGAATGAACTGATAATTATGATTCTTTTTGTTTGAATTTGGTTTTTCAAGTTACGGCACATCTTCATATGAATTAAAAACGGAAAATTTTTCAAAATTCAAATTGATTGCATAGCCACAGCCCACAGGTTAAATAAAAGGAGCTCGATTAAAATATCATCATCGGAGCGACACAAAAACACGACTAATATCGCTTTCATGATGAGTTTTCAATGAAAAGCTAGGCCTCAGCTTATTATATTCCACCTGCGGCTATTGCAATTAGTGACTTAGAAAATTTTCTATGGGCTATTATAGGGACTTGAAAAAATTACAAGGTCTTCTATGTGCTAGTATAGAGACTTAGAAAAATTTCAAGCTCTTTTATGCATCAGTATAGAGCTCTTTTATACCCTTTATTGGCCAGTATAGGGACTTGGAAAATTTTAAGCTTTTCTATACCCATCTTATACCTCTCTATGAGCTAGTATAGACGGACTTGGAGAATTCCAGGCTCTTCTATATTCCTCTATTGGCTAGTATAGTGACTTGGAAAAATTTTGAGCTCTTCTATGGGCTAGTATAGGGACCAGGAAAAACTCCGGGCTCTTCTATGGGCTATTATAGAGACTTGAAAAAATTTTGAGCCCTTCTATACCCATCTTATACCCCTCTATGAGCTAGTATAGAGGGGCTTGGAGAATTCCGGACTCTTCTATATCCTTCTATTGGCTAGTATAGTGACTTAAAAAAATTCTGAGCTTTTTTATAGAATTTGGAAAATTTTTTTGTTCCTCCATTGCTATCTCTATTTATTTCAAATTGAATAAATATCCCTTTCACATGTTTCCTTACTCTTACAATCTTCAACCCTAAACCATGAGTCGCGGGTCTCCCGCAGCTCTTGCTCTGGAAGCAAGAGCCTGTAAGTTTGGTTTTTGAATTTCAATTTAATTTGTAAGAATTTATCACATGCACATTGGGCCAATATGTTTGAAAGGTCAAAACCACGGTGGTCAAAACATTTGAAACAAATGGTGAGTTAAAAATAGAACACAAACACTTACTGGTAATATTATTAAATTGTTCTTCTAGTTTACGGTACATTGTAGTAGAAACTAAATGAATTAATTACACTTTCCCTACTTTCCCGTATGGGAAAGTGTAATTAATTCATTTAGTTTCTACTTACTGGTAAGACAAAAGATGAAATAACCTGAGTAATAATGAGGATATTTGTTGAAATTCATCAATCTTCTCTACAGCTGAAATTGTAGAATTTGAGAGATTCACACTAAAACTACCCATAGAACCGATCCGCGAGAAAAATATCAAGTAGTAAACAGAAACAGTCAAAATTAAGTTCGACATAATGTACCTAGCCCATTCCAATATTTTGACCCACCAATTTGAATTTATTTTAAGATTTTAAGAATGTTTTATTTTTATGATTTTTTTCCCCTTCCTTTCATCTGTGAATCGATCATTTTTATCTCTTTTGCATATTTTTATGAAGTTTTATCCTGAAAATAAGGTGGACTAATTTCTAGTTTCAAATTTCTATGTGCAGTTTTAGTGTGAGTCTCTCAAATTTTAAAATTTCAAAATTGATGAATTTCAACAAATATCCTTATTATTACTCAGGTTATCTTTTGTCTTACCAATAACTGTTTGTGTTCTATTTTCAACTTACCATTTGTTCCAAATGTTTTGACCTTTCAAATATATTGCACCATTGTGCATGTGAGAATCATAATTCAATTAAATTGAAATTTAAAAACCAAAAATTTTTTAAAATTCAAATTAGTTGCAATAGCCGCAGGTGGAATACAAGAAGCTGAGGCCTAGCTTTTCATTGAAAACTCATCATGAAAGCGACATTAGTCGTGTTTTTGTGTCGCTCCAATGATGATTTTTTAATTGAGCTCCTTACATTCAAACCTGCGGCTATTGCAATAAATTTAAAGTTGAAAAAATTTTCCATTTTTAATTCATATGAAGATGTGCTGTAACTTGAAAAACCAAATTCAAACAGAAAGAATCATAATTATCATTACAAGGTATTCAATTTGTTGCCTGAAATAAGAGAAGAATCAGGTCAAACAAAAACCTGTGAACAATAACGATTGACGAGATTTAAAATTCCAAAATTAATACCAACTGATAGAAAATTTCACGTAGAACAAATTTAGTTCTCTTCATTTTTTTGTATAAGGAGTTTGTTGACGAGATATTTATAAAATTGATGAGACGAATAGGACAGAACTCGAAATTCCCCATAAGACTCCATGTTAAATGCCGTCAAACGCGAAAACGCGACGCCAGCGATACCTACGCGCGTTAAGCGGTGCACTATTATGTATGGGGCGACACGATTTTTGTGAAGTGTCAATACCTCTTTATCTTCTACCGTGATCCGCATGATTGAAATAAAGGACTGGTTACTGTCAATGAAAGTAGTCAGTGATACAAAAGATTATTGTTCGTTACCAATTACATATTATTCATTATTAGGATTTAGGGGAATGATTAGTTCTTTCAGGAGAGAGTACTAAGTGTTAACATTAGAGTAACATTCATATAATAATTTATGACTCAGTGCCATAACACAAGTCAAGACTAATAACCTTTGAAGGTAACCATTTGCAGTAGATATTGTAATAATCAATATTCTGTGTAATAATGGTCACAAAAATTTGAGCACTGGTTACTATATTTCTAATAATGAATTCTATCAGTGAACATGAGAATCCCAACTAATCTTAATGAGGAAAAATTGGTACATTACATGCGTAGCGAGCAATAACAGTTCAGTACTGAGAAACCAAGTTTTTAGGAACCATTACTAAAAAAAAACTTTGGTACTCAGTACCCAAGTTGAAGTATAATCATTCCAAAGGTAAGCGTTACTTGCTACCCTTGAATAAGGAGTGTGTACTGCAGTTGGAGTACTCATCAATATATGTGCATATTCTTGCACGCTGGCACTCGCAGATAAAGTAGGCAGTTCAAATTCTTATAAGATGATTCCAAATGATAGTCGAGTGTCAGTTGGAACAACACAAATGAGATATGATTTCAATAGGTACAGTTACTTCTTTTGTGGAGGATTCATCACTTTACAAAAAGTAATATTATTAGGTAAGTAAGTACCTAGATATTGTAGTAGTGACAACCAAAAAAATATGTTACTCACTCCTATAAAAATTACTCGACGCTACTTCATTATCATGGCATTGATAAACTAAAGAAGTATAGCACTGATACCTAAAATTATAATATGATACACGTTATCAAAAAGTATACTTAGGACTCATTACTACAGGGTTTTGTACCTTGAACTAAGCGTTACCAAAAAGTATCGGACAAAAAGTATAGGACTCATTACTATAAGTAGTGTTTTGTACCTTCAACTACCTATGCGTTATAGGACTGACTACTATGAAATGAATGCTGTCATCACTAAATTGAAAAGTTTTTATTGCTGAGTTTCTACTGATGGTATTCATTACTACTTACGAAGTAATGACACCTAAAATGGATAGCCTATTCATTGTTCCTCATTTTTCATGGCCTCAGTACCAATTCAAGATGCTGCTGATTATCATTGTACATTGTAGGTACACGTTACCTAGTCACATTTGTTGTTAATGGTTACTAAAAATGAACGTTGTCAAAAAGTTACTCAAGTATTTTAGGAATGAGTACTACAATTACTACAATATTTCTATGAGTGAAGGTATATTGAATGTTAGTTCATGCAAACTATTCCTGATAAGTTCATAAGTACGTAGTTTTTGATTACCAGTTTTTGATTACCAACGTACTTATCTTCTCTGGTTGATATGAGGGTGCCGCTCCTGGCTACCCCTCTACAAACAATGGCCTCGAATCCACCAATGTAGCCATCAACAGAGCGCATACGTTACGTGAACGTTTACCTCTGGGCCAATTTCTCAACAGTGTGTTTGAATTGACAAAGACATGGTCGGATCGTTGGAATCCAGCTTCGGTGAATTGCATCCATTTTGCAGCTACTCCAACCGTTCATCTCCCTCAGTGGACAACTGCGTTTTCAATGGGCGGCATCAAACAAGAATTAGTATTACAACGGAGCAATGATGTCTGATGGCTGCACAGTGTACTATACGTCATCGAGTGAGGCTGCTTCACCTATCACTACAGCTTCTCTACGCACATTTCAGTCGCAAAATGGGAAGATAGTGGCGTTCATTCGACAATTACCAGAAACACCATTTCGCTGTGTGGGTCATTACTGTCTACAATAAAGATTTACCCCGTTCGCACTGCACTTGCTCGCCTTTTTTGAAACGAGGGAATTGCAAACATTTGTTAGGGATGCAAATCCGACTAAAATTAGCGACACAGCCTTCTCAGGTTACAACTGTACCGATAGGGCAAAAAAGAAAGCGTGGCAGGGCCCACGTAGGCGAACAGAGCGCTGCTTGTATATACAAAAACTTTTTCCTTAGGACTGGAATTTTTTTACTTTACTTTTTGACTGATCAAATTGCTCTTCTACTGCTAAGATGACCATTCTACTGATCAAAGTGTTTTTTTTACTGAGCTTTTCCTTTTCTACTGTTACTGCCGTTTACACTGTTGTCTGTACTTTTTTACTGTTTCAGCCCCATTATTACTAATCATTGTATTTTTTTTACTGGGCCAATATATCGATCCCTAAACAAAATAGGTTCAGAATAAATTGAATTTACAGAAAAAAAAAAAAAAAAAAAAGAAAAAAAATGTTGAGCCTATTGCACAAGTAGCGCTCTTTTGGCTTTTGCAGGTCCTTCCTCTCTTTCTTTTTTGCCCAAGAGGAATATTCTTGCGCTTAGGCGGAGGCAATACAGAGCTTCAGCCTGATCATTAAGTCTACTAAATGCTTACATGTGGAGTGTTTGAGAAAGTAGGGGCAGGAGCACAACGAATTATTGGCGCACTGACGATCGAGCTAAATTTTCTATACCTTGTTCCTATACTCCGCAAATTTTTCGAATGTTCTCCACCTTCCTACCTTACCGTCGACGGAGCCTATAGCAGACATGAACTTAGTTTGCTTATGCTTAGCACTTGTAATACGGTTCAACATCATCTGCCGCGTCATCACCTCACAAGACTTTCTTATTCGTCAGCGACTTTGGTAGCCTAAGCTAGTGTCTGAGTAATTATCTTTTGGATATCCTACAAAAGTACTATATCGCAGTACGCTTATACAACATGTTCCAAAAATCGATTATCTGGTTGAAACATGTGTACACACATTTGTACATATTTAAAGATGACTTAATCGTTTGTTGATTCATTTCTTCAAACTTTTTTCATTGCTTCATTATGCTCTCCTAATGTTCACAGCTGTTATACTATGTGCTTTCTCAACTTCTTTAATGTTTCATTTTACTCTCATAATGTTTGCAGGATACTTTTGAATTATTCTTTTTTTAATGTGCCGATAAATCGCACCCTTTCCTTTCGAACTCGCTCAAAAGGTTTTCTGCTCTTTAAATTTCCTTGTTTAAATCTCTCCACTCTTCCTCAATGTCATTTACAATTTTTGGGTACTTTCTCCTGATAGGTATCAACTTTTTTGATGGCACAAAAATTTAATCCATCGACTGTCTTTCCTTCACTCGTCAAGCCCTCTCAACTCTGTTATAAAAAATGAATCGCCTTTTTCAAGCATTGAATGTTTTTTTTTTCTTTTTCTCTCTCTCAAATTTTATAATTACCAATTTTAATAGATATAATCTTAATCCGCATAAAAATCTAAAATATTAGCTCGACACTTTCATACACATCACGCACGCGTCTCGCAATCCTATTGCCCGCATTGCATTGCAACATACACATAGGTGACTCTATCCATTGACAATTTAAGTATTTAGAGTTTACAAAAACCTCATATCCTTTCAACAATATTAGCTTTAAGTAACCTCTCATAAAATCACACCCCTCTCACTGGTTACGCATATTCTCCGTGATTCCCCTATCCGCCTAACTTTCTTCTCCTTCCACAATTCCTTTTATGAAACACTAAAAATTTCAAGATTCATCATCTTCTACGTACAGCATTTTCTATACAGTAATATTTTTAACGCACAAATTATACATAGGTAATACAGTATAGGTACAGATTTGTCTAAGTCCGTCCATGAATATTAATATTTTTCATGCGTACCCTAGTTTGGTGAATCTAGGCGAATGAGTTCTTTCCGAATTAGATAATATTATGTAAGAATCGCAGAATGTGCTTCTACAAATAACACAAAAACGGCTTCACCATTTTCATCTAAATACTTATACTCTGTCCTGTTCCGGCTTGTTGCGTGAGAGTCGAGTGTACGCCGTCGATTAGGAGTATTGTAGATACCTATAGCCTAAGGATAATCATGTAATTTTGTGAATCATCTTAGATAAGATCGTCGACACCTGTCACGTCTTACAAAGGTCCTAGTCAGATCGATTTCTCGTTTCGTACACGTCTTACGTTGAATTGTGTGTCTTATGAAGAACGTTGTTTCGTATTTTATTGTTTATATTATTTTTACGTCAGGAACCTTCGGTATGAATTTTTGTTTTCGATTTTTCGAATAAATCTTACAATCGTGAACAATCATTTCGATTTGTTACTACTTTTAAGTCAAAAACTTACACATATACGTCGATTAATAATAATTTAATTAAATTATTTGTCTCGAAAAATTTAAAGAAAGGAGGTAATATATCAGTAACTCCTCAGACCAAGCCTGGGCAACCTACGACCCGGGGGCCGGATACGGCCGGTGAAGGGCTCCAATCCGGCCCGCAGCGATATCACAAACATTTTACAAAATGAAGAAAAGGGCGATACTCTTTTTCAAGGAGTAACTAAATACGAAAACCGCATCAGAAAATACTAAAACCTTTTAAGCGTTTATGACTAGACAGACATCCTCGGCGACAATTTAGAATTATAGAGGGGAGAATCTTCGTAAGTACGTGATGGCCACCAACCTGCTTACAATTCAGAATCTCGGATTTATTCGATTTTACAAAATGTATAAAAAAAGAACTTTTACTGAAGCATTTTTTGTATACGGCCCACGGCTTGCTACCAACATTGCAAAGTGGCCCGCGGAAGGAAAAAGGTTGCCCATTCAGTCGTAAGTTTATTTTTGCGGTCAAAAAATGGTAAAAATAGCGCCGTACGAAAGTCGCGATATTTTTCCACAAAAATTAGTGAATCATCAACCCATTAATTTCGAAATTATACGCGGCCATCAACTGACACGCAATCCTTATTTCCGCAACCAATTTCAACGATTTTGTAAACGTACAAAACTTTGACTTACACCAATAGACTGCATGATGAAGAGATACAGTCAATAACATCTAACCTTCAACCCTCAACAACGCTTCAGAAGGAGTTATTTCGTTTTTTTTAACTCCCCCCCCCCCCCACCCTTATGGCAATTGGAGCACTGTAAGAAGCTGCACTCCAAGTCCCATCGAAATCGGGCCGATAGTTCTTCTGGCCAGCGCCGTATTAAGGCATAACAACACCAAGCACGTGCTTGGAGCGGCAGATTTTAAGGGCAGCAAAGTTTGAGCAAACATCATGTAGGCTATAGAAAAATTGATCATTTTTGAATATTGCCTGCTAAAGGCGCACCTTCTTCTAGAGTGCTTGGGGCGCCGATGTCCTTAATCTCAGCCTATTCAACCCAAATAAACGTCGCAACTCTATTATAACGCATAGAAAAAAATACACTGGAACGTTTTGATTATTATACATTTTCTGTAAATATAGAAAAATTAGAAATGAATAAGCAATTATATTAAGTTATGTGTTTATATTCAAAAGTAGGAAATTTTGAAGTAGTATTTCAGTATAGGTAGTGTATAAGAAACGAGACGTATTTGCCGCGTACTCGAATAAGAAACCCAATTAAGAAAGGGATTCTAATGAAGTGAAAACATTTTTTTTTTTTTTGCGCTGCCGCCCGTAGCACGTATTTGATCTCGGGTACCGTGAGTGTGAGTGTAACCACGAATCAGGCAACTAAAAGATACATATCTCGTTAAAAATCCATATACCTTTTTTTTCTCTTATTCTTCTTCTTCTTCATCTCTTCTTCGTTACTCATATTTTCGTACGTGGTAAGAAGATTACGCATGTCCTGATATAATATGGTATAATGGTATTATATTTGGCGTAACTTTTGGTACAAAGAGTAAAATAGTCGCAAAGCTGCACAAAGCATTCGATTTATAATAATATTATAATGTGTGTGTGTGTGTGTGCGCGCGTATAGAAGAAATAAAGGCAGGCTGAGCGTAAACAACAGACTCGTAACGCGTTTAATGTTGACTTTGGCGCTATTAAGTAACTCGCATCTGTCGCTTTAAATCCAAGCACCTCGATAAATCACACGATCGGTAAACAAAAATAGTCCGATACATCCATCAACTTTATAATAGACGGTTATTTTTCGGTCTTGTCGTCCTCGATGTTTCGTTTTTCACGCCGCATTCTGCGCACCGTTTTCTACATATGTAATCTTCGAGTCCACTTAAGGATGCTCGTCGTCGTTTGATCTGATGCAAGAGCGTACTGTACATATACATATACACTAATCTATACCTACGTGTATACTGTATACAGTACACCTCAAAAAAGAGCGCCGCGCCGCCGCTATCTGTACAAATCTATCCGTGTATATACGCGCAAGTACGAGCTATATGTAGGTACTGTATAATATTATTAAGAATGTACACACTGTACACTATACCGTATGTATATCCATACTACGGTACTACGGAGCCGGCGGTTATGCCACTCACGTATCGTACTCATCGACAACAGCATAATGTAATCGATAATTATTATTTGACAACGAGCAATCATATAGATATACATTATACTTACTTTTATGCATCAGACGTGTATATGTGAATGTGCGTATCCTCTCCGGTCAAACTCCTGACTAATTCAGATTACTTCCAGAAAACGCATGTTTTTCGGCACTGCCGTCAAAAATTGTTCTATCAAAAAAAAATATAGGAGACCATAGGTATTGGTTTTCCTTTATCACGGATGAAACCGAACTGGGCTCCTACTTATAACGACCGCTCGACAAATGTGGTAGAAAATTTTATCACGGGTTCGTCGAAACCTCAAGACATGGCGCGGCGTTGAATGAGGTGACATAAACGTGCCGGTGCTCACGGGTTTTGATCGAGACCCTGAAGACAGATATACATAAAACAGCGGGCCAAAGAACGGAAAACAAAACAAACATGACTAACAGGATCAGGATGAAATATGCTGTTTATATGGACCGAATTTTTTTGAAGCCCCACCATAACAGGTATAGTCTTATCCCTGCAGTTTACTTACCCCTTTGTGTTCAAAACAAAAATTAACTCTTTAAGAAATACACAGGACGTTTCAATCATTTATTAATATTTTTGAAAACATAAAATAAATATTTAGATTATTTTTTCCGTGAAAGCTCTTATTCAATTAAATCGAAATAACCTTAATTTCAAATCTGATTCAAATCACATGCGTAACGTGTATTCCTCGATTATTCATCGTCGTTATCGATAGCTAGTTAGCATGTTCTGTTCTGCACTTTTGTTTTCGTCATCCTACTTTTGTCGTCCGTACTTTTTTCACCTACTGTATTTTCAGTACTACCGTGCGCTGATGATGGTACCCTGTGTGTACCGAAACGCGTCCGCAAATAAAAATGTTCAAAAAGTGGAGGCAAAAGCCGAGTTATATTATTTAATAAAATAAATAAATAAAGAAAGAAAGAAAGAAAGAATTAGGCTACCTACAGATACATTCATGAGTAATGAGTAGGTACTTCAGAACTTCCAGATTCTAAATATTATGCACTCTTCTTTTCCTTTTTTTCATTACATTTAGATGAGAATGTATGATCAAAACGTTTCCATATGCATTTCTTATGGGAATCGATAGATTGTTTCGAACAAATGCGGTAAACTGGGGTGAGTGGTGCTTGTTCATGTTTTCAGAACGTGTCGACGCCACGCCGACACGTAAAATACTTACGGTCCATACACACTACACAGTCTGAACACTGTAAACGCACAGTTAATCACAAGGTGTTCGCCTTAAAGAACACAAGAGCAAGTTAACTTTATCGCTTCAGTACTCTAACTGAACCGTCCTTGCAGGTTACTGCCGGCTATTTATGGTCTTCCTCCTATTTCAGGATTCTTCAAGATTGCTTCTATAATGGCAAATGGTTTACCTATGCAAAATTGATTGCTTGTCAGCCGTACAAAAAAAAAAAAAATTGATGTATATCACGAAAATTTCCAGCATTTCGGATCGCACGATAAAGGTATTATATGTCTTCTTTCGGTGACAATGTATAGGTAGCATGAGGATCTATGGATGAATTTCAGAAACTATTTTTTATGAAGAATTCGATATTGAAGTCAGTTTGAAGATAACGATATTTGTTCTCTGAAAAACTTGATGAATAACATACGTCCATGATAAAATCTTGACGTAGGCCTACCTATGTCGCGGAATTACACGCAAATTGATCTGATGCACAGATGCACACACGGACACAATTACGAGTCTAAGATCTCATTTTCCAGATCGTTACAGTCAATTATTTTTTGTACGGCAGTTGTGCTCCAGACATTTCAGGTATGTTTGGTGAGTTACGCTGGTGCAAGCTTGCTGCTTGTGGCTTTGCCGCAGAACGTTACAATATTTTCCCCAATATCATTTAGATAGTCATATTAGCGTCAAAGTATTGAAATTGAAAATGCATAGAATAGATTGACTGGCAAAAATCAGTTATTGTAAAGAGTATGTGTAATATCTGAAAATTCTATAGTACTTTGACTGCATAAAAAGGAGTCATTTTTCAAAACTACAAGCAAACTGTCGACAAAGTGTAGAATGAATCCCAATATTGCCCACCATAGAGTGAATCAAGTTGAAATTAAGTCAAGTTGAAAACAAGAGGAAAATCGCTGTAAAAGCAGAAGAAAACATGTACGCTAACCTGTGTGATAACAACTGAAAGGAAAAAAGTGGGTGAGCCTGATGTAACATTCAGCTGTGTATCAATGTGTTGTGAATACTTACAATTGAAGTACTTACCTACAGTAGTACCTACGGGTCAAGTATACAGTTGATTTTTGATCATAGAAGATGTAAAAGCTGATGAAATGAATGCAAAAATTACAACTCAGTGTGTTACTTACCACAGGTGTGATTTATCAGCCCGAAATGAAGATCTGAATCCCCGAAAAGAATAACGTGTTTCAACCTCAGTAGATTTATGAAATGAACGAAATGAAAAATGTTTCACGAAATAAAAAATTGTGTCCCGCATGAAAAAAATTTCTACGATCGCAAAAGAAATTGGCAGAACGAATGAAATAAAAATAAACGAAATATTAATATCATATATTATATGCACATTTAAAAGAAAATTGCCGGCAGTTGTACTTTCAACGAAAAAATTGTAACTTACTACATGCACATGAATAAAAAATATGAAAAAAGTAATGTACCGGTACCATACATATTATTACGTAGTACGTATATGACATGAAAAATAACTATTGAATAATTAAAAGGCCCTCGCAGCTTTCGCTGGTCTTCCGCGCTTTCGTTTTTGCCCGATAGGTATTGTTTTAGCTTCTGTCGGTATACATCTACCTCCTTACGACGAATCTTCATGCCCAATGCATGTTTACATGTCATTGACTGCGTTTTACAAACACTGGACAGGAACATGTAACTGATGTCGAATTCACAGAAATTTGTGACTTGTCGCGAGAAAAAACCCTTAGTCGTCAAAGAACGAATCAGCAGTTTAGCGTTTGTATACGTGCAAGCCTGCAACTGATCCGTTCCTTGACGACTAAAGGTTTTTTCTCGCGACAAGTCACATTTGCCAAATCTCTGTTCTCCACGCCTTGAAATCGTTGAAACTGGACCACTTTCCTATTCGACGTTCAAACTTCCCTAGATGTTTTGTAGTAATCGGTATACATTACACTTTGAAGAAAAGGCAAAGTATTGAGTGCAGCCGTCAGCCTCACGTTGCAGCACCGGCGGCACATTGCTAGCTGCCCACTGATATGCGGCTGTCCACATTTCCAGGGAGATTGACCGGTCGTCGGCAAACAACACGCAGAACTACGGGATAATGGACTTCGGCGATCTGACCAGGTGTATCAAATGATCTCGGCAGTAGTGCAGCGCAAGTGAGGAATTGCCCGCAACTGGAAGCCTCTCCCTCAGCGTATCTTCATGTTTCTACAATGTCCTACGCTTTCGATGTTTTTATTCGACATACGTGTACATCTATAGATGTGTCATTCATCTATGTATACCTATTACTCACGTTAATTTCCTGAGCGAATGTATTAGATGCAATCTGCGAAACCATAGGATAAGTCGCTATGGTAGGAGCTCCTTGTCTAAAACGCGCCTTCAAATTATACCTACTTCACGAATGAATATTCTATTCGCGCTTCGGACTTCCATCGCTGACCCTCATGATGACTCATTCAGAATGTAGATACAAAATAATCTTTGCATGATGTAGGTATCATTCAAAGGCGCGTTTTAGACAAGGAGCTCTTACCATAGCGACTTATCCTATGGTTTCGCAGATTGCATCACATTTGGTAATATTTCGAACAAATATGTTAATATTTTTCGAGCAAAAATGTTAATATTTCGTTTAAACCTACTATTACCCATAATTTGTGTGCAAGTTCTTTCGGGATTCTGCCTTTAAATTTCGTCATAACAGATCATTTCTTCGTGCCTTTATATGTCGTTCAAACGTATTATCATTTCGGGCTGTTTATTACTCCCCACTTACCACCACCCCTCTGTCTAAAGGATTCAGTGGAAACAGGTATTCTGGGTGTAGAGCGCAGGTCATTGTTCAGCCAATCGCAGGAAAGCTCTTGCAACAGTCCCATTGCATACGCTTCTCTCCATTATACACACCCATGTGCTCCCCACCTCCTCTCTCATCCTCTCCTCCTTCTCACATCCCAACTGGCGAGGATAGGCACAGGGACTTTGTTTAGAGATGAAATCTCGCGCCCTGCTGCAACCAAAGCTGGAAGCAAACCCCCGTGTCAATCACATCACTCAACACAGTCAGTGTTGACGCAAACGGCACATCCTATAAAATAGCAACTAACGAATATTTATTCTCTAAATTGTACCCCAGCTCCGCTGAGAAATCAATAGCCTGAGGATTTAGGGGGCCCAAGATTGGATCCTGGTTGCTGACACCAAAAACGACCCGCTGCTGCAGAAGCTAGTAGCTAGTCTGCTAGTAGCTGCAAAATGGAAGAACCTTACATAAGATTTGCCACAATCACCGCTCTCACTTGACCCCACTGACATGGAGCATGATATCAACCTCACAGATGGCGAGCAGCAAATGAGCTACACAGCGCGCACAATTAGCATACCCTTTGACGTCGGCCAGTGCCTAAGTCAGTTTTCTATTGCTTACAAAGTGCGTATTAGTAGGTAAAAAAAAAAAAAAATTATACAAGTTCGTGCAGTATTAACCGTTTGAGTCTTCTGGTGTCGGCTCCGGTGTCGAGAAGCTCGATCGCGGTGATATTCACATGTTTGTCGATTGTAGGAACTTTGAGGTCGCGGTGGAGGAGTGCATTCGTTACAATACATACCATGGCGCGTTGGTGATTTGACGCAGTAACTTATTTTGAAAGCGCTGTATAATAAGTCGATTCGATTTTTTCGTCGTGCCCCAGATCTGCAAGCCATAGGTCCATACAGGCTTGAGGATAATCTTGTAAATAATGAGTTTATTGGTTAAATTCATAGGCGATCGATACCCGATTAACCAATACAATTTTCGCAGCTTGATGTTTAGCTCCTCTCGTTTTTTCTTTACATGAACTTTCCAGTTCAAGCGTCGATCGCGATGCATGCCCAAGTATTTGGCCGAATCAGCTCTTGGAATGAACCTCTCGTTCATGGCCGTCGGAATGTAGTTGCTCTGGCGAAGGGTAAAATCAATCCTAACAGATTTCTGTTCATTAATTTTAATCTTCCAATTTTTCGCCCAGTTGCAGATTTTATCGGCTGCTGATTGAAGGTCTACATCTGATGCCTGGTCGTATGTACTGCTTGCTGATAAGATGGCTGTGTCATCAGCGAACATTGCTACTTCTGCTCTGGTCGTCGCGGGGGTATCTGCTAGGGGAAAATTTAATTTGTTGACTATGACACCACCCACATCCATGGACAAGGCAGCCAAACTACAGCTGAAACGACTAAGAGCTGAATCAATGAACAATAATAATTATTATGTATGCTTGTAGGTAAGAATTTAACATTCACGCTGTCGCACGGGTTGGTTTGCTCTCTCTTATCGGACAGAACATGGCCATGTGCTGTCCGGTACGGTGAGTGAACCGGCACTCTTTTTCGTGCTGCTGTAAGTTTAGAAGTTCAGTTCAATAGTTTCTTTTGTAGAATACAATTGTCTCGTTAAAGAAGATTGCACAGTGCACACCGCGATCAGCGACTTTGTGTGAATTTCGCCCTTAACTATCAAATACTTTATTTCTGTTATTATTCTTAGAATAAAAAAAGCAATTCACGGTCGAAAGTAATCAACCACTGTCAATTCTCAGAATATCTAGCAGTTTTATATAATAACTGGACATTGCGTGTAATAAAAATAGAGGCAGTTAAAATTTTTACTAATATTTTTTAGTCCTTTCGTTCAATGACTGGGTTTCATATTTTGACGCCAACATATACAATTATACATGCGTACCTATAATTATGATGTAAAAATTATTATAAAAGAATATTAAAATTGTTAAATTAATAAAAAAAATTATATCTAAATATTCTATTATAAATACACATTATAAATTTCATTGATCCTAATTCTAAATTAAAACCTGAAATAAGTTCAGACTCACTTACTATGTAGAACTTTTTTTCTTACTTTTGTTTTTGTTTTTTGTTTTTTTGTTTTCTTTGTATTCAGAACAGTGCGGTGGTAATTCTAATCTCGTAACTCTTCTCTATAAATGGAACAAATATTACCTCAATACAATATCTTACACCGGAAATGAATGAAAAACTTTTCGCTATTTGGCTGAAAATATCACCATTAACGGGCAGTCTTACCTATAACATAATCACAAACAGAAATTGTTACTAAGTATAATGCAGTTTTTGGCCTACTTTTCAGACCAACTTGAGCGTTTTCCGTGTCTCGGGGAAAGGAGGTGGTGGAATCAAGAATTTTCCTAGTGGTTTTTCTCTGCACCATCACGTCGACGTCGACATTAACCTTATTCTTTCTAGCCAGGTACTCTCCCTTTTGATAATCATAATATGTACACCCCTAACCTAGAAGAACGGCTTCGTTCGATGTAGCTCGATACTTGCGGAATTTCTCCATCCCCTCGGTTGATTACAGCTCGATATTTGAAATTTTACCGATTTCCCTCCAATATATTAAATGAGTTTATGTTCGCGTCAAAGTATTGAAATTGACAATGAATATAGAATGAGTGGAGAAAATCATTCCCCTTTTTTTTTTTTTTTTTTTATTTTCCAACCAAATTTATTATTAAAACATCTACAAAATCATAAGAGAAAAAAAGAAAAAAAAAAAAAAAAAAAAAAAAAAAAAAAAAAAAAAAAAAGGTACAAAATTATCTAACTAAAAACAGTAAGAAAGAGAAAATTAAAGTAATAGAAATAATAATAATGGAAAATTGAAAATGATACAATAATAATACTAACAAATACAAAAAAAAAAAAAAAAAAAAAAAAAAAAAAAAAAAAAAAAAAAAAAAAAAAAAAAAGGGGGTTGGAATAGAGGATGGCTTCTAGGCCTTACCTCGTTGTAGATTTAGATTGATATAAGTTCAGGCAATTGAGACAAGAATTTTTTAATGTGAGGAAAGATAGCGTCGTTATCAGTAGAAAGAAGGTCTATAGCTCTGAGGGGTGTGGGAATTTGTAATTTTAGAATTTCGGAATATAATGTCTTTCTAAAGGTTTTTAGTTCTGGACATTCAAAGAAAATATGGTTTGCGTCTGCTCTAGTAGGCGAATCTATATGGAAAGGACATAGGTCAGAATCCATAACATTTATTCTTTTTAGATGATAAGGAAGTCGGTTGTGTCCAAAACGAAGACGACTGAGTTTTATTATGTAGGAGCGTTGAAAATTATTGAATTGTTTGTACCATGGGAATGATGGTAATTTCGGTTGGATGAGTAAGTACTGTGAGTTCGGATTATTGAAAGAATTATGGTATTGAAGAGCCCAATCATCTTGTGTAGATTGGCGAGTAAGCGAAAGTAATTCAGACATCGGTAGTAATTTTGAAGAGTGTATTGAAGTACGTGCTAATTTAGCTATGTTGTCTACTATTTCGTTATGAAGGATTCCCGCGTGACCGGGGATCCATAAGAGATTTATTTTGATCGGAGAGAGAGAGAATTGATTAGGGTGATGATTGGTAAAGCCAAAGAATCGTTTACTTGACATGGAGCGGCGGATATGGATTGCAATGCAGAAAGAGAGTTCGAAAGTATGAGAAATTTACCTATAGTGTAATTTTGTTTTATGTATAACAGAGCTTGATAAATGGCCATTTGTTCTGCATGGAAGACTGATGTAAAAGTGGGCAGAGAAAGTTCGAATTTAAATGAGGACGAAGGTATCCAGAATGCCATTCCTACACCTTCCAGATCCTTCGAACCATCAGTAAAAATAAATGTGTGTTGGGGAAAATTTTGTTGAGAATATGATTGAAAAAGTTCTTGAGGGTTGGAGTTGTTGTCTGTAGGTAGTTTATGAATGTTAATTGCACTGAAAATCTGGTTGAAGAGAAAAGGCGATAATCTGTATGCTGGAAGTGTAACTGTAAAACGTTGAAATCGAAAAATGAGCTTGGCCCTTCTACAAAAAAGTGGTAGACGCCAATCTACAAATCTCCAGTGTTTGAGTAAATATGTAATGTTATCGTTCAGTTGTGAGGATTGATATGCGATACTTCTAATAAGAAATCGATCAGTGAGGTAGTTTCGTCGAAATTGTAGGGGGATAATTCCTGTTTCAGCGCAGAGGGCTGGAATCGGCGTGGATTGTAGAGCTCCTAATATGAGGCGTATGCATTTGTTTTGGAAGGCATCTATTTTATTTAAATGAGTTTTACTTGCCGAGCCGTATAGCGTAGAACCGTAGTCAAATTTTGAGCGAATAATCGAATTATAGAGGAGTGTCATTATCGTCGGGTCTCCTCCCCATTGCGTGGAGGCAAGCATTTTGAGAAGGTTAATGTAAATCATTCCCCTTTGTAAAGAATGTCTAGCAAGAGTATGAAGATCTGAAAATTCTAGACTTTGCCTGCCTAAGCTGGTCGTCGACAAAGTGTAGAATGAATCCTATTATTGTACATGTACATCATAAAGTGAATTAAATCGAGATAAAGTGTAAGCGCGTTGAAACATGCCTGTGCAATAACAGCTGAATGGTAATAAGAAGCGGGTGGACGTACTCAATTATGTATCAGCGTGTCGTGAGTACGATTGAAGTGAAGCTATCGGTCAAGACAAAATAGTTTTTGATAGCGGTTGAAGGCATAGCCTAGTGAAGTCATCACCCTAATTGAACTTCCTTTGTGACGTCATCTACATTCCTATCCTCTCTTTTGACAGAAGCCTGGTATTGAGAATATGGAGCTACATAATAGGATGGGAACTTGAAAAATTTTCGACTCTCGAACTGGATAATATGATAGGAAGGGAACTTGGAAAAATGTCGACCATTGATGGAGATGGACTTGAAAATTCCAATTATGAAGCAACACGTGACAGAAAAGGAACTTGAAAAAACGACGGCTTCCTCTACGAAGTTAAAAACAAGAATCACAGGGAACCTGTTCAATGAGCCAAATTGATTTTGATATTGAGAATTCAAAGTCCCTTTCCTGTTTTATATCATGGCTTGAAAGTCGAAATTTTTTAAAGGCCCGTTCCTCACTCAAAGTGTGACTTGAAAGTCAAAATTTTTCCAAGTTTAAATCCAGTAAATCAAAATTCTTCCGAACTCTCCTCCCCTCTCCCTACCTTATATTATGACTCGAAAGGTGGAACTTTTCCAACTCCTAATCCTTCATTAGAGTAGGTCAATTTCCACCGGACATCGAACGACGTACAGTAAATTTATATTCATGCTATATGTTTTTACTTTAATGCATACTTTCATACTTTTGCGAATCAATTACCGTCATATCTTACAATATCAAGTGATTCTATACAATAACTACTTAGACAAAGTGTGTAATAAGACTGAATGATATACATTCGCTAGGCAGAGTGATTTTTCTACACATTGTCAAGTCCTTCTGTACAATGACTGGATTTTATACTCTGACGCTAACCTATATAGGTAATATGTCGCAGCCCTTTCATAGATTTAGCCACTTGGCAAAACTCCTAGCCCATTAACATAACGCCGCTTTTTTGTGAGAACAACGTTGCGATCTTAATCAGACTGAAAATTTTCAGACTCTTTATGATAAGGCTGCCATTATCTAGCTTTATTGTTGATTACAAAAAAGCTAACCTAAACCAGTCGTTTTACAAACAGACTGAGACCTCATGATAGCCTATTTGCAAATGTAGGTATACTGTATAAATGTATGACAGCGGAGAACTTGGATTTTTAGGGACTTTAATTTTTCGATGTAATAGGTTGACATACCTCGAGCAATCCTCGAACACCGAACACGCAATCATCATGTACACGTCTTGTAGGAATATACTGTACATACAGTATAAGACAGTATGTTCAGATGATGCAGCTTACACATAGCAAAACGTATAGTCTAAATTAGAGAGCCTCTTTCATACCTAAATCGAATCATATTCTTTTTTCACGTATCAAAATTTATTATATATACAGTCAGTAATTAGATTCGAGCCGTCGTATTGAATACTCGTATATCAGCAGAAAAATTATTTATACATACATCGTCACACGACCAAGTGTTCAAGTTCAACTAATAAATCATGTCTACGATAGACATATGTTAACACATATATGTGCTCATTACTTTGATGTGGATAGCTTATTCTGGCCGACGACGTGCTTTGAAATATTTTGTAATATCCGGATTGGAAAACTTTTCGTTATGCGCGCGTGTATAATATCATTGCAAGAAATTATTGCAATATTTGCTAACAGATTTATAAGTTTACCTAATTGGATAAGACAAACAGAAAAAATAACTTACACACCACAACGACGCTCTTCTTTTTGAAGGTAAGTCCTATTTTGAGATCATGAACTGTCACAGTTGCCAGAGTAAGGATTTCTTTATTAATGTACACCTAGTCCATACGTAGGCTAGTACGTACCTACATACGGAATTGAAATTTTGGCATATAGGCTAAGAAATAAGTACCAGAGTATAAATTATTTTAATATCATACAATTTCTACACACATCAGAATAAAATCTCTGTGTATTGTTCAGCACAAGTTGAGTATCTTGTATAATATATCAATACGGTATAGAAGGAGGAAGAAGTGCCATACAAAGATTATGAAATTGTCTTACTCTCACCGGAGTTAAATATTTTACAACAAATTGAACAGTCTACTGGGCCAACTATTGCCTCGCCAAACTCGCATAGATCTACATTTCTGTCACATGATTCCGCATGAATCTTTGCTGCCTAATATTTCAGTGTGACACAAAACTGGTGAAGAAGCAAAAAGTTGCTTCAAGACTTATTGTTTCAAACTGCTCAGAAGGAACGTAAAGAATTTCAGTAAAATGAAAGGTAGCTCGATGAAGAAAAATATTTAGAGTCTCTCTCTTTGATGGATAATATGTTGTAGCTCATAATTGAACATCTTCCAAATGCCCTATCGAACATGTTCCTTCAAGGGTGTGCTTTGCCCGTTGGCGAACTCCAAAACGATGTCCGATAAGTTACATATACATCCTCAAATACCCTGCAAGGTTCGGCATACCAGCGGTCACTACGCGACGCTCGTTGGGCGTGCGCAGGTAGTCCTTATAACAAATGACATGGAATGAATTCACGCAAAAGATTCTCAAAGCTCTGTTTTCCAACGAATTTTTTCGATCTCTGTAAATGTTGTGCCGAAAGGTTCAATGGAAAGCGGTACGAAAGCAGAAATTCGAATTTTCGCTCCAGAAAAACTTTATAACGTTCAAAAACCGGAGAATTTTTGCCAACTTCAACGCCCAACTAAAAAAGTGTACGATGAAACTTTAAAATTCGGATTCCATACCGCCTCTAGTTGAACCTTTCTCAAAAACGCATATCAAAAGAGCACACACGACTTTTCCTTTGACCAGTCAAATTTCATTAAGACTAATAACTTACAAATTTTACGAGCCAGAGCCGAGCCAGAGCCATCACGGTGTAAAACGTAAACTAATTTAATGAACCCTTTGTAAAGAATGAACGTGTCAAATAAAAGGTTCTTTATCACAATAGACATAGGTACTGATAACAAAAGGATAGAATTCCCTTCTCGTAATATTATGAATAACCACTTGTGACCGTGAGAAATTTATCAAAAAAAAATTTCAAATTTCTCAAGAACCACTCATTCTATTTTCGAAAAAAATTGCAGGTGCACATTTCTAACCTAACCTAACCCAAAGAAGCCCTCACTGCAGTGTTTAAATCATTCTTGTAAATTAATTTAATGAACCCTTTATCAAATGAACCTGTCAAATAAAAGGTTCTTCATCACAACACAATAGACGTACTGATAACAAAAGGATAGGAATTTGCTTCAGGTAATGTGAGCGACTACCTGTAATAGTGAGAAAAATGCAAATTTCTCAAGAACTACTCGTTGGATTTCCTCAAAAAATTGAAAGCTTCTCGAAAACTACTCATCCAATTCTCAAAAAAATTGCAGGTACATATCTTCAAATATGTATATTAAGTACTACAATATGGCCAAGTTATAAAAAAACACTCACGCAGTCGCGTGAGTAATACACGACTTTTCCTTTGACCAATCAAATTTCATTAAGAGAATCACTCCTCCTAATAACTTATAAATTTTATTTATTCTCTCGTCATCATCTGTATCTAAAGAAAAAAAGTCGGCAAATGTTTCAAACCTAACCTAACCTAACCTAAAGAAGCCCTTACTGTGTAAATAATTCTTGTAAACTAATTTAATGAACCCTTTGTCAAGAATGAACCTGTCGAATAAAAGGTTCTTCATCACAATAGACGTTCTGATAACAAAAGAATAGAATTTCCTTCTCGTAATGTGAGCAACTACTTGTGATAGTGAGAAATTTCTTTTAAAAAAATTTCAAATTTCTCAAGAACTACTCATCCTATTCTCAAAAAAAATTGCAGGTGCACATTTCTAACCTAACCTAACCCAAAGAAGCCCTCACTGCACTGTGTAAATTAATTCAATGAACCCTTTATCAAATGAACCTGTCAAATAAAAGGTTCTTCATCACAATAGACGCATTGATAAAAAAAGGATAGGAATTATTTGCTTCAGGTGAGCGACTACTTGTAATAGTGAGAAAAATGCAAATTTCTCAAGAAATACTCATCGGATTTTCTGAAAAAATTGAAAGCTTTTCGAGAACTACTCGTCCGATTCTCGAAAAAATTGCGGGTGCACATCTTCAAATACATTACTACAATATGGCCAAGTTACAAAAAAATCCACCGGATAGTTTTGGAGGAGTTCCACGGACAAAAAAATCTTATACATATGACTATATATATAGATATATATATGGCTATGTATATATATGGCTATATATATGGCTATATATATGGCTATATATATGGCTATATATATGGCTATATATATGGCTATATATATGGCTATATATATGGCTATATATATGGCTATATATATGGCTATATATATGGCTATATATATAGATAGACGAACCATGCTTTAGGTGCACCAATTATATGTGGAATAGACGTTTAGTGCACCGAAATCGGTGCACTAGACGTCAAAGCGGTGCACTAAACGTTTTCCCATGTTATTTGGAGTATATGTAGTCGTATATGACTTTTATTAGTATGAGTGTGTTTGTCAGACTTTCAGCTGTTGGCCTATCACGGTTTTTTCTATTTTCCTCATTCAGTGGTGCCAGGTTGAGGATTTAAAACAGAAATATTCGGTATACCTAACGATGGTTTCATATCCCCAGAGTGACGTGTAAGTGCTCTTGTATTTACACTCGCAGCGCTGTAGTCAATGTGTATATATTATAGGTGAAGTTTGTATATCTCAATTCCTGCGCTATATGAGACGGGCGCTTAGTACACCAGGGTGTGGCAACATTGCATGTAGATGAGTAGCCGATGAAATAGGTATGTAGCAAGGACCTTGGGTATGAAGAGGTACTACAATTTTTTTTGAAATCGAACACAGCGCAATTCCAAATAGCGCGAGTTATACAAAATGAGAAGTTTGAGGTACATTTTTGGTCAATTACAGTGAAAAGTGTAGTTATGAAGTGAATGGTATGTTATTATTAGAGCCCGGATTTCTGGCGCTAAAAAAAATTGTTTTCGGCATCAAAATTGAAGGATTTGGCAATATTTGGAATTAAAAAAAAAAAAAAAACGTGAAAAACTGCTCAATTTTTAATTTTTCAACAATTTTTTGTCGCTCACCAAATCGATAGCTGTGAGAGGAGCGTTTGTAAGCGAGCTGAGCACAACTGGAATATTAGAAATACTAGACACAAAAGAATGACCGTCATCAAATGATCGGGCAAGTTCTTGTAATTGCAGAAAACCGCAATTCTTATTGAAAATGTAAGCCTTCCAATTAAGAGGAATGGACTGTATTCCAAGCTATTTTAAGGTACATTTTTATCGAAACGTACTTAAAATAAGAATAATCCCTGCATTCTGACTTCTACTGCCTTTCTTGCTTAAGAGGAAGAGAGTCCTTGTAAACCCTTGGCATGGATTTCACATTTGCTGAAGTCACTGGGAGATAGTCCGAGACTTGAACGCAATGAATTTACGAGCAGATAAAAGTTGGTAGAAGCCTACGAGTGCGAGGAGTACCACTCGTAGAAAGAAGTGTGATAGAAAGGATTCTGTTACAAATAATCGTAAAAGGGAATAACTGTTGGCTGTCAAAAATATTATTTTGTATTTTTCATGTTGCTTGACATTATCGGTATGGTATAAAAATGCGGGCACCATCACGGATGGGCACTTCTACTGTGAACAAGAACTGAATTAAACGGCTTAACTGAGACTCATGAATTATTGACTTCTAACTTGCTGATTTTGCCCTAGACGTAACTATTCAATGTCTTGTAGAGAACTCCATTAGGGTCGGGAGGAAGAAACACTGTCTCCCCCCCCCCAAATAAAAATTCTTCGTCTCCTCCCCTCTGCTGTGTTGAGGACCCAGGAACAAAATCCTGAGTTGCCTATCATCTTTCATTCTGTGCATTATTGAAAGACCAAAGAATCCTTGTACTAAAATTTCCTCCCGGGCGGTAAGCAAAACGTCTATGCTGGACTTAAAAGTATTATTTCTTGCCACCAGTCTTCCGACAACTGATGAAGTCGTTTATGTACTGTTTCGGCGGTCCATGTTACTATATAGTCCAAGGTTACTTCCAATTGAATATCCTTGTAGGCCGCTTAAAAATTTATCTTATTGCAGTGGTGTGCGAGTCTTCAATTGTCCAGGAATATTAGCATGTAGAACTGAAATAATAGGTGCAGAGATGAAAATTTGTACGATTGATGGTTAGTACTCCCTAAAGAACAAACAAAAACCCGCCATCCCCTCTGGTGTGAGTGTGGCCTCTTAAAGCCAAAAAAACACCACAAAAAACACTTTTTTCGCTCTATCTCTCTTAAAATAGCTTTTTTGAAAGAAATACTTCATATAAAAGTTGTAGAACGTACCATTACCTACACAAATGATATTCTTCTTTTTAAGGCTTGAATCAATACTTTTTGAGGGAAGTATACCAGAATATGAATTACATTATGGTACAGGTGATGAAAGACAAATAGAACTATTTTGGGTGCCAAAAGCCGATTATCATGAAAAATGTCAGGCCAAGTGTCCTGAATTACCGCCCCTAGAAACTGCGCCGAACTTTCAGCGGCACGTTCTAGCCCCCCCCCCCGAAAAAGAAGAAAAAAATTGAGAATATCTCGAAAAGTTGGGGGTTGAGAAGAAATTGTTTCAAACAAAAAAAGATTTCTTGTAGAATTTCCTTTCAAATGGTGTACTTGAAGTTGTTAACAGGCCATATAGTTCACCCACAATCGCCCTTGAAAGTGGCTCAATAACAAAATCTAATAACAAACAGAATTTTGCAATTATTGTGAAAATTTGAAGTAGGTTTCTTATGCAAATGTTCCACTTTTTTAAAAATAATTTCAACCCTCAGAACGAGGGTTGATTCAAAAGAAGTGTGACCCCTCCCCCAAAAAATTACAATTTTTTCATGAGCTATGCGACTCTTCTAAACGAATTTCAGGAGGAAAATTACCAGAACGTAACGAAAAATTTAATTGAAATTGAAGTTATAACTCAAATTTTCTTTGAGTTATAACTTCAATTTCAATTAAATTTTTCGTTACGTTCTGGTATTTTTCCTCCTGAAATTCATAGCTATGGAACGTACCTTGGAAGAGCAAATTGAGTATATTTTCTAAACGAGTCACGAGCTCGCGTCAATTTGTTTGTGCAATTGTTAATAATACTTAATATTGTTACAAGTAAGAAGTTTTATAATCAAAGAAATTGGGAAAAGTAGATAGAACAAAGGTAGTTGAAGGAATTAGAGGGGGTTGGGGTTGATCCATGGTGCGGAAATTATGGATGAAAAATCATTGCAGATGGAACGGGTAGGTTTTGGAGCACAGGATATGAGAAGAGATGTTGAGATTATCAGAATGGCAGTAGTTATATATGACAAAGATGCGTGACGACCTAGGAGAGAGTGAGAGTGGTTGCGTCGGGTATGGTCAATCCTGAGACAGGAGAGGATGACTTTTTTGAGACAGGAGATTCTATTTCAAAAGAAACAAGGAATAGGGTTTTTTTCGATTGATCTTGTGGTGGTGCTGACTGTTCCAAAGGTTATTCCAAGAAGTAAGAACTTTGGAACTGTTGTATTTTTGAAGACTGATGTTTTGGTGAAGAAATGAGTGGCTACTCTATGGGTGAGTGGGTGGAGTTTTTGCCACACGATCAACTTTTTTATGTTGGGAGTGACCGTCCTGATCTAGAATTCACATGGAGATAACTGATGATTTGATAAAGGTTGGATTATGGAGATTGACGTAAATACGTTGGGCGATGTGGTTATTCAAGAGAGGATCTTGTAAAGATATAGTTGAGTGCAGGAGAGCAATATCTTTTGCTTTGCCACCCAATAGCTGGCGCTGACTTCTTCAAGGTGCTTACCGATGATTTTGAAACGAACGAGGATGAAGCTTTATTCAACAGATGATCTTTCAACAATTTCTATCTGAGTGTAAAACCTTAATGAGTCGGTAGGCTATTGCTAAATGATCACGGGCAGTCGCTTCTACCAACGCAAAGGACTGATAGTTAGGGCAAGGCAAAGGAAAAGGAATATGTGAACTAATTCTACGTCTGAATACCTTTTTTAAAAATAGTAAGTTACCATAATTATAATTTTGCGACAATTTGTTAGACAGAAAAAACATGGATTGAGATGTAGTTGTGTTATACTGCAAGCAGTACACATGACAGAACCCACTAAACACAGGGCGTAGTTGAAACGCCTGTTACTTTTTTGAGAGGATGAATTTGAAGAATTTTCCGAAAAGAACGAAACTTTTTTTCCATGCAGCTCAGCTTCAAACTTTTCACTAATTTTTCTCCCTTCAATTGTAATTTTTTGGGGGAGGGAGCACATTCCTTTTGGGAGGGTTGAAATTATTTCAAAAAATATAAATGAAGATCATGTTTCATGTATGTACTTGACGTTTATCTCTGCGGAAGCACTTTAGAACAATTTTATATCATTTTATTTTATTTTGTCGCTTCTTGGTCTAGTACAAGTCTACTTTAGAATATTTTAGGCGAATGACTTTAGAGGGGCTTACTCGCTTCTTGGTCTGGGGGACTTGGAAACAAGTTTCATACTAGTAAGAATTGTTTTACAAGTCAAAGTACGATCATACGCCCACCTTCCAGAGCCAATTCAGGTCTAATATCATGAAATAATAAAAAGCCAGAGGTACGGACACGTAACGTTTATGGTTCTCAAACGTTAAAAATTAAAAGTTGACACACAAAACAGAAATTTTGGTACGAGGAGCAAAATAAACGGAAAAAGTATAAATTGGTTAAAATTGAAAAAATAAAGAGGTTGAAATGAATAAAATTGCTTAAAATGACAAAATTTGATAATGGTAACGTCTGGAAACTGAATCAAACACAACCGGTTTCAATCGGGTGTACCGATCATCATCAGGTGAGATACTGAATACTGAAGACAACGAACCAAATAGGTGGATAAGAAAACCAGAGGCCAAGAAGCCGGTAAATACATGAATTATGAGTAGTTGTGGAAGAATCGGATGAATGGATTTAAAAGTATAGCTTCCATATCATTCAGGAGTGACGTGCGGTTAGAAACAGCAGCTGCGATCATCTCGGTTTCCTCCAATCTGTTCATCAATCGTCCTTCATTGCACACATGCAGAAGTTTGGCGGAAGATTTTTCTATATCATGGTTTTCTGCTATACAATGAGCGGCGAAAGCAGAGTCATTGGGATTATTAGCCCTAAAAGCCACGTGGTATTTTTTTAGCCGCTTCCGGAGTTTCCGACCAGTCTGCCCGATATAAAAGCTGTAGCAAATTCCGCACGATATCTTATAAATTCCCGATTTTTAAAGAGGAGGGACTGGATCTTTAAGAGGGATCAGGCGGCTAAGAGTGGTCACAGGATAAAAGCTCATTTTATAATTAAAGCATCGAAGTTCGTTAGCCAGTTTCTGCAAAGGGCGGCCCAGGAAAGGTAGTCGAATCCATCAGTGCGTTCTTCTTCCCTCTTTTTCACCATACGAAAATTAGCAGCAGCAGCAGCAAGAAGGCGAGTTTGAGCGAGTAAATAACAAAGGGTTTTCCGTCGAATGAGAAGATCCGTTTTAATTTTGAGACCGTTAAGTTGGGCAATGTGCTTAATAGTTTCAGCCTCTGCTTTTGAGGATTTAAAGGTCAGAGAAAGATTGAGAAGACAATGGATAGCGGAGTTAACAGCCGCCTCTTTTAAGCCGGAGGATGATAAGAAGAGCCATGAATTGATACTCCTGAGAAGGTCCTCTTCCGATAAATTGCGAACATAGGAATTGAAACGTTTTGCATCTCCAAAAGATTGTTGGTGACGTCCAAGTAATTTATAGAATCTCCACCTCGACCAACCTCCATAGTACGAGATCGAATTTCAGGATTGAAATTACTGAGGGTGAAAAGAAAACTATAGATCACATTTGATGCCAACAGCAAGATCAGCCATTGGAGGTCGGAGATCTGGTCTAATGGAGGCAAGAAGAATTTCTTCCCTCGTTCGAGAAGCTGAAGTTCCGACACTGAGAAAGGTGAATTTGAGAGGTTGATGACGGAGCAAATTTGGTAGGATTCGAAGAGGCTGTAGAAGCTGTAGATGGAGGTGACTTACCAGTCAGTTTAGCTAATTTACTTAGTTTCATCTCTTTGATGCTGTCATGGACTATGGGCTGTCGACGAGAAGCAGTTTGTTGTAGTCTTGCAAGATCTTCAGGGCAGGTTATCGGCGAAAGTCGATCCGCCTTTCGGATAAGTAAATCCTGAAGTTTAGCCTTCTTACAAAACCACATTATACGCTCGGAGTCAAGTTATTTCTTGACAATCCATTTTTCCATCCTCTCTTTGAACAGCTGCGAAGAAGATTCAAGACGAAATGTGACAAATGAAGGGCGAAGTTCAAATTTCAGGCATGTGTAGATGAAAGATTTGCGGGAGAGTACACAAACAACGTGTCCGAACAACGTGTCTGTACCTCTGACTATTTATTATTATTATGGCTCGTACTCAAGAGGAACTGATCCAATTTACTAAAATGAAGCATAGCCTAGTATACTGTGTATCGATACCGTAGAACGAATACGTACCTCGTAAGCCACAAAAAAAAAATTGAGATAACTGCTATTTTACCTGTTTCTCATACTCCACAATCCGAAAATCACAGGAAAAGAATGTCAATTTTTTGTGGCTTACGAGGTATTCGTTCTACGGTATCGATATTAGTCCTAGTATAATGGGGGGCTAGAACGTGCCGCTGAAAGTTTGGCGCAGCTTCTAGGGGCGTTAATTCAGGACACTTAGCCTGACATTTTTCATGATAATTGGCTTTTGGCACCCACAATATTTCTATTTGTCTTTCATTACCTGTACCATAATGTAATTCATATTCTGGTATACTTCCCTCAAAAAGTATTGATTCAAGCCTTAAAAAGAAGAATATCATTTGTGTAGGTAATGGTACGTTCTACAACTTTTATATGAAGTATTTCTTTCAAAAAAGCTATTTTAAGAGAGATAGAGCGAAAAAAGTGTTTTTTGTGGTGGTTTTTCGGCTATAAGGGGCTACACTCACACCAGAGGGGGTGGCGGGTTTTTGTATGTTCATTAGGGAGTACTAACCATCAATTGTACAATATATCATCTCTGCACCTACCGGTATTCCCTTTATATGCGGTATTCATGTCCAATATTCCTGGACTAAATTAATATTTCGAAATATTGATGTACCATTTGTGAACGTGAACCTTTGTAGAAATATATACACGTTATCAAGAACCCAAGCTCAAACTCAAAGAAGAATGACAACTTGCACGAGCAATCTCATACAAGAGACTTACTCGCCAGGGAACAGTGAAGTAAAGGAGACTTGGACGCATGTGTGAATGGACAATTTGTAGTTTTGGCTTACAAACTACCTAATGAATTATATAACCAGCGTACTTAATGTACTGCTCAGCAAAGAGGTAATATTTGGCAACACAGCTGGTGCACCAAACGTCCACTGTATATATACATGTGTACTCAACGACGACCAAACTTATACAGTGCACTAAACGCCTACTGTATATCTATTTAATTTTTTTAAAAGAAATCCTTACCCCTCTCACAGTGCCTTCACTAAGTCAAATATGGAGAATTTGAATCTAATAAATATACTCCTATATACAGGTTACTTATGCCGGTGCACCTAACGCCTGTGCGAATGTCGGTGTACTTAACGATAGCCGTGCATGTATATATATATATATAAGGAAACCTGAAATTTTTTTTTAGGCTACTTATGATCTAAGACCTCTAAAACGTCGAGAAAATTCATTGCCCCCTCCCCCTGTTCATCTTGCTACGGGTGTAATACCTCACTTTCCAATTGGAAAAGTCGGTAAAAATCCACCGGATAGTTTCGGAGGAGTTTCACAAACAAAAAAATCTTACATTATGTCTATACTGTATAAATATATATATAAGGAAACCTGAATTTTTTTTATGCTAATTGTGATCTAAGACCTCTAAAACGTCGAGAAAGTTCATTGCCCCCCCCCCTCTATTCACCTTGCTACAGGTGTAATACCTCACTTTTACAATTGAAAAAGTCGGTAAAATTAGAAAGATTGGTTGATTAGTCGAGCAGTGAGAAACTTTTTCCGGTACCTTGTTTTCGATGCTCGTTTTTACAAGTGAAGCACACCCTTAGATTTGTGTAATTGCCAAATGTGTGAAATCAGCAGCTTCTGAGTCAAGTTCATAAAATAACAACTAAGTTACAAAATTTGTCAGCTCAATGCAATCCTGATCAAATTTCATCCCTCTCAAGTCTTTTTCAAAAGAATTTTAATAGCCAAACAGTTTTTGTAAGAATAAGTGATCAAAGTATAGAAATTAGTTTCTATTGAGCGGTTGTATTCCTGCTCAATCCTTTTTATGAAGTTGCTTCCGCGCAGGAAGCGTTATCATTGTTTCAAAATTGACTGTCACGGTCTTGAAATTTACTAAAGTGATTTTATACTTTGACTCAATTTTCAACGTGCTTTTGAAGCTTCTTCTTTTTTGAGGCCAACTTCCGGCAAGAAGACGCCTATACAAATATGTACATACATACTGGAGACATGACAACAAGCTGAGTACACAAATTTGGCAGAACTATACTGTCAATTTCATGAATTTGGTAAAATTCCACAAATTGAGCAATTATACACAAAGTAATAATTGCGTACCTAGTATACAAACAAATATAGAGCTTGACCATCTATTACGCGCATGTGTAGTTCTTTTTCCTTCTAATACATACAATGGCTTGCAAATTTGAGGAAACTATTCATTTTATTAATATGCAGCTATTAGGGGTATAACTGAAGAGAGTTTGGTTCGATAAGCGAAAATCTTATTCTAGCTGATTCCAAAAAAAGAAATTCAATAATCCCATGAAGCTTAAAAAAAGGATTTTTATTGGAAATCTTGGTAAAGTGGTCATGGCTCATTTTAGTCTATGACTTGACTCGAAAGAGTCATCGTAAAAAGTGGAGTAAGGAGGCAAATTGAAGATGAAATCATTGAATATGAATAGTAATGGAGAAGAAGCAATTGTCGTTTTTGAAGGTTCCGGGGCAGGCGTGATAGAGCGCGCTGTTTCCATTGCGACGCGTGTTACTTCTTCTGTGTATGATAGAAAAAGTACCATTTTGCGTTGCGTGTTTTGTCTTCTACTAGGCAGTGGCGGATTTCCCTACACGCCAACTACGCCAAGGCGTGTAGCGGCAAAAATTTTGGGGCAGCATTTTTTGAGGAGGCAAAGAAAAAAAAAAGAAAAAAAGGAGAAAAAAATTGCGAGCGGAGCGATTAGAGAAATTTTCAGGAGCGGCAAGTAGCCGTTGACGTGTAGGCGGCGCGAGCCTTAATCCGCCACTGGTATGATTTGAATAGCGCCCTCTGTTACGCCTGCCAGAGTACTACTATTTCTGCCTCTCCATTACTATTCATATTCAAAGGATGAAATTAAGATAGTACCTAATTTTTCCTGTGTTGCGCGCCACACCACCGGTATGTGTTTGACAGCGGACCTTCCTTTCTTTTTTTTTTTTTTTTTTTCTTTTTTCTATCCACTGGGTTGTACCCTCGTATCTCGCTCCCCAGAGCACCTAGAGTCTTGATTTTTTTTTTGTTGGATTTGTCTTTGAACGTAGAGTGTCACAGGCTGTTGAATGATAAAATTTGAAGCATATTTTGTCGAGAAATTACACAAATTTGTAAGCATATTTACCCCTACAAAGAAAATATCAGAGCACGTTGAGTGGCGCGTTGTATTATTATGCGTCGTATTACATTGCTTACCACCACACTCCTGTAACTCCTCCCACTTTGCATTGCCGATTGAATACTGCACTTCACGTGCGTGTGTTCTTTGTGTGTTCTCATGTTTTTATTTTTTGGACTTTAATTAGAGGAAATATTTTTGAAGAAATGAATCCGGGTCGGTAAATATTCACAAATAGAAAATATTAGTCACCAAGAAGGATATTGCAAAAAAGAGGCCGCACTATATGGCGCAGCGCGGCAAGTGCAAAGCACAAGCCTGTAAAACCTCTAAAAATGATCAATTGTCACCTAACTAAAAAATAATTCAAATAAAATATTTTTTTTAAAAAAAAGATCCGGTGTTGCTGGGAAAAAAAATATTGAACTAAAAAGAATAAAACAAGATTTTAAATTGAAGAAATCTGTGTTGTAACCAAACAGAATTCTATATACATGTACTATTTCATTTATGTAACTGACTGAAGCTGAAAAAAAAATACATAATAGTGAAATTAATTGTACTGCAACACTGCTGTCATCCAGACTCTGATCTTCATTATGCATAAGTAGTAATTTGTAACTCATTTAATCTGTACATTAACAAATGATAAGAAGAAACAGCCCCTTGATAAATTCATGATGGATACAGCAGTGTTGCGGTACAATTAATTCCACTATTCTGTATTTTTTTTTTTTTTTCAGCTTCAGTCAGTTACATTAATAAAATAGTACATGTATTAGAATTCTGTTTGGTTACAACAGAGATTTCTTCAATTTAAAATCTTGTTTTATTCTATTTAGTTCAATATTCTTTTTCCCAGCAACACCGGATCTTTTTTTTTTTTAAATATTTTATTTAGATTTGAAATATAGATCTAACGTTTCGCATTTTTACAATGCGGGGCAAATTTAGTAGGTAAACAAACTCCCATAATATGGGCTATCCAAGATGTTAAATTGTTGCAAATTTCAAAGAATTACGACAAATTTCTTGAGGAGACAACTAAAGTACGTACCTACATCCAGTATAACGAGATACACGTCATTTATATTATGTATATGTATATATATGTATATACGTATACTGTATATAGAATAGCTTCACTATACTGTATACAAACGCATATTATATGAATGTACACAAACAGTGTATAAGCTGCTGCTGTTGCTGCTGAAAAGAATTGCGAAACAAAGGTGACGAACGCATCGTTAAACAGATCCGCATTTTTGCACTTTAAATGTGTGAAACGAGAAGGATATTATAACTATCTGTAGTGAGTATATTTCAAAGGAGTTGCCGTTTTCTCGCGCGCATTTGATAATAAGAACAAACAAGTAGGTAGGGAAAACAAAAAAGAAAGAAATTGCTCTCTCGAGTAATAATATATGGAACAGAAAAGGTGCCAATTGTGTTGTCGATTATTGGCAGAATAATTGGCGCATTGTGTTTAATAAGAGGACGAACGACGCGACCGACGGTGTGTGACTGTCGCGATGTCGATGTCGATGTTGATGTCGTAGTGGTAGTCGTAGTCGTATAGTCGCGCTCGTTTTATTTTTACGTACTTAGGCTACATGCGAATCGAGTAGAGGTACCAACGATTCGCACGGCGACCGCGATGTGGAATGACCAGACTTAGACTGGAAGACATGAGAAATCAACAAATCAGCAAACTGACTGGACCACCTTGCAGTAGTATACAAGCAATATATTATTTCTCCATCTCCCTTACACACGCACACATACACGCTCTCTTTTATTTCTTATAATGCGTTTTCGATGGAATGCGTTTATGTTCGTTTTCAACTTGTGATATATGACGGCGATTCATCCTCTCAAGCCATGTGTTTTCTTCTTTTTTTTTCTTCTTCTTCTTCTTCTTCTTCTTCGTAGCATGTTGTCATTGTACACGATTTTACGTTGATAACGACAGTATGTGCAATCTATATAATATATATATATATCCCCTCAAGAAGAAACATTTTGCTGCACAGAAGGCACGTACACCATGCAAAATGTATATTTTCATAAAAACTATAATACTTATTTATATTATATTATAGGTATGTGGTAAATATGGACGCAAAGAGGACTGAATAGTTTATGTATGGATACAAACTAGGTTAGATATACACTTTGAGAGGATATTACGTTCTCAAACACAAAACATGACGGTTTTGATATATTCTGTGAGACCGTCTTCATACATCCGATATACAGTATTGCTTCACTATGGGTAGTTACAACTACCTACCCCTTCTATAATATTAGGATGCGGTTTTACAGGCCATTTCATATATCGCTCATAATACTCGACGTCTACGTATATAAGATACGCGTGACATTGGGTTACGCACTACTATTGCTTCGGAGGTCATTGGGTTGGTTACATATACTGTGCTTTGCACCTTCACGTCTGGAGATGTTCTTAAGTCCAATACTGTACGCCAGAAAACCTGCGACAGCAGGTATAGAAAGCAATGGTACGAGTAAAGACGGGACACAAGGCCTTGGACGAGCCAGAAGATGTGGCAAGCTCAGTCTAGAAAAGGGAATGAGCCACGACCACAAGACTCAGCAATTAATAGACCAAACGGTGTATTGCTTTGACTCATCCTTCAGTCTAGTATCCTAACTGGTTCGCGATTGAGACCAGTTGCTGCGTTGATAGCGCGTTGTTCCGTTGGATTGTCAACATTTATCTCGATTGTCGAATTTATTGGTTTATTGTCAAATTTTATCATCGATTCATGGTCAAATTTAACGTCACAACGCGCATTGTTATCTCTGTATTATCGTTTTTTATCGCGCCGTAAAACTTCATTGTCCTGCAGCTAGATCTTATCACCGTGAAGTTTGTTTTGCGGGTACAAGGCAGCTTGGAGTCCTCAATTAAAGAGAGAGTCCTTTTTGCACTTGGCAGAAAGAGAGCTCCAACTGCATAATATGTCTTTCATTGCTGCATAGGATTTGCAAAAATGACACAGAATCATTTTTGAGATGACAAATAGTGCGGCGGCACGGCGGCTGATGAAGAAGTAAAGCAAGATCGCAGTTTTGATATGCAATAAATCTTCCCCCTCCCCCTTCCCCCGTGATGTTTTCATTCATTGCATGCTGATTGCTGGTACAGCTTTGGCCCAGACAAATGTAGAGAGCAATAATGTGCGAGAATGAGAATCTTCTGTTTTATTAAATACATATTCTGAAAATGGTGTTCGAACGAGAAATGTAAATGTAATTTTGTAAAGAAGTATCATGTACATGGGTATCGAAGAGCGTGAGAATAATTTGAAATTGGGTTTGAATATAGGCCTGCCATGTTATCATAGAAAAATAAGGTTCAGTACGTATCACTACAGTAAATACCCGTTTGGAATTATTGAAAAAATAGGTGAGAACCTGCGAACATGATATAATTAAGAAAAGTATATTAGAACCACTTAATTATGTTGTAGGATACTCAAAGAGTAACTTTCTCCAAGGGCTTGAGGTGCTCCTCCACTCGGATTTTGAGCTGGCGACTCGTCTCGCCTATGTAAACGCTGTTACAATCCTTACTCGTCAATCTGTACACCCCACTCCTCTCTTTCCGCCGGATGGGGTCCTTAAGCCTGACAAACAACCCCTTTACCGTAGTGAGATTATAAAATGCAGGCCTGAAGCCGAAGGGGCGAAGGACACGAGTCAGCTTCGATGAAAATTCACCCAAATAAGGGAGCCTGATCCAACGCAATTTTTTATTATTGTAACTACTCGCATCGCGAGGGAGAGAGGAGGTAGAATCAAGGCTCCTCCTCGTAAACTTTTTCTGGACCATACGGTCGATGTCCAAGTTGACACCATTTACAAAGGCCAAGTGCTTAATGGTCGCAAGTTCCTTATTGAAAGCTGGCTGACTCAACGGAATGCTGGCAAAATTTATAGTGGAACCTCCAATTTCTAGAGTAAACTTTATGGAGGGATACATTTGATTCGGATGTTCAAGAAACTCGCTGAGGAGTTCTTGAGGACCGGTCCATGCACATAATATATCGTCCTCATATCGATGCCAGTAATGGATGTGACTCAATAGCACTTGGCCCGAGGAAAACAAGTCACCCTCAAATTTGGACATAAAAATCTCAGAAACGAGAGTGCCCGAAGGCGAGCCAATAGGAATACGTACCTACCTCCTCCGAGAATTCATAAAATTTATTAAAGTTAGGGGACCAACAGATGTTAAGGAGGGGGAAAAACTCTTGAAGCTCATCATGAGGAGTATTAAACTTTACAAGCAAGTCCCCCATGTGCCGTATAGTTGGGACCTTTGAAATATTGGGAAAAAGGCCTATACCACGTCAAAAGAACAGAGGATAGTGCTCGGAGGAAGGGTATCTTGTTTGAGCCTATGAGCTAGAGAAACTAAATTTTTAACGGAGAAGGGAGACTCATACTTGATTCGAGATTTGAATCAGCGATCCAGAAACTTAGCCAGAGAGTAAGCTGGGGAGGAAACATAATACACGACCATTCATCCGCACATTAAAAAAGAATAATTCAACAGTATCCTGCAAACATTATGATAGTGAAATGAAACATTAAAGAAGTTGAGAAAGCACAGTAACAGATGAATATTGGAATAGCATAATGAAGCAGTAAATACGGTTCAATGAGCACAGTAACAGCTGTGAATATTAGGAGAGCATAATGAAGCAATGAAAAAAGTTTGAAGAAATGAATCAACAAACGATTAGGTCATCTTTAAATACAAATGTGTATGTGTGTGTATGTGTGTGTGTGTGTGTGTTGTACATGTTTCAACCAGATAATCGATTTTCTGAACATAAATAGGCCTACTGCGATAGTACTTTTGTAGGATATCGAGATGATATTTACTCAGATGCGCTTACTGTTCTCAAGATATTGAGCCGAATCTGGATTCAAGAGTATGTTCATACACATAGTTGTCATTTCCAGAACGGGTATTCTGACGAGCTCCCAAAATTATTCAGAAGGAATAAATAATTCACATGTTCGCCATTCAATTCTCCTGAAAAAAAAATTGAGAAACGAAAACGTACGTGTCCATTTTTGAGAGATGGTGTATATGTTGGAATCATCTGTCACGCCATTCCCGAGTCAAACGTCGTCTCTGATTTTGAAACACCTTCAGCAACGTCCTCATTACTACCTTCTCACACAAATATTGTCATTGATTTGGAATCTAATCTACTCCATTAAAATTCTCGTCATCACCTTCACGGTCTTGGAAAATTTGACAGAAATTGATTGCAATGCTATAGCAAAAGCGCGATGACCCTGAAACAAGCACCTCGGGCGAGGTGTGGGGGGGCGGTCGGCGGATTGATTTTCTTTTTAAATCCCTCCGAAAGAAAAAACAAAAAAAAAAAATGATTTTTGGTTTCCTACCAACAAATATTCTTGCGGATATTTTTACTTTGCCCATCCTCAGTAGTAACAGAGAAGAGAATAATTGTTTTCATAAGAATGAAATCATTTGTTAACAAATGACTTTGTGTACAATTATTTTTTATTCACTCTCGCCCCCTCCCTTCTTCTGAGAAAGAAACACTCATGAAACACCTAAAAAAGATTCCATAGCGAACATTCCTTTCCTTGCGGGCTAGTTAACCTATTACTATTCAACTCACCGCACAAAGACTATTAGGTAATCCGATTTTTAGAAGAAATAGCTTCTACAAGCAAATTCACGTTCATGACTTCAATAACTCTAAATTTCATGAAAATCAACTCCATAGCTAAGGAATAATAGTAATAGTACCTAATAACAATAATCTTACCTCCAGATTCAAACAGGTTAAGAAAAAAAAAAATTGTTAAAAATCATAAAAATAATAATTCAGTTTAGTGATGACGTTTATATGAAAATTTTATAATTGCACGCTGATACTCTGTTGGCCTTCAGAAAGCTCATTTTGTATGGGATTTTGCAGACTTTAATAAATATTGAAAGAACCTATCAAATGTTGAGCTTTTGATGCAATATCTTTAACAAAAGTAGAACTAACAATGAATATTTTTATGGTAATACATCTAGCCTAGGTTAGATGGCAAACTCGGATTCACTCAAAGAGTATCTACAGTCACATCTCATATATAGATACCTTTTTGCTAAACAAAGTTGAAATGATGAGGCCATAATAAACTTTTATATTGCAACCACCAATCTTGTAAATGATGAAAAAAAAATCAAAATAATAATAAATAATAATAGATAATAACAATAAGGATAATAAAATGATAACAATAAAAAATAAAAGTGCGTGTGACGAAAGCAAAGCAAGCAAAGCCATAGGAGGAATATGTTCCACAAAGAAAATGAAAAACGCACTGACAAGAATTTTCTCAGCTACCAGAATATTGCAGTTCATGATAGGAAAAGAAAGAAGGAAAAAAAATGGGTGTGATAGAAGTGTCAGAAGGGATATGTTCCACAAAGAAAGTGAAAAACGCACTGACAAGAATTTTCTCAGCTACCTGAATACTGCAGTTTATAATAAGAAAAGGAAGAAAAAGAGAGAAAAAAAAAAAAAAAAAAAAGAAAAGAAAGAAAGGTATTCTCAACTGTGTTGTGCAGAGATATGATAAGAATGACATACCAATAAGATAAGAAACGTGACAGAGACAAACGAGGAAACGACGACGACAACGACAACAAAAAGTGATTGCAATACGGTCGGCCAGCGAAAACGCGCCGACCCTAAAAAAGAAGAAAAAGTAAACAGTCTGCAAGACGGGCAGAGCACCTTGTGTAAAATATTTGCCATTTTATGAAGACTAAAAAGAGTATACAGCTAGATATCTAATCAACGGATTTACAGAAAAACATACTGTAGGATAAGATTTCTGAATTTTATTTGGTAATTATATTCAAGGAAGAATTCAAACCATCTTAAAATGTAGTCCAATGAAACTATCAGCGTGTTAGTCCAGTCAAATTAAAAATAATATGAACTTCGCACAAATCTTCAGCAAAGATTCTTTGTGCGTATTTGTCGGAAATGGTCTCCTCAAAAATTTCAAAAAGTTCACTTCTAAAAGTGTGGCGCTTTTTCCTCTAAAAGGGAATACGTTTGACGAAAATCAATTTTTTCAATTTTTCTCGCAAATCCTACGGTCTATGATGAAAATACTTCAGAACAAAAATAATCTCCACCAAATTTACAATATAAATGTATTTTGTAATTTATCGAACAGCTATTTAATGAGAATGAGTACAAACGCATTTTTTAAATCTATCTTGTGAACCGCGCATCGCACAAGAAGCATCACTCGTACTTATCAGTACAAAAATGATTCATGTGAAATTTTCAAATATGTTATGCGCATGAAGTACAAAATGGAACAAAAATTTCTGGAAAAAGGCTGGTTTACAATATTTTAGGCTGATGGCTTTTAAGGAGCTCACTCACCTTGGTCTAGTGTAAGTCTACTTTAGGGTATTTTCGCTCCCTTCTTGGTCTAGTGTGAGTCTAATTCAAGACTAGTATATTCCTAGTATAGGTCACAAACTGTATAATACTATTTATTATGCTGAAGAATTGAAGCGTTGCATATGTAGCTCATTGAAGGGGCGGAGCCAACATAAAGCTAGTATAAAGCTAGTATATAAACCGGGAAAGAGGTGGGGGGGGGGGGTCTTTTGAACTCGCGGGGTAAACTCACTTTAAGAAACACTGGGGGTAAGGGCCATGACGTCATCAACTTCTTGTGAAATCTTAGTATGAAGCTAGTATGAAGCCATCATAAAGCACCATAAAGCTAGTATAATGAGGCGAACTATGAAGTTTCTCTAGGAGTCAGAAGACTTGAGCCTTCATAAAGTGTATATTAGGTCTAGTATAATGAGGGTTTCGCTAAAAGTCAAACGACTTGAGAAATCCTAAAATAAAGCTAGTATAAAGCCACCATAAAGCTAGTATAATGCTCGAATATAAACTAAGCAAGGTGAACTCGCGTTAAAAAACTCGCAAATTTTCGAATCACCCACGGGTTAATGGGGGGGAGAGGGGTGGGAAGGGTGGGCCATTCGCGTTAAAAAAACTCGCAAAATTTCAATAGGGGTCAGGGGGATCAGGTCAGCGTAAAGACATGAAACATGTCCAAAAATCCGTTTGACAAATTTTCTCAATGTATAGGTAATAAGAAAAAAAAAAAATTTGCTCGCACTAACTCATTTGAAGCATCGAGGTTAATTTCATAGGAATAATCAAATCGCTTATGTGTAAACTGGATTGATATTTTGGTTCTATTGTTTTATAAATTTAAAATTATTACAAAAAAAAAAAATCGATTATGTTGTATTTTAATTTGTACTGTTGTAGGTATAGCCTATATTATGCAAAAATCATCTTATATATTTTTTCCGCAAAATTCTAATTCTGAGCCCCTAATGGACTACAAATTAACAAATAGCCTTTTGAGACGGCGCGGCGTTCGTTCGATGGGAGGTGCGGTATCTTCTTATAATCCGCAAATATATCGTGTCTTCACGTATTATACATTATACCTAGACTAATACATATTACTAAGCAAACAGTAGCCTAGGTACGGAATAATATTATGTAGTAGGTCTAAATAACTTCAGAGCGGTTATGAAATGGTTACCTACTAAGTTTTTGGGAGATGCAACCCTTATGCTTTTGATAAAATGTTAGGAATGATTGCTAAAATAAAATTTCAGGATACTGAGCTCCATTTTTTCTAGGAATGAATCTTCTGCTGCAAAGTGATCACGCGCGTGCACAAAATGATAATCATTACTGACGCATACCTAAACGGAGATACTCACCCTCTCTCCCTGTATACCCTGGCTATTTTTGTAAAAAGATATGAGCTAAATAAGAGAAAAAGTTTGGCTAATCACTCAAAATAAGTTACTAGGTAGTCTATGAGGTCCTCTTCTACAAAGGCAGGTTCCGGACCGGGTATCTCTCCGCCCGTCGCGTCGCATCTGCGCGTATATTACTATTATACTTATGCATCCGCTTAGCAGCTCGGCTAATTCGATGATATACGAGTAGATGAGAAACAAAACGCGTCGAAATGTGAAATCGTGAAATATGACACATACTTATACTGTATACCAACAGGCGGCATCTGTGTAGTGGTTTTCTCCAATAGAAGGCGCGCGCACTCAAGATCATCCTTTCATCGATTTGACGTTTTTGAAAATGAATCTGTTCTATTCGAAATAGAATTATAGCTGGATTAAAATTATGACCACAATAAATGTGAGTCCATTTCCGCAATTGCTCGACTTTGTAGGCAACTCCCCTCGGTAAGGAGAAAACCTTTACACGGTGACCGCAAGTGAGAGAGAAGAAGGAAAAATTATATGCAGTCGCGTAACCAAAACTAATTCCTAGCCTCGGGCGTTTAAAGCTATTTTCCCTTTTTGTATACTTATATTATGAACCAAATCGTTTACAGGGTCCGCCAGAAAAGTAGTTAACAGTTAAATAGGGAATTGGACAAAATTTAGCTCAAAAACGCGAAATGTTGGATGTATTGCTAAAATGTAGGAAATTTTTATCATAGTTTTATATTTGATTCGCGCCAAATACAAGTTTTGTACGTCTTCTCTGAGCCGAGCTAGGGACCAAAATGTGGCAAAATTCGTCCAATTTGGCAACATTTTGAGAATGAAAGTTTGAAAATTCTCCCACCTTCAGACTTTGTATGCTTGTCCTGATATTTTTCTTAGAAGGAACGTTAAATTTCCTGTTTTAATCAAGTAGGTAATTAATGAAAGTTAGAACGATGTTAAATTTTTGAGAATTTTGGCAAATTTGTCAATTTTTGGCTTATTTTGGTCCATAACTCGGCTCAGAGAAGACGTACAAACTTCGCTAACATTATCGCGTTTTTGAGCTACAACGAATTTAGTCCAATTCCCTTTTAACTGTCAACATCTTTTTAGTGGACCCTGTACCTGGGCACAGGAAGCTCGTATCAACAAATGATGAAAAAATGAACCAGAAATTTATGAATTATTGATATTGTGGGATTCAGCAACTTACCACTTGAGATCGGACTTGAAGTGAGATTGTCTGTCTTCAAGAGACGGCTTCTTTGCAGCGCCTGCTTCTTTGGTCTACTCAATCGCAGATAATTGGGGTAGGTGTGGCCTTTGGTCAATTGGAACAGCATCAAACTGTTGAGGTTCTTGTTTTTCTAATTATTTTTCAACAAAGTTTTTCTAAATGTTTCTGCAAATAATGTTTGTAGGTTGGAACTTTTTGTTTTGCACTTCCAACTTTTCCATATCTGGTACGATATTCGAAGCAATTGAGATACTTGTAACAACTAGTGAGCTATCTACTAGGTAGGTACCATGATAATCATACAATATTTAAATAGGTATACAATTTTTACAGGGAATCCTAAATACATTAAGTAAGTACATGTTCACTTCCTTACACGGTTGGATTTTTTAAAACTTTCTACAAATTATAGTGTAGACATAACCTCTTCTTCTTTTTTGGACTCGAGATCCCAATAAAGGCCGCCGTGAATATTTTGGGTTATGTAGTCAACACGTTTTCCAATTCTCTTGATAGATGTTCACAGCATATTGCTTGTTTAATAATGTAGCGGAGGCAGACATCATTGCCTAAGTATAGGTACTTGGAATGCAAACTTCTTTCATCTGGAATTCCTTGCTCGTCGTTTTGAAACCTTGTACCGTAAGTCCACAATATACACCATCTTCACATACTTACAATACAATTAAATCTCTTTATTGTTTACCCGTTTATACCTAGTTTTTTTAAACTCTTCAAATGCATCAAAAATTTGTTCTCTAGTTTATTCTTCAGTTTTGTTAACTTTACCCAATCTGAGAAGTATTATGGTGGCATTATTCCAATAAATTGAACCGGGGAATAATTCAGGCTCATGCATACTACACAAATTTCATTTTTTCAACAGGTAAAAAATTTTTATTGAACAACGGAAGTGTAAAACTGGACTCACCACTAGGAACAATATTTCCTATTCTAAAATTTAGAAAACAACATGCGGAGAAACCAATTTTTGTATTTTACCTACGGTACCTACAAGCTTTTAAGAACACGCAGCAATCTTTGAACTTTTCTATTACCTACCGTATCTTTAGTACCTACCAGTTATACAACCAATTTCCCAGTGGCAAAAATCAATGCTATATTTTTTGGTTCTTTTATTGAACGCATTATGACTGGATTAAACTTTTAAAGATTATATATTTCATAATTCTCAGCAATAAGTAAGTACTTATAATTTGAATTGAGAACATAGCCTAGATTAAAAGTGCACAGAATGTTATGAATTTGCGGTTGTCCCATAATAAGTAATTAATCAATATCGCACTCCATAGGGTATGCTCAAAATCTCAGCACCAACTATGGTTTTGACAACCCCAACACTAAGTAAGTTAATTAGACTCGTCATCTAATAATGTCTTAACTTTCTCTACAAATTTTTCAAACTTATTTTCCTAAAATAATATGGTAGGTACATGTACATACAGATCATTTTTTTACATGTTAAACTATATTATCCATACTACACGCTTTACAATTTCTTTTGCAAGAACAGTAAGTACGGTGCATATATACCTAAATACCTAGAACATAATGATTGAATTTCTCAACCATTATCCATTATACCTAGCTAAGAAAATCTCTTTGATAGAAAATTCTATGCACAGGTAGGTAGGTATAGGACTAAGTACTTTAATTTTTACATCATCTTCAAGTTCAATTTCACATTGAGCTCTATTGCCTATATAAGTATTCTTTATTTTAAATTTTTCATCTAGACTTTTTATTAATCTCCAGCATAGACAAGAGGCTCCATATGTACTTTTGTAGCAAATTCTAATAGAAAGTTATTTCTATCTCTACAAAGATTGTAGTTTATAGACAGAAAATTGAATGAATATGCTCGTATGCGTGCGAGTATGATTCAAGAAACAGAATGTGGACATAATTATAGATTCTATAACCACACACTAGGTAGGTACTCAACAATTAAAAATTCATTGAAAAATGCTGGAATGAGAATATGTGATTCTAGAAGAATTTTTAACGAGAAATTGAATGTTGCTCTTAGTTTTTCGACTTGCTGGAGCCGTTTTTGAGTAATGAACGTGTTTTGTTGCCGCGCGTCGTCGCGGAACAAATCAATTTGATAGCTGCATTGTGATAGGCCTACTACTATCGTTGATGGGTTCTGCAATGACGCGCGGCAGCAAAACACGTTCATTACTCAAAAACGGCTCCAGCAAGTCGAAAAACTAAGAGCAGCATTCAATTTCTCGTTAAAAGTTCTACTAGAATCACGTAGGTCCTATTCTCATTCCAGCATTTTTCAATAAATTTTTAATTGTTGAGTAGTGTAGGTAGATCTAATACATATAAAAAAGGCTTAGGTATACTTTTAAATTGCTCAGTTAGTATAAAGTTGAAGAAACGCCTTGGTTTTCCAGGATTTTAACAATTTCCTACTTTGGACAACATTAATCCTTCTCTGTAAAAAACACTATTTGAGCAATTACTTAGGTACGCATTTCCACTCGATATCCATTTACTTACTTTCAGTTTTTGAGCAAGGCCAAAGATTTCCGCAGTTGCTGGTATGTATAAGTACGTGATGCTCGTTTCCAAACACATTCTTTGTCAATGTTCCAATAAGTAAATAGAAAAATTCTTGAATTTTTTTCCCTCGCAATGAATTAGGTATGAAATCTGTTAGGCATCTTTATTCTGCTCTCAAATTTTAGTTCTGGTAGTTCTTAATGTGAATCAAGCAGCAGTACCTACCTAATGATATTTAGTGATAATAATGCAGTCACAATAGTTTTGTAGGTACGGGGTAAAAATAATAGCGATATTGGATACAAAAGTTAGGTAGGTAAGTACATTGCGTTGGTTCAGGCGGCGCGGCGAGGCGAGGCGAGGCGCGAAGTGCGCATAGCCTATATGACTTTTTCAAATGTTTGCTCAAAACCCACACTGCACGTTAGCTTGAACCAACTGTCATGACCATTGCCATGACATCGTTATGAAAAGAAGAAAAATTATTGTGTATGCTCGTAGTCACAATTATTACTCTAGACAGCTGAATAAAACACGTCACGTCACAACGCCGCTGCTACATAATATACATATAGGTACCTACACGTACAATCAACAGTAAGCATATTATTTTGTATAAATGTAGGCTATATGCCTAGGCAAGGCTAAAATATATCGAGTTGTTCTTCTTTTATGCTCCATTTCCATTCCAGACTGTCCGCTATGCTAAATAAACAAATCTACACTGACTGTGTAGTATCTGTGTGCGTGTACACATAGGTAGATACCTCTTTTCAGTCGTGTTAATCGCTGACTATGTACTGCAGCGAGGTGAGAGATTTTACACAGACACCGTCACATTCGGATGACTGGCATAGTAGCATTAGAGAAGGAGTTATTCTATTCCAGAACCTACCTACCTATCTATCTATTATAATAATATGTATAGTTAGCTAGATATATATGTTTATAAATATACTGCACGCAGCGTAGTCCTATAGAATGAGAAGAAAAAGAAAAGAAAAGAAAAGAAAAAGAAGAAGAAGAAGAAGAGGAAGCCAGTTAGACAAGCGCTAAAATAACATTCATTACTTTTTTGTGCTTGTGTGTGTTTGTGCGCGTGAATACGTGTGCGCGCGAACATCATTCATTAAAGAGTTTGTGTATATGTGTATATGTAGGTACGTATACCTACTTACTTAGGATACGCACTGCACTGATGGGAATTGCATAGAAGTTAGTCGGTACCTACCTCTAGAGGTACCTATATTACCGTATATTAATATGTTGCGTTGATGGTGAGGTATTATACTAGCCTATACCTATTGCCATTCTATTTTACATCAGCATTTACGAAAGGTTGCGGTTCTAATGCATGATCACGTTTGTGCTCATTTTGCGCACATTGTATTTTTAATGTTGTTTGGCTCCTCACGATAAAATACTTAGTTTACTTCGGACACAATATATTGTACTTACAGCCGCAGCGTTTGTGGAGTAAGTAAAACCTAGGTACCTACATTTTAAAATAATGAAACAGTGAATGCGCATTTAAAAACTTGAACTTATTGAAAGGAACATTCGTAGGTACAATACGTTTGTTTGTTTGTTTGTTTGTGGGTGGTTTTATGAGTGTTTGTGTGTGTTTACAACATCGTAGTAAGTGTACAAAAAGCTGAACGAAAACATTTTTTAGGCTAAAAACGGGTTCTGTTGAAAAATATTATGATCGCTGTCATCAAACAACACAGGTACCGGTACCTAGGTACCGGTATTAATCAAAATCTCGCTTCCAGAAAGCTGTGCCAACATTTTTTTTATTTGTAATCTGTCTCAGCAACCAAAATACATTTTTCGGAAGTACCTACCTCTACAGTACTTAACTTAGGTACCTACCTAGGTATTTTCAACTAGGTACAGTCTAACTAGTGTACCTAGGTAACACAAAAATTTTGCAAATAAAAAATGTTCCCGTGAATTCAAATTTTGTTTAGAATTATGCGTTCGGCGTTCAGTAGGCCTATACCTAATTATACTTATACAAATCTTATAGTCAGCTTAAAATCGTTGTTGCAAGTACATATATTCAAATTCGCAATACGGTACCTACTTATTTTATTGAAAAAGAGGGCCAGAATTTCCGCAAACATCCGTCTATGAAACCATAAATTAGGCCTAGGTACAACTTTCTGGAGCGCTCTCATCACGCCGTATAATCATTTTCATTTACTGCTCACTGCACTCACACGCACACATTCTCATTCGCACTTTATTTCCCTTCAGTTGTCAGTTACCTAGTATTTTATATAATCGTCCTGCACTGCCCTCCTAAGCCAAAAAGACGTATCTCAAGATTTTTGTGAAAATGAGTTATTAGGTCTATGTGCATGTTCATCGTTGTTTGCGCATGATGTTGTCAAGCAAAAAGAACGTACCTAACTCGATGAAATCGTGTTGCAAAAGTAGAAAATAAAAAAGACGTATCTCATTAATTATCATGAAAAACTAAGCGAATTAGACGTATGTCAGTGTTCCAAATGAGAAACAAATATTTTCCATTTAATCATACCTAATGTAAAATGAGATAGCTACGTCCTTTTTGCTTAGCATCACCAGTGCGCGACGCGATTTACGAAAAACTGCTCTCCTGAAAAATTTTTCCGACTTGAGATACGTCTTTTTGGCTTAGGAGAGCAGTGCAGGTATCGTATAATGTTGTCCTCGTTTATTGATGGAAAAGCCAGCTCCAATCCATTATGATGAATACCTATACGATATTACCGTACCTAGGAGGTACCGTATAATTATGTACTGTATACGGTACCTATACTGTATACATACTGTATAGGCCTATACTAACTACATCAGTACCTATACTGTATATTATAGTTTACGTAATGTAATAAGTAGTAGGTAAATAAAAGGAAGAAGCATAATACTGAATGAAAATTTATCTATTTTTCCGGTACACAGGAAATAATTGAACACGTTGACGTACAGGTCCCAACAGCCGCGCCGCGCCGTGGCGTCTGATGGAGAAGAATTAATACCTATACTGACTGGATAGGCTAGGTATCATGCAGCCGAAACGCTTGCACGCAGAAGGAAGGAAAACGAAGAACATGAAGAGAATGAGTAAATGAACAGAGGCAATATTGTGTACAGACGTACGGAAATCGTGAATGAGCGAACTGGAGTACGTGTGTGTATAAAATACTCGAATAAAATATACTCAAATAGGTATTTGTTGATGGGTTTTTACCTATACTTATACATAATATACCGTCGTATACGGTCAACACAACATGTAGGTACCTATACGTATACCTAGTATACTGTATAGGTACACATTATTATATTATGTGTATCTAGATACCTAATTCAAAAGCAGCGGATACCGGTAGGTAACTGTACCTATATAGAAGTGCTCGAGTTGATACTTACGAGCATGTTGTCGCGTCGTAGAGAATCAAATAAATTAAAACGAAGCTAGATTCTTTTACGAGCATCAATGCACACACACGCGCACACACACACAGTGTAATCGAGCAACGGTTGCATGTTCTTTCTTATCAACGCCATTAATATTTCAAATCGAAACAAGCATTATGTTCGCCAACACCTCGGAACTAACCATGACCTAGGCATGCATCAAGTCAAGTTTGTCTACAACGTTTGTTTCTCTCTGGAATGAAAGATCGAAAAATGGCTCTTCTTAATGACTACAAGACTACAATTTAGTGTTCTTCTGCGTGATCATCAGAAACAAACTTACACGAAGTTTGCATATTATACATCAGTACAGAAATAAACCAAGTAGAGGATATGTGTAGCCTACTTCTGATGTAAGCAGAAATAGAAAGTACGAATAGTATTATATACATCTACCGAAATTGTGTTCGTCAGACTTTGATAATGCGTCGCGTCGGTCAATTAAAACTTAATATTCTCAAACAGCCATGAGAAATATGTACATAATCGTACCCAGTCTCGTAGCCAGAAAATTTTTCCGCGAGGGTGAGGGGGAGGAAAGGGGGGGGGGAAATAATTCAAGAAGTGGGAGATGATGAAAAATGTTACGAAAAAATCGTTGGAAAATATTCTCATTAGATTATTTAGAATAAAATATGGTATTGCATATGTCCTATAAGGGGCCCCTTCAACTCCCTCTCCCCTCATCAGGCTACTGTTTCGTAATAGAAACTATGATTATTATAAATATATTTGAATTGAGTACGCAGCCGCTAACTCTTTTCAGGTTATCAAAAACCGTGCGAGTAATAAAAATGGAGGATTCTCTCAACATTCTCCTGAATAAATTTTCCCTTTTTCAAAAAAGAAAATTTGAATAAGATAAAAAGCTATCGATTATTTATTAAAATTTTCTACGTAAATAAAAATAAAACACGCAGTCGCAGTCGCGTAAGTAACTTATTAAGAGAATCACTGATGCTAGGTATACTAACAACTCATAAATTTTATTTATTCTTTGTCACCTTCCTTTTCTACAGAAAAAAGTCGGCAAATGTTCAGAAATTCTTATAGTCAATAAACGAACTGCCATGAATCATCAGGAAGTGAAAAATTTTCCTTAAATAGGTGAAACAAATTGTTCACCAGGTCAGTCAGAAACACATAATATTTGCGAAAAAAAAGCGATACTTCTAAAAAGAAAAGAAGTAACTCAATACAAAAAACCGCAGAAAATACTAAAACCTTCGAAGATCTATCGACTGAGCAGCCATCATCAGCGAAAGACAAGAATGCACTGACTTGAAAGACCGAAACCAACCTCGAAAAAAACGAAAAACTGAAGAAGAGAACTACTCATCAGATTGTGAATCATAAACAAGCTCGATCAGATCTTCGTCCGGTATGTACCTGTTCAACAAAACGAGACCACCAGTGTTCTTATGACGAATGATTTCGATATGCTCCAAAGCAGTACGCTTGAAATCGGACCTTTCTTTGTGGAGAAGCACCTCGGATCCCTTTCGGAAGCTATGACCGTAAGCAAGAAGGTGGTCAGCGAAAGCTGACTTCCCCACTTTACTATCTTCCCAGGCTTTCTCATGCTCCTCAACCCTAATCTTAAGCTGGCGACTAGTCTCTCCGATATAAACACTCATACAATCATTACATTCTAACTTATAAACTCCACTCTTCTCATCTTCAGCAATTCGATCTTTCAACCTAACAAATAACCCTTTAATAGTGACGGGGTTATAAAACGCAGGTCGAAAGCCGAAAGGGCGAAGGGCCCGGCCTAATTGAAGAGAGAACTTCCCCAAAAATGGGAGCCTAATCCAGCGAAAATTCTCACGGCTGATAGTACGTGGGAGGGTGGTAGTAGTGTCGAGGCATTTCCTAGTAATTTTCCTACGCACCAAAGCGTCAATATCCAAGTGAATCTCATTAACTCTAGCTAAATGTTTTAAAGTGAGTAACTCCTTCTGAAAAGCAATCTGGCTCAAAGGAAATTCAGTAAGTCTATGAACTAAACTATTAAAAGCAGCATGTTTATGAGCGACAGAGCAGAATGACGACCCGTGGACTAAAACATCGGTCGACGTATCTTTTCTAAACACTCCAAACTCGTGGACCCCGTCTTTGTTGGAGACAGTAAGATTTAAAAAGTTGATGGAGGCGCCTCCCACTTCCACAGTGAACTTCACGGAAGGGTATAGCTTATTAAGATACGTGAGAAACTCCAAGCAGAGCTCTCGGGGACCAGTCCACGTACATAGCACGTCATCTACATACCTGCGCCAGTAAAAGATGTTATTTAAAAGAGGATGGCCAGAAGAAAAGAGATCTGATTCAAACTTAGACATGAACACTTCAGAGATTAGGGAACCTAACGGCGAACCTATAGGAATGCCCACCTCATCTGAAAACTCATAGAATTTACCATTAAACTTACAAAAATTAGGAGTCCAACACAACCTCAAAAGATCAAAAAATTCACTCAACTCTTCGTGAGGAGTATTGAGATTCACCAGGAGGTCACCCATCCACTGCATAGTGACAGCTTTCGGAATATTAGGAAAGAGGCCTACAACGTCGAAAGAACAAAAGATCGTATCTGCAGGGAGGAGCACATTTTTTAGGCTGTCAGGAATTCTTCAACTTTGGCCAATAGCCTATAACACTACAATCCTTCTACAGAGGAAAATAATTCATCTAATAGTACTCCCCTTTGCCTGTCAACCTTGCTATAGATGTAATTCCTTTCTTTATTATAGCTAAAACGTGTAGGTAAATAAATAAGCTTAAAAATTACTTTTTTATAATTATATTCATATTCATTATTAATTGTCCAGTATCGGTCTAGTATACTGCATAATTATATAGGGCTGAATGACTTGACAAAATATAATACGTAACAGTAACACTCTCTGTACCATCAGTATAATTATGGAGAAGTGTAATTAAATGTTGCCGATCAAGTCATACCTACGATCGGCAGCCTAATTTATAGAATTGATAGAAATACATAAAAGAGTTGCTTAATTCACGTGGCCGGCAAAAACAAAAAAAAAAAAAAAAAAAAAAAAGAGAAATTCACAAAAACAGCAATTTGAGAAAGTCGGTGAAATCCTATAACTGAACTAACGAGGCATCAACGAGCCAGAGCCATCACCGTGTAGGCTAAATCATTCTTGTAAACTGATTTAATGAATCCTTTGTCAAGAATGAACCTGTCAAATAGAAGGTTCTTCATCCCAACAAAACGTACTGATGCGATAACAAAGGAATATGAATTTGCTTCTTGTAATAATGTGAGCAACAACTTTTTGTAATAGTGAAAAATTGCAAATTTCTCGAGAACTAGGTACTCATCCAATTCTGCAAAAAATTGTAGGTGCACGTCTTCAGATATACTATACTACAATAATATGTCCAAATTTCACAAAAATTTATCGGGTGGTTTCGGAGGGATTCCGTGCTTAGACCATAATTATAATATTATATGTAATAACATAGACCGCCAATTAGTGATAAGAAGTACGTCGGAACACTGCACTGGAGACGAGACAAGACTTTTGGGTTTTACGCGACGTTAAATGTACGCGGATGAGCGTGGTTTGTAATTGCTCCCACCCCGTCGGTAACCGAAACGTCAATGCTGGACCCAAATAGCTTATTTCTTGCCTCCAGTCTTTTGACAACTGATTACGTCGTTTACGTAGGTACTGTTTCGGCGGTCCATGTTACCATTATGGTCGAAGGTTCCGCGTACAAAAAAATCTCATAAATAATAAATGAATATTATGTGAGGAAACCTGAACGGACGGTTGTAATACCTCACTTTTCCGCCCGGAAAAGTCGGTAAAATAAATCTTTTGTTTTCCTCTTCTCCTTTCTTCTATTTAGCTTCCCTAACAAAATAGTATGCATCTATGCTATACCTACAAACGAGTGAAGTAAATACACAAGCAACTTATACCGCACTTACGTCACCTATATTATATAGAAATTGTGTACACGACACATTTTTGTTTTTTCATATTTTATTTTATTATATGAACTGCATACCTATACGTGCAGCAGGTGTTAAGTTGATTAATGTGAATATTTATAGGTAGCTGTATCGTGTTTCCACAATCAAGTTAGATACTTTTAGTGACTGATGCGGTCACGCAGTATAATAATTATATTCGTAAAATATTGGCTGCAATGCGAATATTTGGATAACACGCGATTGAAAAAATAAATCCTGATGCATGCATCAAGTAATGCAAATAGCGAGAGCCTTCTGTTCAAGTCGCTGGATGGGAGGGTCGCGATCGTATAGTGTTCGAGGGTTGTAGAGTCGTGCGATGTATAGGTACACAGTATTAGAGGCCTGTTGACGCGGTCAATCCCCCTTGCACCAAACCGGCAACTGCGCAAGTTAAATTGATCGTGTAGCTGTGTAGCCGTGTGGCCAATTAATTGATGACGATCAGACCTCTTTGCTGATTTTGCGTACGGTACGCAATATCATCAGTTTTTGCAAGCCGTCGCTCCAATCCATTTCAGCAAGTAAAATTGATCGTATAAACAGGTCTTTAGGTACATTTCCCGCGTATAGCTATTTCCATGATTGTTTCTAAAGCCATTTCTTTGCGTACCTGTGGTGCTCTGATAATTTTGCGGAGGGTATAGTATTTTGAAACGGGTGTGATTTATCAGCCCGAAATAAAGATCTGAATCCTCGAAAAAAATAACGTGTTTCAACCTCAGTAGATTTATGAAATGAACGAAATGAAAAATGTTTCACGAAATAAAAACAGTGAAAGCGATGCACGTAAGACTGGAGAAACTGGAAGCAACAGTTGCTACAATAATGAACTCCAAATGAAGCAGCAAATGCGAATAATCACTTGGAATGCCAATGGACTGATTAAACGAAAGCTCGAGCTTGAAGACTTCCTAAATACTCAAGTAATTGATGTCGCATTAGTGACTGAAACTCATCTTTCCCCCAAAAGTCGACTGAGAATCCCCAATTACACTATATACAGGAGCGACCATCCAAGTGAAAACTGCAGGGGAGGGGCGGCAGTGATTATTAGAAACCACCTCCAGCATTATGAAAGACCAGGAAGGACCATCGAGGAGTATCAACTAGCGATTGTCAAAGTAGTTTTCGAAGGACTCGAGGTCTCCTTTGGAGCTGTGTACTCTCCGCCTAAAGCCACACCAGACATTCAGCACTACCTCCAGATGTTTGAGTCAACTGGCAGTCGATTCATCATTGGTGGAGATCTCAATGCTAAAAACACCAGTTGGGGATCAAGAATAACTACAGTCAGGGGCCGTCGACTCGAAGAAGCAATCAGACGTGCAGGCGCGCGCTATATCTCCAGTGGGGAGCCTACATATTGGCCCACGGACCCCGATAAGATACCGGATTTAATAGACATGTTCATTGCTAAAGGTATCTCCCCAGCAAAATTAACCGTTGAAAACATCTATGACCTCTCCTCGGACCACGTTACAGTATTACTCACCATCAGCTCATACCCGATCAGCAAACCAACTCGCGAGATTCTCTACAACAGCAAAACCAACTGGGAACAGTACCGAGAAGTTATACAAGCGGAGATCCGGATGCCTGTCGGTACCATCAAAAAACCTGAGATTGACAACGCAGTAGCTCATCTTACTAATACTATTAAGTCGGCAGCTAAAAGAGCTACTCCCATAACAGCGGACACTAAGCCGATAATAGTCTACCCCAGAGAAATCCGTGACCTTGTCCGAGAAGAACGTCAAGCTAGACAGAAATGGCACCGCACAAGATGCAGAACAGACAAAACAAGACTTAATGCACTTACAAAGCAACTCACAAATAAGATCAGGAGTTATCAAAACAAGACGTTCCAAAGATATATCAAATGCTTGGACCCTACAGATAGCTCAGACTATTCAATCTGGAAAGCAACGCGTAACATCAAAAGACCTACATCACAAGTACCACCAATCCGGAAGACTGACCGTAGCTGGGCCAGAAGCGATCAGGAGAAAGCGGATACATTTGCACATCACCTTGAGGAACAGTTCAAACCAAACAAGATCACTTCTCTCCTCCAACCCAACCCAGTTCCCAAAAGCAGAGATCCAACTATAAAGCTGTTCAACCCCCTAATGGTAGCGAAGGAAATAGATAAAATGAACTGCAGGAAGTCACCAGGTCACGACGGAGTGACGGGAAAAATGATTCGTGAACTGCCTCGAAAGGGTATAGTGTACCTTACGCTGATATTCAATGCCATCATTATAAACAGATTTTTCCCGGAGTCATGGAAAACGGCGAAGATTATCCTAGTGCAGAAACCAGGAAAACCAGCGGAGGAACCGGCTTCGTACCGCCCTATCTCTCTGCTACCTACTATGAGCAAATTATTTGAGCGACTACTAATGATACGTCTAAACCCTATCATCGAGGAAAATGAACTTTTTCCAAACTTCCAGTACGGGTTCAGGAAAAAGCATGCTACTACCGAGCAGGCTCACATGGTTGCGAAACTCGCAAGCAAGGCGCTGGAAGAAAAATCATTCTGCTGCGGTGTTTTTCTCGACGTTGCCCAGGCCTTTGATAGGGTCTGGCACGCTGGTTTAATACACAAACTCCTGCTACTTCTACCGCTACACTATGTTCAAATTTTTGAAGCATATCTCTCAAACCGTAAGTTCTATGTCTGCTTTAACGAATCTAAATCCGAAACTTGCAAAATTCAAGCTGGAGTCCCGCAAGGCAGCGTCGTTGGCCCGGTACTCTACAATTTGTATACTGCTGACATTCCCACCTCTGATCAAGTTGAAAACTCAGTCTTTGCCGACGACACTGCAATCCTAACAAATGACAAAGATTTGAATGTGGCCACTAACCGACTTCAAAACACTTGGATAAACTTTCCAACTGGTTAACCCAGTGGAGGATTGCAGCAAATACAAATAAATCGGTACACATAAATTTTACAATGCGCAAGGAGAAACCTATTAGGCTGGTTCTAGACAGCGACGTCATCCCACACCAAACGGTGGTGAAATACCTGGGAATCTACTTCGACCAAAGATTAACGTGGAGAGACCATATCTCAGCCAAAGTGAAAGCAGCGGGGCTCAAATACCGAGCCTACTACTGGTTGATGGGGAAACACTCACCACTGACTCTGGAAAATAAACGCCTCCTCTATCTAATGGTGATTCGACCCACATGGACATATGCAGCCCCAATATGGACCACGGCTAGTAAATCTAATATTGACAGCCTTGAGAGACGACAAAACATTATAGTGAGGAGTATGGTGAACGCGTATCGCTACACGCCGAATGCTGACCTACTGAGAGACCTCAACATCCCAACGGCTCGTGAAACAATTAAGACTCTGTGTGATAACTACGAACGCCGCCTCCACAAGCATCCGAATACGAGAGCCATCGAGCTTTTGGATAGCACAGCGGACACGCACCACCTCAAAAAAAATCGCCTTCTGTTTTAGCTACACTAGAAAACTCGCTCGCGTGTAAAGATATTAGCCCTCGATTTATACCTTAGGTGTACATACTTCTAGATATCGTGTGATAGTTGAAGTAATAAATAAATTAATAAAAAAAAAAAAAAAAAAAAAAAAAAACGAAATAAAAAATTGTGTCCCGCATGAAAAAAATTTCTACGATCGCAAAAGAAATTGGCAGAACGAATGAAATAAAAATAAACGAAATATTAATATCATATATTATATGCACATTTAAAAGAAAATTGCCGGCAGTTGTACTTTCAACGAAAAAATTGTAACTTACTACATGCACATGAATAAAAAATATGAAAAAAGTAATGTACCGGTACCATACATATTATTACGTAGTACGTATATGACATGAAAAATAACTATTGAATAATTAAAAGGCCCTCGCAGCTTTCGCTGGTCTTCCGCGCTTTCGTTTTTGCCCGATAGGTATTGTTTTAGCTTCTGTCGGTATACATCTACCTCCTTACGACGAATCTTCATGCCCAATGCATGTTTACATGTCATTGACTGCGTTTTACAAACACTGGACAGGAACATGTAACTGATGTCGAATTCACAGAAATTTGTGACTTGTCGCGAGAAAAAACCCTTAGTCGTCAAAGAACGAATCAGCAGTTTAGCGTTTGTATACGTGCAAGCCTGCAACTGATCCGTTCCTTGACGACTAAAGGTTTTTTCTCGCGACAAGTCACATTTGCCAAATCTCTGTTCTCCACGCCTTGAAATCGTTGAAACTGGACCACTTTCCTATTCGACGTTCAAACTTCCCTAGATGTTTTGTAGTAATCGGTATACATTACACTTTGAAGAAAAGGCAAAGTATTGAGTGCAGCCGTCAGCCTCACGTTGCAGCACCGGCGGCACATTGCTAGCTGCCCACTGATATGCGGCTGTCCACATTTCCAGGGAGATTGACCGGTCGTCGGCAAACAACACGCAGAACTACGGGATAATGGACTTCGGCGATCTGACCAGGTGTATCAAATGATCTCGGCAGTAGTGCAGCGCAAGTGAGGAATTGCCCGCAACTGGAAGCCTCTCCCTCAGCGTATCTTCATGTTTCTACAATGTCCTACGCTTTCGATGTTTTTATTCGACATACGTGTACATCTATAGATGTGTCATTCATCTATGTATACCTATTACTCACGTTAATTTCCTGAGCGAATGTATTAGATGCAATCTGCGAAACCATAGGATAAGTCGCTATGGTAGGAGCTCCTTGTCTAAAACGCGCCTTCAAATTATACCTACTTCACGAATGAATATTCTATTCGCGCTTCGGACTTCCATCGCTGACCCTCATGATGACTCATTCAGAATGTAGATACAAAATAATCTTTGCATGATGTAGGTATCATTCAAAGGCGCGTTTTAGACAAGGAGCTCTTACCATAGCGACTTATCCTATGGTTTCGCAGATTGCATCACATTTGGTAATATTTCGAACAAATATGTTAATATTTTTCGAGCAAAAATGTTAATATTTCGTTTAAACCTACTATTACCCATAATTTGTGTGCAAGTTCTTTCGGGATTCTGCCTTTAAATTTCGTCATAACAGATCATTTCTTTGTGCCCTTATATTTCGTTTGTGATGTAACGAGGGGGAGAGGAGTAGAGCCTCGTCCTGCTACCAACATAAGACCTATACTTAATTCATGTAACGTAACCTATCGAGACGGCAAACTAAATCAAATGATCTTGCTTATTCCGGTGAAGCTTCACATAGTATAACCAACAGACTACCCACTTCCACTCCAGAGAATACTCAAGACTCTGATCCCAGCCTATCCGTCCGGATAGGACCCAGAGCCAGCTCAGTCGGAAAGCACGAGTACTCATCGGAGGGGGCGGGTACCCCGAGGCTAGACCACAGGTCCAGTTTTGGCGTCACTTTTAGAGATCACTCAGGCTATGAGAAACACTAGTTCTAGAGGAGGGTATCGTCGTTGCTAATTGAAAGCTCCACTTCTTTCCAAACTTACGATCAACAGTTTGTCGTTATCAATTTTCATCCATGGTACAAAGATATAGAAAAAGAAATACTTGACTCGGTACGAAAATAAAAAAAAGAAACTACAAGGATTGGAAATCCAATCAAACAGGTCTAGAGATAAGAAGACTATGGGACTACTTAAAAGAAAATTTAGAAAAAACAGAGGTCGAAAGGGGTAGACGTACATCTAATTTGTCAGATTACTCGAACGACGTTCGAAACACATATTGAGACGCTGATCAGCGTCTAGATAGACCTAGGATGGTGAATAACTGCTCATCGAAATAAATGAGCCGATACCTGACGAGAGTCGTTAAAAACTAACAATTCCGGCTCGAATAGATAACGATTCGTCTATTCAGTCGAAATGAAGTAAACCAGTCGATAAGAAAATAAATAGGTGCAAGATAGCGAACTTGAAATTCCGTTGATGGTGCAGCTATCGGTCGTAGTCGAATACTCGTCACGTGCTGATTTATCCGATGAAGGTGGAAAAGCAGATAGTATGTGCTCGCCACTCGATTAAAAAAAAAACACGAATTTCACTCGTATACCCACGTGGAATCGAAGGCGGCCGGTTCAAAATATGACTCTCTCGAACCTCAAAAAAAATTATACTGTATCCGGAGCACGAAATCAAGATACAGTCTGAAACGCGATATTCCGAGAAGGCTGGATCGACAGCAGTTCAAAAGATCGGTCATCGTTTCAAATTTCCGAAAATTTAGGAGCTCTCAACTCGAACTTAAGGCACGCCGATCACGATAAAATATAAATTTCGAAAAATATTAAATTTTATGTGCCATTCGAATTTTTAATCAAATTTCCGGTGAGCACGCTAATCACTTCGTATTCTCCGGCCACGTTTTTCAATCCGGAATTCTATCGAAAAATCGCATCCGTTTCCTGTCGAAGGAAAAAACGAACTCCCGCTAGAATCACCGACGAAACCCATCGTTGAGACCAGCACCAGCCAATTTTTCTCCCTCTAAGTCGGTCTTGTCTTTCGCATAATCGAGATACTGGAGAAGGGTAGGTAACGGAGAAGTTTGATAGAAGGAAAAGGAAACGCGGGGTGAGGATATAGGACAGGTTTGAACTAGGATACACTGATAGGAAAGCGAAAGTGAAAAGTTCTATTTCGATACAACGGCGTACGAAGACCACTTATGACAGCGAACGGACGAACGAAAAATCGACACACACACACACACACACTCGTTCGGTAAAATGTCGTTATTTCTCACGTTCAAACGTATTTATCATTTCGGCCTGTTTATTACTCCCCTTTTGAAACCGTTGATAAATTTGGGTGTTGCTATTTGCAGCTAAACTCCAGAAGGGAACGCCAAACATCATGATTCAGAGTAATAATTGGATGAAGAATATTATAACATAGAGCAGCCTTCTATTAGCAAGCGATGGACGACTTTTGACTTTAAGAAATACATGCGCGAAAATACTATCTTCTGATTGGTTGATCTATTACTTCATAGTTCTACAATTATAATAGAAAATATTGTAGTGTAGTACTCCTGCTTGAGTCGTTTGGAAAACATTGCTCTGGGTTCGCAAATCTGCCACTTAATTAGGCGTCAGAAGATGAGTATATTTTTTTGCTGGTATATGCGAATAATAGATATGAATATTAATTATATTATATTTTTAAGTACGTACCTATAATGGTTACAATACGGAATGATGAGGGATTCAATGTTTAGGGGTTTTTGTTAAAGAAAGCAAGTGCAAAGGACTCCGTTCTATTTGGAGACTGGATATTGAAGTTACGGACTTTTCTCTCCTTCTTGTGTGGAGCAAAATGTGGAGTTTTCTCCATCCGATCCCTATCAGTCTTTCGTAACTGCTGTTGATCATTTGGTTCGATTTTTGATGTGTACTGTATCGACCTCGAACCGTCTGTATACTGTTTTCGCCTCAGGATTGACTATAGACGGGGACTGGATCCATGCATCCTGTCACGTAGATTTCTCTCCGCATTGGTTGGAAAGTGTGCTGACCATCACAATTTGTTTGTCCTGCTTCGCAATTCTGAAGTAGGTATAGGATGGAATTGAATTTACGCTTAAAAATTGTTAATTTGATAAGTCCGACTGGACCAAAGTACGAGCAGGCGTCCCCCAAGGAAGTGTCCTGTGACCGCTACTTTACCTCCTGTACACGTCCGACATCCCGGTTGCCAATAACGTAGACAATCTTGTTTTCGCCGACGATACTGCACTACTTGCCGTCTTGGAAAACCAAGCAGCTGCCACTGACGCGGTCCAGAAGCAACTTGACGCAGTTCTGGACTGGTCCAGAAAATGGAAGATTAAAATTAACGCCAGTAAATCGGTACACATTAATTTCACAATGCGCAATCAAGAGCCGCTTCCAATCTTCGCCGATGGAGATATTATTCTCAAGGCTAGTATTATAAAATACCTTGGCATCTATTTCGACCAACGATTAACCTGGCAACCCCACATTAAAGCCAAATGCGATGCAATAAAGAAACGCTTCAAGTCATATTACTGGCTCCTTGGACGCAACTCTACCCTCACACTGGAGAATAAGAGGCTTCTCTACAACTCTGTTATCAAGCCCATGTGGACATATGGCGCCCCAATATAGGGAACCGCGAGCCCATCCAATCTGAGGAAGATCAAACAGCGAGAGAACGTGATCCTCCGAGCCTTGCTGAACGCGAACCGTTACATGAGAAACGATGACATTCACAGTGATCTACAAATCCCGGCTGTCTCCAGTGAAATTGCGAGGCTACGAGAAACGACTCCACGCTCACGTTAACATCGAGGCAATTCGTCTCCTTGATAACTCTACTGATACTCGCAGACTTAAGCGTAATCGTCTGACGTACTAAGATATTTAACATAGATAAAATTATTGCTAGATACCCCCTCGGGTAGTTGTGATATAAAGAAGTAATAAATACTTGTTAAAAAAAAAAAAAAAAAAAAATTTGATAAACAATGTCGACCGTTGATTTGACTTGCGAAGTCGACTTTTGGTCAACACCCGGGTCTAATTGACTAAAATATTACATTTTCCAATGTCTTGATCAAAAAAGTAGGCCTATCAATATTGTTGAACTCGACCTTATGCCGACGCGACGTCGGTATCAGGATGATACCTGTGTTTCGACCTGTTTGCCACGTCGATTTTTAGTGAATTTTTAGTCGACTTCTTCCGAGTTTCTTATCGACCTGAAATCGACGTTGACTTTAAATCGGCAATATTTTAATTTGAGTGGTTGATTTTGCGATCGAAATTGGACAGAATTATTCGAATTCATAAGTGGCGGGGGCGGGAATGGATGGAGGCCAAGAAGGCAACTTGCTCCCGGACTGCAAAAAGTGGGGGAGTTCTCACAACCGACGAAAAAAATAATAAAAAGGTACCTACTTGATTAAGCAATACTATTGCAAAAAGTTCTTCTGAATTTTTTGTGAAAAATCTTTGCCCCCCTCCCCCCCTCTGAGAAAAATTTACTTTGTCACCCATGTTCGAATTGAAATGAAATTCGAATATGGGTCGATTCAAAGTCGATCGTGTACGCGCACACTACGCACGCACGTGCGTACGCGTTTTTTAAACATTCGATATCTGCAGCAATAATTAACACGCGTTCAGTGGCGACAAAAAACTCACGTGTTTCGGTGACGCTCCTGTACCCTAACACAACAAATATTTTATGCAAATTCAAAATGTTTTCCTTTGTTCTTTAATGTGCATGAATTTGAAAAGAAAAACAAATACTTCATGACACTCTATACGTTTCAAAGCAAAAATTTCTATTAAAAAAAAAATTTAATACCTACCTAGAAAAGATACACAGCGCCATAAGCCTCGCGTGACAAGGAAAAAATCGAGGGCGTTAAACATACACTGCACTGGTTCAACGTGGATACTTCCAGACAAGATGTGATTAGGTACTCTTACACGCATAGGTTAATGTGCCGGAGGGGAGAGAATTGAAACAATAGGTATGGGGAAAGTGAGCGCGTTTACCCAATAACCGGCGATCACACTTTTTGGCATCGTTGGTGAACGTTTCAACGATAGGTACCCGCATACCTAATATATTGAGAGTTGAGTATATTTTTTCTATACCTCTCGTATATGAATGATGTTGGAACAAAATTCTGTTAACCTTGAACAAAAATATCAAAAATAAATTTGCAAAGGAGCCTGGTTCAGTTATGATCCAATGAACGAATACTCGAACGTGATTGGCTGATTCAGTTTTCTTTCATCTTCTTCATTATTTCTTTCACACCAGTATAAGTGTGGTTAGATTTTAATTTTGATAGCACCTACCTATATAATATGCGTACCGTACACATACAGTCTTTGTCGTTTTAATATTCTGCGTATAGAAACAAGCAGCCCGTATCAGGCTGAACAAGGTTCATGCCCTGAACATCGCACCGCTTAATTGACGTGTATCTAGGTACAAATCGACGTTCAAGCAGACTTTCATCTTTTGTACCTACATTTATAGCTGAAAAAATATTTCTTTCTGATTGTTTATAATATTATAGGTATGAATTAATAATCTACCCACGTCAATTAAACTTCATAGGTACCTATACGAGAGGGATGTGCTCATGATTTTAAATCAAAAAAGAACAGAACAGTCACTTGCTCGTGTCTTTTTATAAATCAATGAAATTCAACTTGCGTTTATCAAAATTATCTAGCTGTGGCTTCAAACTCTCAGCTTTATGCTAGCTTTCCAAATCTGCTTGATAATTACCGTACGTAGATATACTTATGCTCCCTTCTATTTTCAGAAGTTTGTTCTCAATTCTTTTGGTACCTACTCGATCATTTTCTTCTTCAAAGAGTTCAATCTATTCCTTACTATCCACTTAAATACATAATTCACCATTCCCATTGTACGACATTCTGTTTCATTTGTAGGTATTTATTAAAACAAAATAAATTTAACATTTTGAACATTCAGTCAAAATTTCTCTATTAGGTACACCTATATGTTGATCTTTGCGAAGACGTAGGTGCACTAAATTAAATTAGGTGCCTATGCGTTGAAAACTCATTACCTAATTAAAAAATTGATAATGCTCCATTTTCCATCATTGACCAAACTTCTACTTACTTACTATGCTATAAACCCTCATTGAGAATTTTTAGCACGAGACATAATGCCGTAAGATGAAGTCAGCAGACTGTCGCGGCTATGCTGTTTTACGATTTGCTACTAAAATCTGCATACATTAATCGATACCACCGGTATACTTAATCAATATCACGTCGCAAATCGAAAAAGGAAACACGATCACCAACCAACTTGTTTACATGCAAAAACTACTTTTTCCTTACTCATGCTCCGAAAAAGCGTTTTTGCTGCACCGTTTTTCGTAGCGAAAGTTCGACTTTGCAACATTGATTCTGTCACATCATTTTCGAGTAGGTACTGATATTGATTGACAAAATGTAGCAAAAGATCTAGATCATAACTTAGTCCTTCAGCAAAACGTACGTGCGATACCTTCGTAAGAAGAAATATCTTTCAACATAAGGAGCGAGAGTAAGTTTCATACTTAGGTATGATTTGTAAATACTTGCTCCACTCTCTTCGTTCGTATCGCAAACTATTCATTCATCATGAAAGAACTTCTTTTCGCTCCTTATCGTGGAGTATATCATTTCCTTTTGCGCAGTAAAACAATCGAGTGGATGTACTACGGCACCTACATCGCACATCAAAAATCAATACCTATCGAAAGGTTGGAAAACAATATCGCTTGCTGAAGCAGAGAGCAATTGCTACTGATTTGTGACTCGTACAGCGAACCCGAACCTGAGAAGTAAGTAAAATAAAAAAAGGTTGGTACCTCGTGTCCAAGGTAGAAATCCTCAATTTCATTTAATACGGTACGTAACTGAAAAAGCCAAAATTACAATCACCGTACCTATAGGCTATTTTTACAGAATAGGAGCGCGTGCACTTTTGGTGGAGAAAGAGAGAGAGAGAGAGAGAGAGAGAGAGAGATTTTTTTGTAGCTGTCTTCGTTCAAACTACTTCTATTATTTTGCCATCATCTTCGCGCCTAAAAAAAATGGCTATAAATATTGATATTGGATACATATCTATTCGACAATCCAAGAAGAAAAAAAAAAAAAAAAAAAAAAACTGATCAACGTTTGTCCTGCGAGCTCACAAACAAAAATATTAGGTTATCACAGATGAAATATTATCATACTCGTCAGAGTACATCAGTTCGTTTGTTTATTTCATTTATTTTTTCTTTCTTTTCTTCTTGTTTTCCCTTGAGTTTATAAGACGTTTGATCCAAACTAGATTGAATTTAATCTTTGGTGGAACGATGGGTACAGAATAAAATGTAGATGATTAAAATAATGTTGTCAATCGTTTGACAGTGAGGTTTTCAGCGAGACCACCGCGCTGTTTAATCCAACTAATGAAGTCGTAATATCATAAATTGGATCTTTTCATAACGGTTTGTGGGTATTGAATGGCAATAAATTCAGTTTTATAATGACCGCCCGTCTAGTCGTTTTTTTTTTTTTTTTCTCTCTCTCTGTGATGAACTATTCTTTTGCTGCAATCGGATTCTCTCCTCTACCTACTTACCTAGGTACTTACCTATAGTTTGTGTGGAACATGAACAATTAGATCACTTGTATAATTTGAGCCTGAAAATACTCAATCACTCTTCTTGTTAAATATCTAAACTTGAACAAATAACACACTGCACTAGCTAAACCTATGAGTAGGTACCTACTTGACCACAAAATTGAATTAGGCCTATTCTTATATTCTTGAATACAAGTACAAGCGTTAATAACAGTTTGTTACCGGTACCTACCTAACGGAAAGAATTCTTCGCACCATTTCAAATAAATTCCTTAACAATAACATTAGGTACATCAATTGTAGGTGCCTATCTAATAATTTTTAAAAAGATACAAAAAATTCAATTGCACGATCGAGTACCGTACCTCTATTGTGTATTGTCTCCGTTCAAGTATGGGCTGCAACTAGAAAAGGAAAGATTAGTGCTATCCAATGATACTGATATGCAATTCTTTTCTCTTTTGCACCTTCTTTTAATCGTAAATTTGAATACTATCCGAATAAGTAGGTATCTTCAACCACAAAATTATTGCTACATACAGACAAGGACCTTCAAAGGCTGAAGTTTCGAACTTGCAAGAGAGAAGAGTTTCTATAAGTAGTGGGTACCCACCTACCTATCAAGTCCAGTTGGCAGGTGAAAAAAAACTCTACTGTACAATAATAATGAAAAGAAAAATAGAACTTATCTCTTAGAACGATAGTAGAAAAATGTAAAAAAAAAATTACTGCATTATCACTCAATGGAAATTCTTAGTTTAAATTTGTTCAGAACCAATAAAATCAATACCTAGGTCTAAATGCTCTTGTAGAAGAATTGAACAATATATTACTGAATTGAGCTGAAAATAACTGACAAAACAGAAGTAGCAAAAAAAAAAAAAAAACAAATCAAGTCACTTTCTTTATTATTGCTTGCTAGAATTTCAACAGGGAACCTGTTGTATTGGGTTGGGGGGGGGGGGGTCGGTGGCGGCCTTCCGGAAAAAATGTCCGCCATCGCCCGTCCGACCACGGGACTAGGCAAAATTTTTGTTTTTGTCCAAGCGCTTATAGCTTGGAGGATAAAATTTTTCTAACGATTTTTTAGATATTGAAAATCCATAGATCTGGCAGCCTTGATAGCCTGATTAAAGTAGCCTCTTCAACTAGATAATACTCCATACACCGATTGGCTCAGCTCCTTCAATGAGCCAGATATACAACGTTTCAAACATTATCCTATATATTAAAGCACAACTTGTAAATAACGTCCATGTTGAAAATATTTGAAAATATACGAACAAATCTTTTTCTTTATGATATCATGGCTATAACCCTATTTCTTCTATAATAATATGCACTTGAGAATTATAGTTTTGATATTTGTAACAAGAAAGAAAACAAAGAATTATGGAAGGGAGATTGCCTAGGTACCTCCATGTGGTCCCTTCTGGATACCTACTCATGTTTTGGTACATGTTGCCCATCAAAGAATATTATGCTGATTGATAGTGTAAAAAGAGTATTTGTTATGTAGCCTATTCACTTATCACTTGCCCGAGAGGCAGTACCAAAGTGTGCGCCGCGGGCGCGCTACAAGAACTGACATGTATGTACGTACCGTATTATATTACATAAATATACGGTACCCTATATATATTTTTTCGTTCACTATTTTTTCTGTCAAGAAATTATTATTGTCATGCTGAAGTGGTCTCGGCAAGTCATTCCCTGCTCAAACCTAAGTAGGTAATTGTTTGTTTCCAATCTCAACCAAGTACTCACCTTTTTGCAGTTTATATACTTTTTCAGAAACAAGAAAAAAGTGGTACAAAAAATATGAAACCGATTTAAAGATAAAATTTATTTATACATATCACAATATTGCCACAATAATTATACAGGACGTGTTTCATAAATTTTGTCATTTAAAATTTATTAATCGATATTCGAACGATAAGATGTAGGTACAAAACACACGCTGTAGGTATTGAAAATAAAATCATATTATTAAGGGATAGAGAAAAAGAAAGTAGTAAGGTAGAAAACACTGCACTGTAAATGAAAGTAGGTAATGTTTAAACAATTTTTACAAAACGTTCCACTTTGGTTTATTCACCAGCATTTTGTACCTATTTTGATATCTTCAGAAGTATTTTTCTTATGCGCTTGAATTCCGAAAAATGAATTCCTCGTCAAATTTCACTGAAGGATTACCCTGTACCCTATAGGTAGGATTAAAGTGTGATGAAGCCTAATATTTTCTTAGAAAAATGATGAAGAAAGAGAAGAAAATTGAAACAGGATAAGAGAGGGAAAAGAAGAAAGGAGAGAGAAGGGAAGAACGGGAAAATTGGATCAATAAAATAAACTACTAGGTACGACTTATCAAAAATTCTTTGAGATATGTTATTGTAATAACGAAGACTAGTTTTATAAAATTCAAACGGTTTTTATCAATGAAAAACGATTTGATTTGATTCAATTTATGGTCTTCGCTCAGTTTTAATTGAATTTGATAGATTTAGGCTAGGCATTGTTTTTGCAGGTGAAGATTCTGCAGAAGAAGTCGACGAATCACCCGCTGTCATGACCATATCAAAAGGTGCAGCTGAAGAATTGCTTGAAGTGACAGCCGCTGTTGCTGCAGCTATTACTGCAGCCACAGACATGAACGGAGCTGTCAAATTTCCACTATTATTACTCATATTATTATTATTATTTTCATTATGATTTTCATTATTATTAATATTATTATTATTATTACTCACATTGCTACTGCTGGTATTACTACTACTCCTACTACAGTTATTATTATTATTATTATTATTACTGTTACTGATAATGTTATCATTATTATTATTATTATTATTATTATTATTATTATTATTATTATTATTACTACTACTGTTACTACTGCTATTGTTGTTCTTATTGTTATTAAATGAAGCGTTCAGAGTGCGCGAGTAATTTTCTAGTAAATCGCTGGTCGTTGCACCCGTTAAATGTGAGCTATAAAAATTTCTGTAAAATTCATGCCTAGCGTAGTTGGCAGGGTGAGGAGGAGGAGGACCACGGCCGGCCAATGATGGCACTATTTTACCGCTCGAATAAACGCTGCTTGATGATATCGATGCACGAACGTCATTCTCTTTTGTTGCCATATCCGCGAGCGACCATATACGAGGTTTGACTGCGGAGGACGATGCGTCCGTCTGATGTAGAAGAGGTGACGACGGTGAATTCAGTCTAGAATTGGTGGGTAAATGCCCGTGGTAAATAGGATGTAACAAATGTGGGAGAGGAGGCATCTGCTCGTACAAACACTCCGGCGAATCCGGTTCGCTATCTGGTCTGGATTCGCTCCATTCGCTGCCTGTGTCTGTAGCACCAACACCACCGCCGCTACCGCCACAATCACCTCTGCCCATTGTACGATCCGTGATATCGAGCCGTTGATGCGTTCCACGATCCCCATCTTCGCTGGAAGCGGTACCAGAATCTTTGGAATCTGTACAGACAATCATTTTATCTAATCATTTTGCGAGCCATCATTGAGCGTATCATAACTATGATCATAGGTAAATTATCAAAGGGTGTTATTGTTACGCAAGCCGTGAGCCATGCGCAAGCCGTGAGCCATGCGTATTGCGTAATATATTGCTGTGTAATAGACTTTCAAAATTCACTTCTTCTTTATGTCGATCCAGAGATGTTTTCAACATACAGGGCAGCAAATCCGTTTTTAAGAAAAGTGCGCAATATATATGTCCCTCTTTCTGTGAGCGATCAGTCGATGGTTGGCGCATACAGGGTCCGGATAATATGATATGCTGTTCACAACCACAATGCACTTTTGTAAATAGCCTAGGCAAATGGGAACGCATTCCTACCAGCCGCCAACTAATCGCTCACAGTCAGTAGTGCGATAGGATTTTTGGCTGACGCAATGTCCTCTTATAAATGAGTAATGAAACAAAAAAAATGTACAGTTCCATTCAAATAACCTCCACTCCCCTCATATAACTCCCTACAACATCCACAAAATGAATAAAAAAAAAAATGTTCCATTGTTGCAGCACCTAAACAGCATACTTATAAGCAATCACTTAGGCTTCATTCAACAAGTTGAGAATCAGGTATAGTCACCACCGGAGAAAAATATTTAACTAAACTTTTGCATCAGCAACAAGTTTAATACCAAAAGTCCGTAAGATCAACGTTTGGGTTGTACAACGTTTTTCATCAAGATGAAGAACAATGAAAGATAAGACTAGAGAGAGTAAACAAATACCCAATTTAAAAAATGGAACAATAACAAAGAAAAAATAATAATAAATAAGAAGAAGAAGAAGAAGAAAAAATAAGAAATGTAACTTTTCAATTATAATTTATATGAGTGGTGTCATACCGTAGTACCCTATAGCCTATTCTGTTAACTTATGGCAAATAAATGAATAATAATACCTGGTAATAAGATCGAGGAAATTCAAAAAATTTTGAAGAAAAAAATCAAAAGATGAGAAAATTTGTTTTTGACATAGGCCTATTAGCTATCTTCTCACTACGCGTATTACCACCTTCATGACAAAATTTCAATATGTACTGAAGAGCTAAATACAAATATACCTACATAAACAATAAACAAAAGAGTCAACAGAAAAGGCTGCATAGGAACTTATTTTGCTCATAGAAGCTGCACCTTGATTGCTCAAGAAGTACTTACCTGTAATCATTATCATAAACTTGATTTCTCTGCTCAAAATCCAATGACATATTATACTGCCTTTACCTCTGCAGCAAATTGTAAAATAGGACCAAGTACCAATTGAAATTGAATTTTGTGGATTACAAAACCATGATATCAGGTACTTGAGATTTGTCAAAGAATCACCTTGGCCATCCACATAATATAGAGGATATAATATTGAGTTTGGTCAAAATTGGATCATATTTAGGTTTTCAAATGCTCGCTTCCCCATTTGAGGAAGGGGGAGGAGGCTCTGACGTATAAATGTCATTTGGGCACCCATATTGAGGATATAATATATTGAGTTTGGTCAAAATTGGTTCATATTTTAATACAAAACGTAATAATAAATGATTATACAAAAGGAGCTTAAGACTTGAGACTACACAGCATACAGCTTGCTCGGCTGTGACATCATCTTCCTAATTGAGACAAAAAAAAAAAAAAAGAAAGAAAGAAAGAAAGAAAGAAAGAAAAAAGAAGAAATAAACACCCACAACAACAATAATGCACAAATAAGCGAGATCACGGCCTCACAAAACCATGACAAACAGGCAAAGACAGGAGAGTTGAGAAATACCCACTTAACATTCTGCTCTGTGGACTACCATAGTACCATGCCGTGCCGTGAGCATCTCAACTTACCCAAAGAAAGAAAGAAGAAAGTGATTGCAATAGGCTTGACCTTGTGGAAACAGGCCGACCTTAAAAAGGTAATATCTAGGGTTTGAGCAACGCTTGCTAAGAAAGAAGTGAGGTCTGTCTATAAAAGATAGAATGAGAAAAAAGAGAATAATATATTCCGAAAGCAGTCAGATAATTTGCATTCCAAGGATTTGTTCTTATATCCAAATCAGTTGTACAAAAGTCTGTGGAGGGTGCAAGACTGTAAGTTGGAAAGCATACCTAAGACCATAAACCAGAATTTGGACAGACTGTAGATTGGAAAGTTTGTACAGAAGAAGCAGATTGCAATGCTTTTGAATTGTCTTGTATAAGTAAGTATTAAGTATAATATAAGTACCTAGATATTATGGTAACAGCGCATTATGTATGATACTTATGAGGAAAGAATGATTGAAAGTTTTACTCACCTAATACGTTATCTTTGCCGTCCAAACTTTTTCGGTCATCTGACGTATCCTCGTTATTGTTGTCTTCATCTTCGACGCGATTGCGTGGCTCCCAAGTCATTTTGTTCTCTTTCTTTAATCGTCTGCGAGCATTTGCAAACCACGTGGATACTTGAGTCAACGTCATTTTGGTGATAATGGCTAACATAATTTTTTCTCCTTTGGTCGGATATGGATTTTTCTTATGTTCGTTGAGCCACGCCTTTAGCGTGCTCGTCGTTTCTCGAGTGGCATTTTTACGACGAGCTCCATTCAAATCCATGCCGTACCTAGAAAATAAATTCAAAATAATCCGGTAACATTACTCATATGTATTGTACTGTAATCATCATCACTATTACCATAAGTATCTATATGAGTGATTTATTCGCAACAAACGTTCAGTAGCATTGTTAGTTTTTCACTATAAAATGTTCTCCCATAAGTAGTGAATGGCATTTAAATTTTAGTCTAGGTACGTATTTGATAATACGTATTGTACGTATATTATGGGTACTCCGCAAACCAATTTGTCGCGATATTCATCAAAGTTTGTAAAAATTTGTGCTTGCGTGCATCGTCAGTGACTCTAGTGTTAATGAAAAATCATTGAAATACACAAAAAGATTTCGTTTCACACTTGACACTTCTTCCCCTGAAAGATCTACAAAATTGATAAATTCCTTCCTCCATTCCAAACGAAGCGATAAATCAGCTGCAATATTTGCCTACGAACGTGGAGGATGCGATATTAACATTATACACCGGCCTCTTTTCTATATACTTAGTATGTAGGTAGGCTACTAGGTATTCTTATTCCAAGCATTCAGCAACATATTGATGATAATGACCAAGTTTGTTTTTCTCTCAGGGTGCATATATTTTATTATTGATGGAATAGTATCTGGAAGTTATATACTCGTATGCTTAGCGGATTACGTATTTTAATGATGTACATATTATACCAGAAAAATCTATTAGAAAATCAAATCAAATTAAATTTTACTCAGCAACCAGTACAAGGCGTTCACTGTACCTACGTATTTATTTAACTTTCATACGTATAGCAAACGACACCGAAAGGATTTATCATTATTATTACCGTATTATTATTATTATTAGTATAACGTTTTCCAGAAATGTGGAGATCATTGACCCCTAATTCAGCGGCGTTAAAATAAAAAATTATGAACTGAATTTTTTTCGATATGAGACTCGGTGGCGCTAAACTTACATTCTTTAGACAAAAGGAGGGCCTATTACGATACATGTGCCCGCTATTCACATCAGATCTACGTGCAAAAAAACAAAAATTGTGAAATGTGACAAACAATGAGTAAAATGATGAGTCCTGCCATATATTACAAAGAACAAAAGAGTGGGTAAATAAAACAATTAGGTACGATGCGAGAAACCAACAACCGGCTACGCGTAGTTTTGCAAAAGTATATGTAGACGGTATATAAAGAGAAAGAAAAGGAAAACTTAGTATAAGTCTAGACGTATAGATGACGAATGTCATTTTATGAAGGCCTCAATACCATGTGTGCACAAATTCAAGTCGTAACCCCTTGCGGGATGAACTTTCTCTAAATCAACCGGTTTTTGCTTATTCTTTCACGCAGTATAATATTAGCGTCATATCAGCGAATGTTTCAAATTATCGACTAGCCTATGCGAGGTTTCTGATGCTGGAAAAGAATTTGAATTCTACTTTGTGTATACTGAGGATATGGGTACGGTACGTATACATATAATACGCTCTCACAAAAAAACAATTGCTTATAGAAAGCTTTCTTCTACATGCAGTGCAAAATGCAATTTTTATATTTTTCTCAACCTTTACCATTACACTCCAGAAATTTTTTGATTTTGAACCTCTTCGCTCCTTTAATTTGCATCGCACCTTACTTTTTTCAAACTCGTCAAAATGCATCAAGCTTATTCAGGCGTGGGTAGTAGTTTTTTTTTTATTTTTATTCCAAAATACGTCAGGAACGCTGAAAATATTTTCGTGTAACTGTATACGTAGGTACGTTTATTACTAGGAACTTATCACTCTTCTCGTCTCACTCTCAACTTTTCTCGGTTCATAACTGATATTCAATCTTTTTCGCTTCTCGACGTCAATGAAACAGAAAAAATGAAGAGTGTGTACGTATAATATAATATAGAATCTATATTTCATTTGCGCGCACACTTAGTACCTTCTCTCTCAGCTTTAGGAAGACAGTACGAACGCAATTGACAAATTCGAACGTTATCCCTGGCCTTCGTACACCAATCAAAATATTCTTCTATATTATTCTTCCTTCTTTTCATTAAATACGTGCATCTCATACGTCACCTCAAGTGAAAAAGAGTGGCCGTCCACCGATTTTATGACATTATATAATTATCTCGATTAGTATGGGGTCAAAATGATTTTGACATAGGCTAATTATAATTATTTTTGCTTACCTAAGAACTATTATTTTTATACAGAAATACTCGCACGTCCATCATTGACACGCGCGCATTCTACGGCTTACGGACGCGCTGCGCTCGTGAAATGATAAATACTCATTGTCGCGATGAAAAGAAATGATCCTCTTATTAAAGACATAGGCGCACATTTCGTTTAACGGATATCCGGAGTTGATTGTCCGGCTCGTGAATCTTTCGTGTTTCCGCGACACGATAGCGTTTCCGCTGTCGTCTACGCGCACATCCGCTTCACTCACTCTCTTTCTCTCTCTCTCTCTCTCTCACTCTTTCTGGGTGCAACCTTATCAATTTTTCGGTTTCGTTTCTATTCCAATCGATTGAGCGACCTTTCTGAAAATCATGTACATATAATATGTATGGTTAGTTGTTGGTATACATCATGCATGATTACTATTTTTTGTAATCGTTTTTATTCGTTTTAGCGCTGGTTCACACTCACTAATTATACGTAGGTAATATACGTTCAAAAACTTATGAACGGTCCATTCAACGATTCTAGCGTGTTCTAGCTATCGAATGGAGGATACAAATCGTACTAGGTTGCAATAAACCGATGTTAGGCGACGAATAGAATCGTAGCTGTATCGCATTATAATTGTACGGACGATGTTTATTTGAGAAAAGAAAAATTGCTCGAAGCTAATTTGGATGTTGGTGTCTCGTAACTCTTGCTTCTTATTCCAAGTATCATGGGTAGGCTAGACTCGGAAATCCTACTTGTATTATGAAAATGAATTTTCAAAAAACACTCACGCGATTTTTCCTCTGACTAATGAAAACTCACTAAAGGAATGATTGTTAGGAAGAACTCATAAACTTCATTTATTTTCGCATTATCTTCTTTTTTCAGGGAAAAAAGGTAGAAAAATGTCCAGAAATTTTGATATCTCGCCACTAAACAAGCCAACAAATTTAAAACTGTCCAAAGAGGTAACATGCAAACGCGACAAACATCACAATACAGAAATAAGATATTAAAACGAAAGCCACTCGGTACCTTTGAAATAGAAAAAGCATAGAATGAAATAGGAAAGTCGGTAAAACAGAAAAAATATTCAATCAAGAAAAATGCTGAAGTGTTCTAGGACCTCAAAAATGTCGAGAAAATTCACTACCACCCCCCTGTCAATTTTGCCATAGATAGCGTATCTCATCTTTTGAGCTAAAGAAGGTCAGGGTGCATATGGATATTCGACTCTTGTCCTAGTAAATAAGGAGGCGATCTAAACTTAGATTTTGTCGATTTTTACATGAGTTCGCGCAAAATTTTTGCGATACGATGCAAAATGAAATTGTAAGATTGACAGACATTTTGTGTTTCGATGCGCGGCGTTGCGCGACTGAGCGACAATAAACGAGCGTTGTGTCGCGCACCGTGCGCTGCTGGTTGAACGGTAATACAAATTCAACCGAAGCAAAGCGAATACAAAGGGTGAATGGCGATTTTTCCACATTTTCCAGTATTGATGGCAGCCGGGGAGCTACGCCCCCCTCTCTGTTGTTTGAAGGATAATAATTCAAATGATATGTCTGTGAGGAAATACCCAGGATGAATGGAGATTTTCCCAAGTTTTCCACTATTGATTGTTTTGAATTGCTTAATACTTTTCCTACACTTTTTTTGTTCACCAATTATCAAAACGACGAACGCCACTGGCTGATAACCGTCCTGAACAAAAGCAAAAAATTTTCTGTATCGCATTACATTGCACGTTATTACTGAACAAACAAACTCGACGAAGCAGCGCGTAACTTTGGAGCATTGATGCTCGCTGCCGCAGTACCGGGACTCGAAACACTAGACGCTCGTGAATCTTACAAGTGGCTGTTTCTATAAAAAGGGGTATCTTTGTCGGTCTGGTCAATTTCAAGTTTAATACATTGGTGGAAAGAGGATAAAATTTGCAATAAAATTAGCTTTTAAAAAGTGTTCTATGAGCAGTATTTCCTGAGATACCATCTGCTGAAGTTAGATTTTCAAAAAAGTGTGTTTGAAGAAAATTACATAATTATACAATTTAGTGCTTCAAAAGGTTACGTAACTTTGTAAAATTATTTGACTTCAAAATAAAAATTGATTTTATAATAGATAAAAGGTTCTTAGAGGTTGTAGACAGATGGATATCAAGCACTCAAGTTTTATACATAAGCTGAAAAAAAAAAAAAAAAAACGAAGAAAAAACATTGAACCAATGTTGAGAAATAGCTCTTCAAAGTTATTGTCACAGATAAAAAGTTGAAGTACGTTACAGACAAACAACTACAAATGAATTCAATTTTATAAGTTCTAGAGGCCCCATTCAATCTTGAAAACTTCACCATGTGAAAGCTCATCCTTTTTTACATATAGACCCATTATAACCTCATTAGTCATTATTGATGATTTTGACCTAACTTTCCATTATTGCAATTACTGAAAAATCAGGTTACCGACAAAGATACCCCTTTTTATAGAAACTGCCACTTTTATTTTGCATCGTATCGCGAAAATTTTGCGCAAACTCATAAAAAAATTTATATTGCCGTATTTAGCTTGACAAAATCTAAGTTTGGATCGCCTCATTATATATATAGGACAAGAGTCGAATATCCATATGCACCCAAAGGTCAATAAAAATGAATAAGAGCCTCACAATTACTCTTTCCTACTGAACCTAACCTAACCTAACCTAAAGAAGCCCTCACTGACTTTTTCCCACATGATATTCTTAGCCTAGTATTGGTCTAGTGTACTGTATATTAGGGCTCCGGCCACTCTTCTTTTCATTCACTCATAATTTGTCTCTCATCACCACCATTTTCCGCAAACTCCATCCCAATATTCTTCATCTAAAAATCCAGCTACAAAGACAATCTGAAAAGAAAATTGATATTTTGGGAAAAGTCGAGGAAATAACTGAACCTAACCTAACCTAAGCCTAAAGAAGCCCTCAATGTGTAAATCATTTTTGTAAACTAATTCAATGAACCCTTTCTCAAGAATGAAGCTGTCGAATAAAAGGTTCTTCATAAGAATAGACGCACTGATAACAAAAGTATAGGAATTTGCTTCAGGTAATGTGAGCAACTACTCCTAACACTAGTCAACAGCCAAAAAATTGCTGGAACGAGAATAGGTGATTCTAGAAGTATTTTTCACGCTAAATTCAATGCCGTTTTCCGTTTTTCGCTAGCAGGTCTAGATTTCCTGTAATCGTTGCAACAACGTGCCGATTTTTGCAACAAACTGCCGCGCATCGTCGCGGAATGCATCGAGGATAGCAGTATCATACTCTGCGAACCTGCGTTACGTTCGCAACGATGCGCGGCAGTTTGTTGCAAAAATCGGCACGTTGTTGCAACGATTACAGGAAATCTAGACCTGCTAGCGAAAAACGGAAAACGGCATTGAATTTAGCGTGAAAAATACTTCTAGAATCACCTATTCTCGTTCCAGCAATTTTTTGGCTGTTGACTAGTGTAATGAAAGAGAAATTAATTTGAAAAATTGCGAATTTCTTAAGAACGACTCATCCAATTCTCAAAAAAAAAATCGCGGCTGCACATCTTCAGATATATTATGTACTACAATATGGCCAAGTTTCAAGAAAATCCGTCGATTAGTTTCGGAGGAGTTCGACGGACAAAAAAATCTTATAAATAATAAATAAATAAATAATAAATATATAAGGAAACCTGAACGGGTGGGTGTAATACCTCACTTTTCCACTAGTAAAAGTCGGTAATAGATGGTTCTGTAATTCAAAATTTACCTTTTCCTTATATTTCAAGCGCATGGCGAGTAGAAGGTTTTTAGGTGTCCTGTAATGTTCCTAGTTCATTCCTGCTATCATCCCCCCTCCCCTTTATCACTCGGTGCCAATCAGGGTGCGCCCCAATATATTATGTTAACGAACGCGATATCTAAAAAAAGATATTCTAGCCAAAAGCGTCACAACATCAAATTTTTCCTGCTTAGAAGTTCCATGTATCCCTGGTTTTCTAAAATTTTGCACTAAAACTCTTCTCCTGTGGCCAGCGTGCTCCAATAAATTCATTCATCTTTAAGGTGCCAAATTTTTGCATTTTTGTCTGATCAATTCCATTATTCAGAATATTCAAACACATATAGTCTAATCCCTATCTATCAACACGTACATACATTACTGTATCACAGTGCATGGAGGCATCAATCAACGCTTGAGAATGTTATATTTATATTTTAAGTATAAAGAGACAATTGCAATTTTGACCGCGAGTAGCAGAAATAGTAGCGATATAATGTTCTCCTCTGTATAAAACTTTCATCCTGCTCTGCGACCCTCCATCCTTCGAGAGAGAAAAAGCACAAAAACTAAGGAAAAATGACTGAAAGTAAGAAAAAAAAAAGCTCACGAAGCAGCGTAAACATAACCGACTTTTCTTGATATAAGTTCTGAAATTTCATTCATATATTATGAATCTCTCTCAAATAATTTAGCTTTTTGATATTGGAACAAAAAAAAAATAATAATAATAATAAACGGGAATATGAATCAGGCGAGAATTATAAAATACCTATACGCGGCTATCTATTCAATACCATGGCTTACGCGCAACACGTAGGTCTCTAATGAAAGTTGACTTTGTCGATCATATACAGTTTGTAATGAAAACTTCTCACAGCCAATAGTAATGCATTACCTTTGGACGAAAAAACTCTAATTGAGGACTCTTATACGTATATTTTGAGAATTTGAGAATTACTCAACCATTACTCATCCATTGAATATAATAATTACAAAACAATGACTTTGGATACACTTTGACGTAATGCAATTATGAAGATGATAAGATGAATATTTTCCGAGAAATAACAGTAAGAAATTAGAAGAAAATTGAGAATTACTCAACTAGAAGCCACTAACCCAGAATGTGAGATGTAAACAGGATATCGACGAAGACGAAGTTCAAGAAAGAACGAGCTAGCCCTCGGAAGGTGACTCAGTCTCGTAAATCAAATCAATGAAACCTTCGTCAGGAATATACCTGTTGAGGACAGTGACATCATCACTGTTCAGATGTCGGTTCGTACGCGAAACAACGCGGCGTGAATATGCGTTACAATAGTGTCAATATCAGTACTGCGCATGCGTGAACGGGTAGATATGAATTTTCATATCTACCCTAGGTGAGATATGAATATACGCGGGCAACAAAACTACTACGCTTTTCGCTTTTTCATCGTGTAAAGAAAAACGTTATGTGCAACACGGTCAAAAAAGCGATTTCTCAACTCAGTGCGAATATCGACCCTCGCTTCTGGCTCGTGTCGCTAACTTCACACTCGTTGAGAAATCGCTCATTTTTCTCCCTTGTTGCACAAATATCTATTTCGATGATGAGAAATGATAGATACGCGGTATGCACCATAAAAACATTTTTTTTTTTTTTTTTGGAAGTAGTGCCCCTCGAACCTTCTTCCCTTGAAAATTCGAAATGGCGCTCAAAAATATGAAATGTTTTTGGGCTGTAGGTATACAGTATACAGTATATGTATACATCGAAAAATATCAACTTTAAGGAAAATAAACTGGATACCTCGGTAGAAAAATGTTCTTTGTAAAAGTTTACATAAGAGTTGTTCCGAGTGTTTTTCTCATAAATTTCTCCATTAGTGTACCCAAAGCGTTAGTAAGTAATTCAAAACACGCGCGCAAGGAAATAGAATAATACATAATTATTCTCATTAACCTGATTGATATTTTTGTTGTCATTCGTCAGCGATACCGTCGACTACTCAAATCATCATCAAGCAAAAGGTTAATCATCAAGAAGGAGATTTTTTCCGAGGATAAAATAATCACAATAATAGAAAGATGACGATTTATGTCTATATTTTGTTCCTTTTAGTTTCTTTGAAAACGTCTTATTTTTTTAGATATTTCTATTCAAGCGAGTACAGTAGTAGTTTATGTAAGAATACAAAACGTTCAGCTTTTGTTTCTTATTTTATTGCGCAGTGGCGCAGTAGGGACGCGCTCTGACAGAAGTACGGATCGAGTTTTTGTTTTTGTTTTTTTTTTCTTTTCTTTCTAATGCAGGCTCCTCAACCATAGAAAAATTGACTAACCAATCTTAGGCGTCATACTTTCGTCAGCGGCTTCTATCGAACGAATTGGGCTAATTTTTGTTCTTCCTAGATGACGAATATGTCGTTGAAACGTCGTGTATATTAATATTAAAAAAAAAATGTTTCAATGAAGTGGATGGCAGTGCCAATTTTTTTCTTGTGTTTCATTATTGATGTTCGACTTATGCTGAAAATCGATCAGTTATACGTACAGTCGTCAATAAAATATTAAACTGCAGGTTGCGTACGAAATGAATTTGATAAACATTTTATGTATGTATTGTAGGAAAATACGTCTTCGACTAGGTAGTCTGGACGAAATTTTTGGTCTGCTGTTGAATGAAGATTGCAGCCTACATTGAAACATGTGCGTGCGAGAGGCTGACAATGTAGGTATGAAGAAGGCTGTTTCCAAGTTCAAGATTTTACAGGCGCACGCATAAAAATTCGACTTACATATAAAAACGTTCGAGATGCTGAAGAAGAAGCCTAAATTAGCAGTTTTTTTTTTTTTTTTCTGGTAATTTTTTGTTCGACTCAAGTATAGCGGGAAAAATAGTACATAATTATTTAAATGGGAGTGCGTCGCGTCGGGACCGAGCAGATTTGTTCGACTTATCGAGGTCCGACTGTAATTAATAAATAGAAAGGGCGAGCGAACGAGCCACAAAAGAAGAATATTATTTGGCGTTTCGCCATTCAATATTTCAATCATGTTGGTTCGTTCGGGCGGAGCGAATCATGTGGACGTTGGATGTACGCTTTCTTGTTCTGTGGGTACCTACGGATATAGGAATGATTACATCAGAAAGGGAGCTTGATTATTATTTAATTATTTTACACCTTTGTAAGTTTGTTTTCGCGTGTACGTGAAATTCGACTCTATAGGAATATAAAATAAGTATGTATAAAAGTAGGATTCCGTTTCGAGGCGTGAATGATTTTTATTCGTTCGAGTGGAAATGTGCTCGTATAGGTATTCTCTTAGTTCGGCGAAGAGCGTAATTCGGTCTGGGTCTGCGCGGTCTTATGCCCTCGAAAGGTAAATGGGAGCGACGTCGGCGAAGACGAGAGTACAAAAAAAAAAAAAAAACAAACAAAAAGAAGAAGAAGAAGAAGAAGAAGAAAAGAAAAATAGGAGAAGAGGGAGAGAGAGATAGTGAGTGAGTGTGAGGGGTGGGGTACAGGGAGAGGAAAAAGAAAGGAAGAAAGAAAGAAAGAAAGAAAGAGAGAACGACTTGATGATTACCTATACCTGCAGCACGTATATTATTTGAGAGGCGACGCGACAATGATAAGTGGTGGCAGCGCATCGCAGCGCAGCTTTCTACGTAATTAATTACTCGTACATCATTTCCGCAAAATTTAGCCGCGTCGCTTCATGCGAGTATACTGTATAGCCAAAAAAATAGTTGACGCGCCGAAAATGCTCCTGAATTCGTATCAGCTGCCGTTGCCGCCGCACAAATTTGAGAAAAAAAAAAAATCTATGGTAAGAATCTTAATAAATGATTTCATTGATTTATACCAATACATGCAAATTAAAATTCCTGTTATACCTGAAACATAATTATTGTACTGTATTTATGACCCAGGTTAACGCATCCGTATTGTGTAGCTTGATGGTATGGCATGTAGGTACTATAGAGGCTCTCTCGATCTGGACCCCGCGAACAAGTCGACAGACTCTGCGAGAATGAAAGGTGCGATAAATATTGTTTACGAGGGTAATTCGAATACATAAATCAATCTTAGAATTTCTCTGACGACGAATTTCCGCTGGTAAACATGTATCACTGTAATCGAATTGACCTGCGTCCAAGTTGACCAAAACTTCACCGAATTAGCACATTTCGATTATGATTAGAGCGTACGCGTACCCTTAATGATGACGATATCGAAATTTCGGGTGAGGCTCCCGCAATTACGGTAGAGATTCCCGTAAATATGAAAAAACGACGTGTTTGGATACTCTCTCGCGAAAAAAAAAAAAAAAAAAAAAAGGAACCAGTACTGAAAATATAATAGACTATAAATTGCGAGACTCATTACAGTTAGTGATTAGTCTCAAACAAGAAGGGACTCCGTACACAGCGTTACAATACACACCCTATAACAATTTCGATCATCATCATCCTCCTTTGAGCGAGAATAAACTCCACATTATTCGAGAATGTGTATCGCGAAATTGTGCAGGAAAGAATCTTGCTAAAAAAAAAAAAAAATAGACTAGCGTTTACCAAACAAACGGAAGAGTGCAGAATATTTTTTTCTTTCAATAAAGGTTACCAGAATGTATGGACGCAGTAGTTATCGCGTTATTTTGAGAGCGAATATCATTTTGTTCGCGGTATAGAGACTACCGAAGGTCGCGTCGCGTCCTTCGAGGAAGACTAGCGGGAACGTACGTCGCGTCGGTAGCGGTTCTCGTTGTGTCGAGGGTGAGCGTCGCGTCGCATCGTATTGTTTGGGTAATAAGACGCTCAAGCAGTTCGTGAAAAGCTCTGCCGGCCGCGCGGTTAATGCTAGAGGAAGAATGGCTCAATTTGTAAGAGTAGGCTAGTTCTTTCGTGAATTTTGAATTTGATGTATACATATAACTAATGTATTCAAGCAGAGTTTTCCAATATTCGATTTTAGTCGGAAGCGCTTCGTTTAATTTTATTTCTTTTTGTTTTCTGCGCTATTGCATTTCTCTACTCATGTCACAGAGTATCCTCCCTCCTTTTTAATTGTTCCAGTCTTATGATTTCGATAAATCCAACTTTAGAGTAAGGAAACATTCAGAATTGAAATATGTATTTCCATATCGGATCTAAATTCTGAAATAAGAATCGCCATGATTCCGATAAGAAATTTTAGAGAAGACTTTCCAACTAGCGTGCGTAGGTACTCAGCTACCGCATTCCTCAAGAAGAAATTGTACTGAGGCGTACAAAAAGCATGAAATTTTCACAGGCAGGTAGAGATGGAAAAAATAATAATATCTCACGTCGGTAAATGCTCGATCAGAAAAACGATACATTCTCATTTTTTGCGGTTCAGTGCGCGTATTAACCATCAGTACCACGCAAGTAAAGTAATTAATTCTCAGCTTCCTATACAGGGTGCGCCAAAAATATGTTAACAGTTGAACGAAAAACTCCGCGAGGACTCCGCGGCAATTTCGTGGAGTTTCCCGGTTGACGGTTAACATCTTTTTGGCGCACCCTATACTGTATACCAATGCAGCGATTGAAATGTTTTGGAAAAATCAAAACAAATAACTAGGTACCTGATTAATAATAAATTTTAAAAGGTAAGAAATTTGTGCGCGGCAATGCTTATGAGAAACTTGGCATTTTTTGCCTCACTCTTGATGCGATATTTCGTCAGCCAATTTCGATCACCTTTCATACGCATCATACCCGCACCTATTGAACTTGAAACTTGAAATTGATAACGAATAATCCATTCTCCATCGTAATATTTTCCAATATTATTTATTTACATGCAATGCAATCGATATCAATTAGTCCTCTCAGGAATAAATTCAATCAATCTTCAAAATAATGAACAGAATTTAATCCGATCACCGCAATTTATCGAATAACCGACACCGGCAATTGAATCCTAATTTACGAAATTTCAGTCGCAAGCATGTATAAAAAAAATTTTGACCACCTCAGCTTTAGGTCGTCGTAGGACAGTTAGTTATCGGTTCCCGACAGCTAAGTAGGTATAAGAAATTCTAAACCGCGCGATGGTCCGAGCCCCGGTACGGCCGAGATAGGAATGCGATTCGATCACAACTCGAATAGATTTTTTTTCTTTTTTTTTTTTCCTTATACCCTTTTCTTCTGTTTTATGAACGTAATTAATTTCATAACTTATGTTAATAAATATCTATTTTTTAATAGAGAATAATACAGTAGCGAAGGTCGCCTCTCTTTGTTGATGTACGAATGATTCTCAACCACGCCGATACACACAGTGCATATCAAATTTTCGGTATAGAGAGTACCGAATTTTCGATGGACAGCATCCTCGTACGTACGGCATCGGCGCGGCAGTGCCTCTCGTTCGTTGGGGCGCGCGTGACACTCGAACAAGTAATAAGAGAAAGAATTACGAAAAGGGCGCAAGTGTTTCGCGAGCGTTCGCGCGGGAATCACGCTCGAAAATTTTGTATTCTGTCCCGACTTACCTACAGACCGTATCAACACACTTTCACGAAATATTCGGTAGTAAGTACCTACCGAAAATTTCGATAACGTCTCCTCTTTAGCGCGCAATGATATTGTCTTCTTTTTGTTCGTTAATGATGTGTATTGTAATTTCGTCCTGTCACCGATCGACTAGGCTACGATCTTCGACAGTCTCTCCCGAAATTTTCTCTCGGTGTTGGTTGACTCCGCCCCTCGATTCTCGTTTCACAAGAGCAGATACGTAGGCTATCAATAACACTGCGCGTAACTGCACATAAAAAATTACTTGAATACGGATATAGATAATTCTTGGAAGTATTTTTCATAGGTATCTAATTCAATGCCGTTTGCCGTTTTTCAATCGTAGCACGTCTAGATTTCTTTTTCTTGTAGTCCTCATCTTTACTTGCAATAAATCGCCGTGCGTCGTCGCGAAACGTAACGCTGGTTCTCGTGCCATGTGATACCGTACTGCTATCGTTGATCGAAGCGCGGGAATTGACCTCGCGAAGATGTTATCGCGTACCTAAATTTTTTTTTTACTTGAGAAACAAATAATGTTTTAATTTTCTTTTTCGTGTGCACTTTTTTGTGTGCGAATGTTTTGTTTTTGCGTGCTGTTATAATGTATCTCTTATTCCCTTTAATATTATCTTAATATGTGATGCGCCCTGTAAAATCATACCAGATGTCGGAAAAAAAGTTTGACGAAAAATAGCGGATTTCAAAAGAGGAGGTTCTAAGCTTCAAAAAAAAAAAAAAAAAAAAAAAAAAAAAAAAAAAAAAAAAAAAAAAAAAAAAAAAAAAACGCAAGTCCCTAGCGTTAATACAGCCCAAGATACGCCTTTTCAAAAATAAAGTACAGAAAATTGTAATTTTGAGAAAAACGCAAGTTTTTAGTAGCAAATTATACACAAAAAAATTGATATCTCAGCTTCTAGTGCTCATATTGGGCTGAAATCTTGTATGATGTTCAGGAATTATGATTGTACCTACATCGAGCTTACGAAACCAGGAAGCTGTGAAAGCAGAATAACGTGCAAAAACTTGTCGTCGGCTCACCTAAAACCCAAGCTGCCGACATCTGGTATGTTATGTTATGTTATGTATAAAGCGGACTATCAAGAGCAATATTCACTCATAGACGCATTGTTGACGACTGCTTCAATTGGTACGTGGTTCCCAGACATGTCACGCGAATAAATCCGTCAAACTATGAAAATCGAATTTTTGGAGGGGAGGACCCGTTTTGTGCTGTAACTCGAGATTTACTTTTCCGACATCTGGTATGATTTTACAGGGCGCATCACATATTATGGTTTAAACGATACCTGTTTAATTGTAACTATAAATATATTCTATGGCACTACGATTTTCATGATTGCACCGCACCTACTTCAAAGCATATGTTGATTTTTTTAACGTATCTCTCTGAGTGAGTGCTGTCCATGTCTCCCCTTTCGCGCCGACCGTATATTTTATGTAAAATACAAAAGATGAGGATGCGAGTATCGGAAATGCTACCTATATTGCTAGCAATATAGACCAACTTTAGCATTGTTATTCGAGCAATTCTTGCCTTTGGCTAGCGAATCGGTTTTTTTCTCCTTTTCTTGTTTATCAACGGACATATTCGTCATTGAAGAAAAGTCCGCACCGAAAGGAATCCGGAGCCGAATTGTCCGAGGCGAAACAGTATGTCGCCGAATTCAGCTTCGTAGATACAGCTACAATATTGAGACGCATGGAGACTCAGTCTTGTTCTGATGTAGCCTACCACATATACGAGACGTCATTGTTTGTCTCGGATAAACGTCAATCGAGCTATTTTGTGCGTACCTACGTCATTCTTATTGAGGGCTCTTCCTCTGTATCATAGTGTTTACTCGTTCGCCTGATGATTCTCATTATAATGGAACTTGCTTCACATTGATCTTACGGTAGGATAATAGACGAAGATGCTGTATTACTGTATTCAATGGAGGAAAAACCTTATCCGACGCGACGCAAGTTGACGGTATACCTATACAGTATAGTCGAATTGCATTGTTTTTAAAATGTAGGTATATTCGTTTTGTATTTTTTCGCCTAGTCGTGTCGAGCTACGTCAGACTTAGTACGTTCGAGCTGGATATGAATTGCAGATAAGTTGATTGAAATGAACAAATAATATAGGATACTACATAGGTACCTAGGTAGGTAGGTACCTATAATCTGGTAGCACACGCATCAACGCGGCATCGGCAGATGCAACCTATAGGTAATCAGTAATAAATGTGTACGATTGATTCTCATTAGTACGAATATTAAGTATACGTACTCGTCTGCAGTCTATGACAAGTCGTAGCCACTTATCTATAGGTACCTATCTATCTAGTATATCGAGGCTACTATTCTGTAGGTACATGTGCACTCGGCTTATGGTACGTACCTACCTTCATATAATAACATACTTACAGACTGTCAACGATAAGCGCGTTTATTACTAACCATTATTACTAAGTACCTACCTATATGTAGCAGTAAGCTGTTACACTCGTTCCGTACGAGTTACCTAAAATATTACGCGAATACCTACAAAGTCAATGTTTACTATGCGTCCTACACCTATGTATGTATATTATGTACGTAATACTCCTTGTATACTCAGTACAGACATTTTTTAGTTATCTTGCGGTGGTGTGTGTGTGTGTGTGTGTGTGTGTGCATCGCGAGTGATGTACACACACACCACATAATATGTATATGAGCCGTATTGAGTGGACTTGAATCACTAGTATATTATGCGAATATATATTATATTCATCATGACGTATAGGTACCTACTCTATATATTATTATTTATTTAGTTGGTTTTCTTTTTTAGATACCCAAGAAAAAGAGAGATCTATAGACAGATAAGTAGATCGATAGATGAACAGATACAGTACACCTTTGCGGGCTACATTAATTTTAAAAACTCGTACAACTCTATCGATTTTTATTTAATTTGAAAATACACACATAATATTATACTTACCTACCTACCTACATGTATATAAACTACAAAATAATACGTCGTGTAAACGTGTAGTTTGCCATTCAAACCAGTTTAATTTTTATTTTATATTCTGTTTTTTTTTTCTCTTCTTCTTCTTCTTCTTCTTCTTTCTCTCTCGATCTCTTCCTTCTCCTTTCTACTCCATCTCTTTTCCTTTCTCGTTTTTCAAATTCATTTTCTCTCAACTACAACAGATAGCAATTTAAACAACTTGTTTTGTTGATAAAACCGAGGTAATAAGTTATTTATAATTTTTTCCTTGTACCACAAGAACACGAAAACCCAATTTAGAATTCATTATTCATTAATGTGACAATATTTTAACTGTTTCTTGTTAGCGGTTATATTAATTAGTATTTGGAAATATCTTTATGATGTATTAGAAGAAAAAGAAAGAAGAAAGCAAGAGACAAGAAAATAAAAAACAGATGAAAAAAATAAAAAAATGAAAAAAAAAAAAGGAAAAAAAAAAAAAAAGGAAAGGAAAGGAGAGGAGAGGAGAGGAGAGAAAGAATATCACAAGTGACGATGACACAATTTTTTTCCCCTTATGAATTTACTTTTTCTCGCTCTTAACGATATTACAGTTACTTGTTAAATATTACACTACTAAACAATTAAAAATTTTTTCTCCGTATCAAAAATGAGAGTAGATGATTCCTGAAGTTTTTTTCACGCTGAATTCAACGCCGTTTTCTGTTTTTCGAACCGAGCTCAAGTTTTCTCGTAATCTTCTTCTTTAATCGTGAGAAATTGGCTGCATATCGTCGCGGAATGAGACGCGCGTTAACGCGCGTCTACGTGTTCGGATACTGCTACCGTTGATGCGCTCCGCGATGATCCGCGGCAATTAAAGAAGAAGATTACGAGAAAACTTGAGCTCGATTCGAAAAACGGAAAACAGCGTTGAATTCAGCACGAAAAGAACTTCAAGAATCATCTATTCTGATTTTTGATACAGAAAAAATGTTTAATTGTTCAGTAGTGTTATTAGCCTAGGCCTATTATTATCATCATTATTAGCGTTGAAGTTTTTGTACCTGGGAGCACTGCAACTTGCTAATTGCCAAGATGGGGACGTCAACCTACTTCGTTTTACGGTTCACTTATTGTCTCGACTGGATTGAGAAAAAAAAAAAAATCCATCTCGGTGATTTAAAAAAAAAAACAAAAAAAAAACAATAAGAAACACGTAAGCGCAAAGTTCCTGAGCGGTACAGAAAAGTTGGTTGTACATGGAATGAATTTTTGAACGAAGTTTCGAAAAAATTTGTAAAAGTTGTAACGGTACGTTGGTTAGACGTTTCTGAACACACTTCTGAATACGCAAATAGTATACCCGAAAAGGTTGGACAGGGAGAGGTAGGGGGGGGGGGGGGAATCCTTGAAAATTTTGGCGTCTTATCATTAAAAAATTTATTCAAATCATAATTATATGTAGGTACCTATCTCAAAAGTCCAAATTTTTCTATGATCTACTCTTATCATAATTGTATACGTAGCTTGAAAGCTAAAATTTTTCCCAAGTTCACCCTCTTGTTATAATCATAGATATACCTCAACACACAAAAGTTTTCCAATTCCAACTCCTGTGATTTTCATATATTTTCCCCAATTTCCTCTCCTGTCATATAAGTATGGCTGATGCTTGATATTTGAAATGTTTTCAATCTATCTTCTTGGCGCAGGTTGAAAATTTTTCTCGCCTCAATGTAACCTAAGTCATATCCCCTGCCCTATGTAACTGTTTGTATTATTATTATTATTATTATTATTATTATTATTTTTTTTTCTTTTTTTTTTTTTCTTTTTCTGTCTTTTCATTTTGATTTTACTTATTTTTTATGAGATCCCCCAGTAACTACCTATTTCTCGATATAAATTTTATAATTGTTTTTCAGGCTCCAATAGATAAGAAATACTTAATAGAAATACATAGTTATTTTCAAAACACGGAAGCAAACTGAACGATTTCTTAACGTTAGCGATGGGTCAATAAATTTCGCGTTGAGTCAGGAAATCGCGTTTGCTCTCATGTAACAAATCGGATTTTCCTTTTTTCATTAACTAAAACCATTTTTTTTTCTTTTTAGGAAAATTCTCTTCTCCCGAATTGTCCTTCTTTTCTCCCGCTCAAAATTCTTTCCTCCGCGCTCAAGCCAACGGCAGAAATGAAGCGTTTTGTTCCCGTAAATCGAATCGGAAACACCGGCGTTTTTGTTTGTGAAAAGAGAAAAGGGAACTTTATAGCTCTTAACTCATGAGAGAAGCACTGGGTTTGTCGTGATTAGTTTCCACTCTTGGGAGAATGACGCTAGCTTTCAAGCAGATTTACTTATTGATGATGTATGGTTTGTCGTTGTCTTTTCGACAAGTTGTGCGGTGACTGATGTTCTGATCGACGAAAATTCAATAATAAGGTCTGGTTAATCGGTATAGCTGTATCCCACTGAGGAACGTTGTTAAGAACGATTGTACGGTTTTCGCCCAGTCGACAAATTTCGATTCTGAGAGTCTGTTGAGTCTGAGGGTGCCCGGGTGGGAGTGACACGTTTTCTGCCGGTGCTTTTTTTTTTTTTCTTTTTAGCTCATCAGCAGTTATTTGATTGCTAACTTTTGCTCGTTTCATTGTTTCACCTGATTCCGACCCGAAGAGGTATTATCCAATTTTAGTTTTAGATAGAGTATACCTTCCATGTTTGTGCAGACTTGCGATAAGATAAAGCTTCGTCGAACTACCTATTCGTTATGAAAGATGTCAACTGACAGTCGTCTTGCTTATCGATAAGAGTAAATAGGATCTTTTCTGCGCTGGCCAAACACGAGTTGTTTTTCGATGATGCTTTTGTCTCTAGTTAGAACTGTTTCAGTCATCGAGGGTATCAGCTCTTCATTCAAAATAAGAAGTTTTAATAATTCACAGTTCCCCGGACGTGGGGTATTCCTCCAGAAAATTTTTTCTTTCACAAATACAAGTGTTGGTTCTTCCTGGTCGAGACCTAGATGAGTAATTTTCTGCCACCATTATGTCATTTCTGTGGGTAGCGGTGGTGCTCAAGTATGCTTATCAGTTAACCTCTTACCTAAAAGGTTGATGATATCGCTCTCTTTCCTGTTAGGTCAAGTTGAAGGAATCTCGTTCCACGCTATACTATTTTGCAAAAAAACTACGAGTATGAGGGCGGTCATCAACAAGACCCAAAACGGGCAAACGATTTATACAATGGGATCAAGCGCAGGAAGAGTATATATACTCGGATGGGAACCGCGTTTACCTGTTAGCGAGAAGAAATTTTCGCAGAAGCGACTCATGATTGATATTTCCGAAAAGGTCGGAATTTTTTAATGAGAAGCTTCTTGTATCTCGAAAAGGTTATTACTAGCCTATACGAGTAATTGTTCCTCTCAACAACAACGTTGACGTTTTTGCCGTTCTTTGTTCACCTATGTACAATTTTGATTATGTCAGTAACCTATAGGATATGATTACGTTGTACGTATCAATATATACAGTATACAAAGAAATAAATTCAAAATGGAAACTGTTTTGCGTTTTATTTGTTCGCATTGAAGACTCCTACAGATTTTTGCCCATGCAATTGTTATCATCAACAATTTTCTCTTATTCATCCAAAAAAGATTGTTAACAAAAATAATAAAACAATAAGGAGCTTAGTAAGTAAAGCTCTTGTTTCCTTCTTTTTTCGCACGTCCTACCAAAAAACGTGTTCATGACGCGTTTTATCAGCTAACCTCAATACTTTCTTTTTTTTCTTTCTTTCTTTCTTTCTTTCTTTCTTTCTTTTTTTTTTTTTTTTGAAATCGATGTCGCATTAGATGTCTCTCATCTTCTTACAATCATTCTTACCTCTAGACAACACGCTAAAAGACTCATCGTATTGCTTATGTGTATTTCTTTTTCTTACGATTTTGATTTTTACCATTCTGATTTCTACCAACTTGGACGGAGAGAAAGCATAACGTGGTTTCATTTATTCGTCACACTCATTCTTTTATTTTTGGTAATATTTCAACTCGAAATACAATTATACACACGTAATTTTAAATAATGTGACAGATAAAAACTTATACCTACAACCAATACCTAATATTGCCTATAAATTTAATCAAGTGTAACCGTCTGATGCCGCGCAAATTCTATGTACCCCCAAGAGCGACGCGACAACATTCTCAATGCGCGCGAGCCGTCTTGTCGCGATTCGCTTTGTAGTTTGTGGTATTCCTTAGAAATTAAAGGTTTTGATTAAGGAAAAGAAAAAAAAAAAAAAAATTCGACGACAAAGGTTCTGAGAAACCATACATGTATGTAGTGTACTATCTGTTCTTTGTAGAACGAAAATGAATGAGCTTCTTAAGTCAAAGCTCATCCTCATATTTTTGCGACAGTTACGTATTGCAAAGTATGGCTTCCCGACTGTTTCAACTGCGGAATTATGTGCGTGGTCGGATGGTGATGCGATGAAGCATTTATTTCAACCCTGTTATCGTGGCAGCATCGTTCGACCTTTCAGTTGCAAGTACTCGTAGTTATGCCAATGCGTCAGCATCTTCTTCAAATAGCGAAATCCGCAATGATGACTTGTATCTGTGCAAGTAGATAGCGAGCTGGTGTACAGGGTTATCAGAGTGAAATAGGCCTATTTGCTTCTTGAGCCGGTTCACAGCAAAAATATTGGCGATGAGGAGAGACAATGAGTCGACGACGTGGTGTATTTGTCGAACGGTACTCGTGACCAGTTACAGGAGTCCATCATTTCGTTTTACTTTAGCATAAAATACAGTTTAGAAAATGGTGGCACTTGTATCAATTTCTTCGATTTAACGATTAAACTGGAGATGCAGCGAAAGTGCCGCGTATTGCGTTCGTTTTTTGAAGCGAAACTCGCCGTTATATCAGAACCGTGGCGAAAATGTTTTTCCCGTGACCAAAGTGTTTTACCCGTAGCGAAAATCGCGTCAGTGGTGCCATTTAAACAACAATTGAACATTAAAACTATAACAAATTCTACTTTTGAGAGTCTAATTTTGCTTCATGTATTATAAAAAGTAGTGTTTGTAATTCGTGTCGAAAAACAATATTGTAACTCGCTCGTGCGGCTACACTTCGCTCGTTCCAATATTGCTTGTTTTCGCCTGCACTCGATACAAAATGTACTATTCTTTTTTCTCGCGTATTCATCATTCTTTCGCGTGCCGGTAAATACATCTCATCAATATTTAATAGCTCTTTCTGTTCTTTATATTTAATACTTTTGCGCACGTACTGATATTTTTGATGAAAGACTATTATTTCAAAATAATTGAATCGTCAAAAATATTGCCGTGCCAGCAGAATGGCTACATCGCCGAAAGAATTTGCGCCCAAATCGCGAAGCCAAAACATCCACGATCTGAATTCATACTATACGCGCGACTCGAAAAGCAAAAATTAATAGAGAAGATTTTGAATAAAACGAACGGCGCGGCGCACACTCCACATTGTATAATTTGGAAATTGTAGGTATGTATTTCATTCAATCAATTCGAGTCGAAGTCGAACAGAGTAGATGAGCGATTTTGAGATTTAAATATTATGTACTAAATAGGTATACGCCATTTAATTCTTTTCTTTCCTTCTGAGATGATAGAAATTTGAGAGAAATACCGTAAGAAAAAAATATTATATAGGTAATGAAAGAAATTAGCGTGAAGCGGTAAGAATTTTAGTTAGACGCCCGCGGAAAAGTTCAAACTACTATATCCAATCCATTCGAAAATAACGCCCAGCACAGAATGTCGACTAACAAACTCCAAACCCCTTCGAAATGAGGAGGAAAAAAAAAAGAAAACTTATGTAGGAAGGACGAGAAAAAAATCTCCTTCGTCTACCTCTTCTTATATCCGGCTGCTTCATCATCCTGATGACTGTACCTACAGTACAGGTACTTATTTTTTCGCACTAGCAACAGTGGGCGAAAGCATTGACATGCAGAAGATTAGCTCGCACCACATTTCGTTCTAACAGTTACCCAATCATTATGGATGCAAACTAGACAAAACTGCTATCTGTATACAGTAGTCTCTGAACGACGGTGACGCGACAGGTCGCAAAATTGCGGACGTATGAATATTGTAAGTCGAAGAAAGATAATGTAAGTACGAGTACTTAGTGCTAATAAGTACGAGTACTTAGTGCTAATAAGTATTCGGTACTCACCCGTTAAATGGATACCCAGCAAAAGCTGCATCGTAAGGATGATAAGCGGCCGGGTAGGGCCAAACTGTTCCAGAAGATAGATTGTCTTTTATGTCAAGACCCGCTGTAGCCTGAAACAATACCGTCAGAAATTAAATACAACAACACCATCATGATACGTATAATGCGTGTAAGTAAGACGTAATGCGGAGATACCGTATGAAATTATTTTCCTTTTCCATCGCGCACAACCAGGAATTGTTTTTTTTTTTTTTTGTTTTTTTTTTTGTTTTTTTGTTGCAAATTAAGTATGTAGTTATTAAAAATATATATTCGGTTCTTTTTCAAGTACATATATCATGTTAATACCGGCGGTTTTTACTTCCAATATCGTTTTGCTGTTTAATTCATACTAAAAATTAAAATCAATACATAGGTACGCGAGTAAATGAGTTTGTTTAATTGCGTTTTACTGCGGTTCATAGTCATACGTATGTATAATGTTCGAATGGTCAAGTTCAACTTTTATTTGAATATTGCTATCAGAAAAACGCGTATGCTGTTTTTATAAAATTTTTCCTGGGTTCTACTCTAAATATAACTCACTTTAAACTAATAAATTGGATAAGTTCTTCTTGTGTACGAGCCATTTTCGCAAAACGCATCACGCGAAAACCCATCACATATTACGTATGTAAAATCACAGCCTGTAATTTACGCGGAACCTCACTACACGTCACTACGGGTTTTACCGATTTTATCTGGTTTGTTCCCAATAAGATAGCACGGGTAGAGCAGCCTATCTTGCCTTATCATAGTCTACATAAGGCGCTATCTACAATGTGTTCAGTTGACATTAAGTTGAGTTTAGTTACACAGATTCTAAGAGCGTGTACTTCATTGACGGAGATCGAATTATTTGGAGTGTTTGGACAAACTCACTCTTATATAATTACCTGTACCTGCATAAATTTTTAAGTGATTAAGATTTCTAATTTTATAAAGGAATATATGTACCTACCTAAATAAAGTTCCTTGTAAAAATTATTAATGTAATTAAATAAACTCATTTCTTGTTTCACTTGTTTTTACCAAAGGAAAATGAATTTACGATGAGACCCCCATCGCATTCAATCAAATTTATTGATACGCACTGATTGCAGCGAACGTTCATGGTCAATATAGGTGTAGGGTATACAGTAAACGTAGAATAAATTTAGTATAATTATAAGCCCGGTATAAAGCAAGTATGAACCTAGGACCGTATACGTAGGACCGCGTCTGGACGCCAATTCCGGCGGAATTAGTGGGAGAGGTGAGGTATAAATCTCGCCGATGAAAACTTTCCAAGTTCCAGAATTACGGTTGCACAAAATTTCAAATTTAGGGTGGAGATTTTAAAAGGGGAATATTTATTCGCACCCAATAAAAAATGTCATTCGCACAGTAAAAAAAATGAACAGTAAAAATCATTATTGTGAAAAGTAAATTGAAAAATGTACACAATAACTCACTGAACAGTATTACAGAAAATTAACAATAAAAATGAGGCTTTCCAACGTTATGTCCTCATTGAAATGTAACTTATTATACAATGGGAGTGAAGGAACTAATTCGCACATAAAGAAGCATCACCATTTGGGCATTTTCTACTCCTCATGTTAGGAACCCAAATATTAACGTAATTGTGTACATTTTGTGAGAACACCGCCGATCCCGCTTAAGCTGTGGAGCAAAGCTTATCAGCGGGCAATGATCAATAAGAAGGTCATTGAGGAGACAAGGTCGAACGGCAAGACTGTACATTACGTAGGTAGCCGCGCAGGAAATTTGAAATGGGATATCACTGCAAAATCACTGCGGGAATTCCAGAGAAAAGAAGGCAAATGGGCTATTTTTAACGAGTTTCGGAAGTACAACTACAATCAATGATCCACGCATGTTTCTGCTCATAATTCCAAAAAAATAGGACAGTGCGCATACATCTCGTTGCTATGATGGTGAGATTAAAAGAAATCGCCGTTCCTGATGCGGGAAAATCATTTCCCTTGGGCCAGAAGCGCACCAACGCGGTAGACTTCTAAAAACAAAACCGATTTTACTTGTTCAGTGAATTTGTCATCGTTTTACCATTTTTGTTGTCTATTACTCTCCTGTACTTGCTCTCATTTAGTACCTATAGTTTGATTTAATTAATAACATCGATTGATAATGAATTTTCGTTACGTGCTGACTGTCATTTTACCGACGTTTCCTAGTGGAAAAGTGAGGTATTACACCCGCCCGTTCAGGTTTCCTTATATATTTATTTATTATTTATTATTATTATTTATTCATTTATTATTTATAAGATTTTTATTTCCGTCGAACTCCTCCGAAACTACCCGACGGATTTTCTTGAAACATGGCCATTTTGTAGTACATAATATATCTGAAGATGTGCAGCCGCGATTTTTTTTGAGAATTGGATGAGCCGTTCTCGAGAAATTCGCAATTTTTCAAATTAATTTCTTACTTATTAGGAGTAGTCGCTCACATTACCTGAAGCAAATTCCTATACTTTTGTTATCAGTGCGTCTATTGTTATGAAGAACCTTTTATTCCACAAAAGAACCTTTTATTCGACAGCTTCATTCTTGACAAAGGGTTCATTGAATTACATAGTTTACAAAAATGATTTACACATTGAGGGCTTCTTTAGGTTAGGTTAGGTTCCCGCCCGCGCAAGTCCCTTGTCTTGGACAATTTGCGCGTGGCACATAAAGGTAACATGTATATCTATTCTAAGTTTTCTCTCTCCCTCTCTAACTTGAGGCCACTGTCTAGGCCGATTCAAGTTGGAGGCGGAGATGACTAAACAATTTTTCCCTCCACCAGCTGTCACCTGAGGTCACTGTTTAGACTGATCCAGGCCAGCTGGGAAGATAATAATCAGCCGTAGTGTGACGGGGGGGGGACCCGTTCAGTGCATAGATCACCTTGATAAGTCTCTGCGGGCGACCCTTGACCATGAAAGCACCTGTATAAACTACATATAAGATGTAAAAACCCCTTGTACCAAGCGATCTTGTTGCAAGGGCTAGTTATAACTTTATCTTATTTCGCGATAATATGCCCCACCCCATCGAGTAAGTTCGGACTGGGGACCCCTGAAAAAAAAAAAAAAAAAAAAAAAAAGGTTAGGTTAGGTTAGGTTCAATTCCTCGACTTTTCCCAAAATATCAATTTTCTTTTCGGATTGTCTTTGTAGCTGGATTTTTAGATGAAGAATATTGGGATGGAGTTTGCGGAAGATGGTGGTGATGAGAGACAAATTATGAGCGAATGAAAAGATGAGCGGCTGGAGCCCTAATATACCGTATACTAGACCAATACTAGGCTAAGAAGATCGTGTAGGAAAAAGTAATTGTAAAGCTCTTTTTTGTACCGAATTTTCTAGCTAAAAAAGTGAGATATTAGATCCATGGCAAGGTTCCTCAAAAACGAGAGCGAACGAGGGCCTGCCGAAGCACGGTCTCTACCGTTAGGTCAAAATGGAAAACGGCGGGCGTCCGAAAAACGCCGTACGTGCCTTCCCTTATTGACTCAATGAATATTCCTGCATGTTGTTTTTTTTTTTTTTTTTTTTTTTCTTATTTCACGAATTTTAGGTAATTAGAACTGGAGTTTTCTTACATTTTAATATTTCTCATCCCACAACTGGGACTTCTAATTTTTTTATTTTTTTCATTCCGCAATTTTTTTTTTCTCGTTACGATTCAGATGTTGCTGACGTTGCTCTTATTTCTTTTCTTTGATTATATCATTTGCTTTTTAGTGTTTTAGCTTGTGTGCCTACAATTTGTTCGAGAATCAAATGAGCTTAATTGATAGTAATTCATCTATGGTTTTCTGATTGAAATGATGGACAATTTGTTCAGTGATTAGATTTTAGAATTTCTGAACATTTGCCGACTTTTTTTTGAAAAAAAAAAAGGTGACGCGAGAATAATTAGAGTTTATGAGTCCTTACTAGCAGTGATCCTCTCAGTGAATTTTCATTGGTCAAAGGAAAAGTCGTGTACTACTCACGCGATTGCGTGAGTGTTTTTTATACTATATGCCGCAAAATTATTATTATTATTATTTATATTGAAGTGCCCGTCAACAGCCGATTGGGCTAATTACAGACGAGCACTGTAAAAAAAAAAAAAAAATTATAACGTAAAACAAACTCAATAAAAAATTAATATTAAAGAAAAAAAAAAAAAAAAAAAAATTGAATAAATAAAAAATTAAAAAATGAAATAAAAATAAACAAACAAATAAAAAAATAATAAAATGAAATAAAATGAACGAATGAACAAATAAAACTATATGCATAAATAAATAAATAAACAATCGAACAAAACAATAATGATAGTAAATCCACCACTGGCCACCCCAAACCCGGTCCCCAGTCCCATTCTCCAGCCCGTTCCATAAGCAAATTATTACAGTAAAATAGATAGGATAATGGTAAATATTAGATATTAGAGGAGACCAGTTGATGAAAGGAATGCAGACAAGAGCAAACAAAGAATAGGGAATCGGCAGGCTCTATCGAGTTGTTTCCAAGTTCATGAGGACTGCCGCCACCTTGCTACCGAAAGTTTTTCTACTGTCAAAAAATATATCGATAGTTTGGTCTTCTTTGACAACACGGTTTATCAGAAACAGTGCACGAAAAAGTGGCGCAGCAGCGAATTGCTGTGTTCTGTGCTGAGGAGTCTGAAAGACATCCCTATACCTACATGTTCTGGATGGAGCGAGGAAATCTATTTTACTTAGCAGAAACGACGATTCTATTTTTCCACAGAGGATATCCCTCACAAATATTACTAAGCTAAGTTCTCTTCTCACTTTTAGAGTAACTAACTCATACCCAAGGACCAACTCTGAATAAGTAATTGAAGTATCATAATATCCAAAATTTCTAAAATAGAGGTATTTTGTGAACAATTTTTGAATACGTTCAATTTTTTTCGACTTCCCCTTTCCTATTGGACCCCATATCACACTTGCACTATCCAGATGCGACCGTACAAGCACCAGATACAGCAAGCGGAGAACAGACACGTTAACAAAGCCTCTGGTTTGTCTCATAATAATTCCCAGATTGCGTTTTGCGCTATTCAGTACCTTGTGTAAGTGGCAGTCAAAGTTTATTCTGGGATCAAAGAGGACACCTAGATCCCAAATTTCCTCAACCGATTCAAAGATCTCACCACGTATTTGATAGTCTGCCTTAATCTTATTTCGCTTGCGAGAGAAGGTCATGACTTTACATTTTTTGATGTTTAAAGGCATAGAATTTTCCTCACTCCATCCCGCCAACACATCAAGGTCCCGCTGCAGTAACGCAGAATCCTCTAAACAGCGTACCCCCCTGAATAGCTTTATATCGTCAGCATACAAGGAGCACCGCGAATAGCTCAATTCTTTATCCACGCCAATCATAAATAAGAGGAAGAGGTACGGACCCAGAACAGATCCCTGTGGTACCCCCGAGGAACTATCAAAAGTTCCAGACTTAGCCCCCTTAAACACGACATACTGTTTTCTCTCAAATAAATAAGTCCAAAACAATTCAATGAGGGAGTTGGAGAAACCCAGAGAATCAAGTTTCTTGAGTAATTTGTAATGGTCAACCTTATCAAATGCTTTTTCAAAATCTAAATCTATGATATCTATCTGAGAGGATAATCTCTCATCTAAAGCTTTATGAATGTGATAAGACAATTCTAAGAGATTAGTTTGAACCGATCTCTTCCCAACAAAGCTGTGCTGGTGCGACGGAATTAAATTCTTTGTCTGAGGATTCAACTTATTAAACAGTACAGATTCAAAAACTTTAGCCGGGACACATATGATTGAGATGGGTCTATGGTTAAAAATTTCCTGGGCCTCAACCGTTTTTGGCACTGGTGTGATTTTAGAAACTACCCACGAACGAGGATAAGTACATGTGTCAAGTATCAAGTTGAAGAGGTATGTGAGCGGAAGCACTAAAATTTCTCTGCATCCTTTATAGATGTAGGGTGGCACTCCATCAGGCCCTACACCCCTTTTGGGTTTCAATTTTTTGAGGGCAGAATCCACATCCTGCGTTGAAAATTCTTTCAGTGATATCAAATTCCCCCCTAGAGAACAACCTCCAAGTTTATTACTACGCCATGTATGGAATGATGGTGAGCTTGACTTTTCTGTGTATACTGATGAAAAGTGATCTGCAAATGCAGCTGCTATACACTCCGGGTTAGTGATACAAGATGCATTCAGGGTGTACATTATTGTCGGTACATTTTTATCGTTTCTTTTAGAGTTTATATGTTTCCAAAAAGTTTGTGGTTCAGAACCTATTTGATTCTCAATGAAACGCAGATGCTCTCTGCATCTTATTCGAAAATACCCAACACGTGTCGAAAATTTGTTTCTATTCGGGTAGGATTTTCAAAAATGAATTTTTAAGATCTTGCTTTCCTCGAGGTGAAGTAGTGAGCAGGAAAAGAAGAAGAAGAAGAAGAAGAAGAAGAAGAAAAAAAAAACCAATAAAAATAGGAAAAATACGGGCTTACCCACGAAATAAAACTACTCTCCAATATACGCGTTGATCTCAAGGATCAAAAGATACCTAAATGGAATGTTTTGTATAATAATTTGGGCTCAATTCTTTTTTAAAAGATCGAAGAGAACAAAAAACTATAGCTTTTGTAATTTCCATTCAAATGAATCAAATTTTAATTTTCTGCGAGTGAATCGGGTTTGTTAGCGAGTGTGTACACATAGTTATGTCCGTACACATAGTTTATGTTCGATAGGGAGAAAATAAAAACCCGGAAGTGTTTTATGAATTCAGATAAATTATTTGAATTTTACGTATTTCTATTGGAAATTCAAAATATTAAAAACTGTAGCCCCAGGTTGGAACGAGACCACCTTTTGCGGATCAGGATATCTTATGCGTTGATGGTGCCCCGCTTTTCTCACTGTCTCTATCTCTGTCTCTCACGCAAGCACGCGCGCGCACACACACAGAGTCCTGAGGGGACCGATGTATGTACAAAGTATTTGTAGATAATATAAGTAGACTGAAACGTGCATCGATTTTAACTCAATTTTGAATACGCATATTTCCACCAACATGCGGGATTCTTTTTTTATGATAATTATATGTTGTAATTGAATCGCATATCTACTTACTGTAGCCTGTGTTGTATTATACATGCAGCAACACAGTACACTATGCAATACGAGCGAGCAGTAGTAATATAGAGCATAAGAGTCGTAGCGTTATGGATTCACGCGACACGAAGCAACGTCTGTCAAATGGGATGAGTAGCCTATACTCGTATAGCCAACGTAGTCCGAGTATATTATTATATTATTATTGGGTATATAGCGTAATACTGTTGTGCATACCTACCGTCCATCAGAAATAGTATACGGGTCGAAAAAAATACAGCATAATAATTATAATAAGGAACAATATAATTCGCAGTCCGTGTATTTCTCTTTACCTACCTACCTATGTAAGATTGTATAATCTTAACAAATCTGGCGATGCTGTGCTTCCACAGAATCGAAACAAAAGTCGAGTTCCCGAAGGAGAGGCAGGTCAGCTGACTGCACTCGGAAGATGATAAGGAAGAAAGAGGAAAAATATTATGTAGCCGGAGCTCGAGACATTAGGTGTGAGTGGAAGAGTAACGCCAGCGACGTAAAAGAACGTTCACATTTTTAGGTACACTATGTGTATTATGTATCAGATAAATAAATATGTATAATATGATGTATAATAATATGAATACATTTATTACAAAGTGCAAGAGTGAATGAACAAGCGATAAAATGTCATCATCGCAATGCAACGCAACGGAGTGACAACAACCACACATTACGTACGTTCGTACCGGTACTGTACTATGAATACGCACGCATATACAGCATAGACTAACTAGGTATAGGTACCTTCACCTAATGTAAAGGCGCAAACTAAAATTGAAAATATATTTACCTATAGTCATGTGCACACTAAACTGTAGGCACCTTGGCGTACATGTAATCTAACTTATAATATTTAAGACGTACGTCGCGTCTTAGTCTGATAGGCGAAAAATTCACCTGCTCAATTACGTTTACATTATTTTGAATAATAATGTTATTGTAAAGGTAAATTGTATGCGACAAGTCGACGGAAATAACTAAAATAAGTACGATAAAATAATGTTAATGAAATTCTTTCACTAAAAGTCGCGCGCGTCTTAATTGAACAAGCTGCACGATATCCTGTAGCCGTACTATCAAATTATAACATGTACCTACAGTGCAGTATCTATATTATATGGGGTTTTTCTACACTGATGATTATTGGGCTACGTGGCGTGGGTTTAATAAAATAATATATTCGTGCAGGGTATACTGTATAGGTACCTACGTATAGATCGACGTTTTCTTGCAAACAGAATTATGATCATTATACGCGCATAACGCGATATAGACGCGACACTGGCACTGCTGTTAACCTATGTTTTGTATCATCATTAATTTACGTATACAGTATTATATAAATGTACACGCATATTATACATACGTATCTACTACACCTACAGACGAACTCTTATCGTATTAGGTTTTCGCGTCACGTATTTTTCATCTCCTTTCGATGACATGGTAATTTTCGATTTTTGCATTTATTTTTATCAATGAAAACATCTCATCAACGCAGACCATACCTGTTAAACTTTTTGAGACGGCCGTTTCGTGCGTACACCCGTACTCATAAACGATTTTGAACTTTTTCTCGCACAATAATTCTATACACATACACCCTGTGTAATCTGAACACATATTACTGTCATGTTGTAAAAGTAGGTACATTACGGTAACTTACACAGGTATGTGTACTGTAATACGTAGGTGCGCGCAGAATATAGGGTGAGGCATCAGGAAAAGATGTTACCAATCTTCAACCACTTAACCGAACTCGGAAGGCTACTTCCTTATGCGGGAAAGATTCGCCCCTCTCTCCTTATTTAAAATGAGGTGTACATACTGAGGTGCTATAACTATCCTGTAGACTGGGAGATCTTTCTACACCAAAATTAGCAACCACATAAGCGCTTTTTAAAACACGAATTCTACGAAATACGTGTTTTGCTAAGCCCTTGCTGGAAGTGTTTTACACTGCGCGACGGAGATGAAACTATTCTTCATATTATTAAAATCCGACTCGCGCTCGAAACGATTGAAATCGAGAAGAAGAAACAGCGTCATGAAAACGAGCCTGTAAATCGAGTCCTCATTAAAGATGAGGTCATCATCAAAGTCTTCTCCGAGTCTCCTCATCGTTATACATGTACCGACGTGTACGTGTGGACGCGTAACTTGATTATGCTTGTGTTTGACGATCTCGTCCTGCTTTCAGTTTGATGATGAACGCCCGTTCCAAAGACCTCTCTGTATTTTAATCCGTCCAGTAAAAGTTGCTAAATTTCATGTGAAAAAAAGTCTCGGTGACGTCACGTCATGACTTTGGAGATTAGTCTCTGTGACGTCAGGATCTGATGACGTCATAGATCACTTCCTGTGACGTCAAAACCCAATGATGTCATAGAATGACTCCTAACTCCGAAGTTAAAATTCCAATATAGGGAAGATTTTCTGATGTGGGGGCGTATCCAAAAAAATTTGCCCTGCATCATGTGGCATCGGGTAGAAAATCCCAAGCGGCAAAACTGGTCCAAGTCCAACACCGCTTAAATAGTCTGAGCCCATGAAAGGTTGAAATTTCTCCAAAGGGTCGAGTTTTCTGAAGATGCCCTCTCAACAAAACATATTCTATAGTTTAATCCCCCGCAAAGAAGAAAAGAAAAAAACAATAAAGAAGCCGAGTTAGGAACAAATATTTGAATAGAACATTCTCCTCATGGGTACGAGCCATCTTAGATAGTAGTCATGGAGTTACAAGTACGTAACGGACACTAGGAGCTATACAGCAACACTGAACTTGTTTATTAAGGAAACACACACACATACACAACCGACGGTATAATTAAAAATGAAACTAAAAGGTTAAAATTTAAAGGGTAAAATTTAAAAAATGTAAAAATTTAGAAATCAGAATTAAAATGAGAGGAATAAAAGTGATTAATGGTCAGACAAAGGTCAAACATTGTAAATCAAAATATTCAAGAAAATGGTAAAACAAAGAAGACTAGACGAAAACGAGAAAGAAAACTATGTGAGGACAGTTTAATTCTGAAAAATTAGGAAAAGCACGCTGTGGCAGCTTAGTAAATAGTCGACTGGTTTTGATCGTGCGCGGACAATCATCATCAGGACGGAACTGAAGCGACGAGACGGTAGCCAAAATGTATGAGAGAAGAAGACGAAGACGAGGAGTTGAAGAATCAAGAATTAACCGGTGGATGTCGATAGCCATATAGTAAAACTGTATTAACGGATTGATGAAAGTACTCTCCAAGTCATTCAACACATTTTCTAAATTTTTACATTTTTTAAATTTTACCCTTTAAATTTTAACCTGCTGGTTTCATATTTTAAGAAATTGAAGGCACTGTCATCTTTAATAGTAATTTATTATACAAGGTCGTAAACCGAGTGACTAAAACATACCGAGGTTTCAGACCGCGTATAATACAATATTTTTTATATTGTTAGCTCAAAGTGGCCCGACGTTTCGATATACACTTATATCTTTGACGTGGGCAAAAATACTACTGAGAGTAATGTATCGAAAAAAGGTTACAACAACAAGATAAACAAACAGTGACATGAAAACAATCAACGATGACCTAATCTACTTACTTATGATCGGCGAGTATGTGTCATTCAGTTTGTCTACGTCGCGTCGGTTTTGAAATTTACACTAGGTACTCTTAGCTTTCTTAATCTCGATAGCCTCCTTAATCTTCCTTTTCACCGTGTTATTTTCAAAACTGAGAATAGATACATTTTTGAAGTTGAAAGAGTGCCCCTCCGAGGCTGAATGGATGCAAAGCGCCGCGCCGTTTTCTTCACTTTATTCTTTACGTCGGTCTCATGTTGGTCGATTCTCTTCTTGAGTAACGGCAGTGCCTTCAATTTCTTAAAATATTAATAATTCCGTCTAGTGAAACCTTTTTATTTCTTTCTTCACAAATAATTGATTTGATTCAAAGAAATTTTATATCAAGATTTAGTGAAATAAAAAGAAGAGAAGCTCTTTCCGAGTCACATAGATAACATTTCGAGCACTTGGCTTCTTGGAGTCTGAGGAAAAGCGGGCGCTGGTGTTCATAACGTTTTCCATTCAAATAACAAAAATCGGAATTCTAGTGCGGGAAAAGCCTCACTTTTTTTTTTTTTTTTCCACCGATATTATAATATCTTGATATTTGAAGATTTAGCGAGCCCGAGTTATTTCCCCCTTCATACCTGCTAGTTTAGGCAAATGAAACAAACAACAGCCCGTACCAGGCTACAAGAGGTTCGTGCCATATACAAAGACGTGTACCTATCCATATTGAAGATCAAGCAAACTGTATCTTTTGAACGATTAAGAAAAACTATTTCTCTCTGATTGTTAATATTATATTATGAATTTATAATCTATATTCTATGTCAATCAAACTTTGTAGGTACGTACTACAGGGATGTCCTCATGATTTTTACATGAGAAAAACTTAACAGTCACATGCTAGTGTCTTTTCATGCGAATAAAACGCGTAACAATATTTCAGCTTGTTCCCCAAAATTATCTGGCTTAGTCGCTTTGGTTTCAGACGTTCAGCTTTCAGCTATAGCTTTTCAACTTTGCTTGATAATGATACTCCATTCTCCTTTCAGGAGTTTCTTTTCGATTATTCTAATAGTACTCATTTTTCTCTTCAGAAAGTTTAAATCTAGCTATTTCTCACTAGAGAAAAAGAAACCCTCAACAGCAAACTTTGTCAATTCTCATTCTTGAAGCGAGTTCTAATCACTCTTCCAGAAGAATCCTCCTAAGGAAGGATCCAGAAAAGTTAATAGATGGATGCACAAAACATCTCGGCTTGCTTATGTGCAATCGGATTGTGACATCGTCTGTTTACCGTTGAGGAAGGACGTGGTATTTGAAGGCACAAATCCTCCTTCCTCAACGTTATAATGGCTCGTACATTCGATGAAAACGTCATCTTGATCGTCTTTTGATCGATTAGCCGATTGAATTGGTTTTCCCCAAACTTTCGTGTTAAAGCAGAGTCCGATTCCGTAAGTGAAATTTCGAGATTCAAATACCTAGCTCATACCCTACCCTCTCTTTCTAGTTCCATTATTGTGAACGAGATTCCCAGGTGAAAGTTATCAATTTCACTCGAAGAAGCCTGTAACCCATCATCATCAGTAGAACCATTTTGTGTGTTTTTTGATTCATACTTGATTCTAAAATCAAGTGTGAATAAAAAACAAGTATACCGCGTAACATAAAATTTTCGCATATACCCTACCATAAAATTTTTCGGAAACACTCCCCGCGAAATGAGTGGAAGAACGGTAATTAAAAAAACTCGATAACAAAATGGAAGACATACATGCGAAAAAAAAAAAAAAAAAAAAAAAAAAAAATTGAATGAAAGGATTTTAGAATCAAAAATCAATTGGAGTGTCTCGCGTAACTCTTGACAAAGAAAAATCACGTATGAAAAAAAAATGAAAAACTGGTAGAAAACTTTCAAATGAGCACGAAAAAAATTAGAAAACTCCCAAAATCAAAAAATTGAATAAACAATAAGAAAAAAAATTGATAAATTGATTTTAAAAAAATGAAAAGTCTGAGTGAGGCTCGAACCGGGGTCTGCCAGACAAAACTCAACGTTTAAACGCCGCGCCGTGTACGTCGTAGCCAATACGGTATAATGCGTGCTGTTTTTCACGCGGACACGTTTGCTGGCCAGCGTAAGCGTACCTACGAGTTTCACTAATGTGCAAGTTTCGATAGAAAGCCTGCCACCGCAGACAAATGAACTGAGTACCGGCACACGTGTGAGAATTGGCCATAAGGTTGTTGGGCGGCACGTTGAACTTTGAATAATAATAAATAAATACCTAGTTTAAATAAAAATGGACGTGTTGAGATGAAATACGGTAAAAAACAAATTAATACGAGAGCTGCATAGGTATATTTTTGAATTTACATTGGGCGAGGGCGAGGGCGAGCGCTTTCGACGTAACGTCATCAACGGGTGAAGCATGGTATACAATTGCAATGCAGAGAATATCATTGAAGTACAGTTACAAAATTATTGATCACAAATTACGTCAAGGAAGACGATTCAGCAAATTTTAAAGGAGGGACTATCTCGTTTACTTCAATTAAATTACTACATGTGCCTTTTCAAAAGACTGTCATGTCCGGTTGACAGAAGAAGAGCTTCAAAATTTGATTTGTTAGATTAATTATTTTCGAGGGCATTCATGTGTTCTTCAAATCTGATCTTTACGTAGATAGCGTTCAGTTAGCCGATGTGAATAACTCGACAATTATCGCACTGGAGCCTGTAAACGGCAATCCTCTCATTCAGAGGAATAATTATAGTATCTTCTCGTGGCGGTTCCGAATTGACCGAATTGAGTTCCGAGGTATAGGAGGTGCGACCAAATAATAACCGAATTGAGTCACTGAGTCACGTAGTGTCGGGGGGGGGGGGTGTAGGTGGTGGTGGTGGTGGTGGTGGTGGTGGTGGTGGTGGTGGTGGTGGTGGTGGTAGAAAATAAGGTAATGTCTGAACTGAGTCACGAGGTTTCGCGGGTTTACAACCAAGTTGCCTTCCGAGTTTACGGATGATTCTCAGCTACAGGGTGAAGTATAAAATACTTGAACGCGCGAAACGTTTCTTCCTCTGTTTTGGTTTAAACTTAAAAGTAAAAAATATGTAGAATGATGAGAATATTCATTTTACAAGACGACCCGGTCAAATGCTCGATCTCACACAGTCTTCGCCTCTGGGAACGGAGGAGTAGAACTCGCGGAAAACTGAATCGAAACGTTGAATAAACGCATTTGCGAGCTCCCAACTGTGCTACAGGCAAGTGCAAAATACGATCACGGGTGCGGGTGTCTTAAAACCAACAACGCACGAGCCCATCTTAGCCTAATACTGCAGTGTATAACATAATTGTGGCGTATGGGTGAGCGCGCGATAACATGAACAAGATAATGCATAAAATTCGACCGCCATCTAGAAGCTTGAGGAAATATTATCTGGAATAACGTTCGCAAGCCCGACAAGTAGCCGGAATAACGATCATAGTACCTATATTAAATTTAATTAGCAATTGTTGTGATTACTGTGCTCTCGTATTAGCTGCGATTGTAAACGTTGTTTGTGTATAGTATTTAAAGTGTACAGAAGTGTTGTGAATTTTTCCCGTATACAAGTACAATGAAAGTTCGGATTTCCGTAACTGCTGTCTATCGTTTGTATCGAGTGATGACCGGTGGAACGTCACAATAAGAACAGTGAAAATTTTTTAGATTTTTGCTGCCAATCGGTTTTAAAGAATCCTCTTAATGAGACCGAAAAACAAAATTGAAGTACACTTACACCGAAAAGAAGAAATTTGTAGTCACCGATGGCAGAAACCTATAGGTACCTACGAGAAACAGCGTTATAATCATGAATCATGATCGACACTGTCGGGTCGTCATGCGGCGGCGTATAGTATCTACGTGATAAGTTATGTACGGTACAATCAATGTATAATTCATATGAAAACATACTGTTAATGATGTACCATAGGTAGGTATACTAACAAAAGATAGCTCGCTTACAAGAAGTTGAAAGACGAAGTCTTTAAAGAAGCCATACTATACTGGGAATACTCTCAAACTGTTTCGCGAAAGAGGGCTCGTACCCCATTTTTCAGGAAATGATCCTTATTGAATCGATAAACTTCTGAAGGATGGTAGTTATTTTCTTTACACACAATTCTTTCTCTAAATCTCAGGGATTCTATTCCTGTTTCCTTCCCCAAAAGAACGAATTTAGTGTTTGTTTGCTGCGCGCGGCCATGACGTCTCTAATTCTGAGGTCACCCTCCTTCACCCAGCGAGGAAAGGAAGAGTGCTAAATAAACTTGAAATTTGTAAATTATTAGGTAGGTACCGGTATATAGATAAATCCATTATTCGATTCAATAAAGTTTCAATTTGGTACTTATTATTATATTTATATTATATACCAACGTAATTGCGTCATTATTTTTATATCTATTACGTTACAAATCATTAATCATTATTATAAATAGGTATTAAAAATACCAAGACACTCCGTCATCAAATTCACTGACTTTCGAAATACGATACATAACGCATAGCTTATGGTGCAAATAAAATCATAACTCACTGCGGATGTGTAAAATGGCGATTGTTCTGCGCTCAACGAAGGAAAATAGGCAGCCATGCCTTCAGAATATGGCGAACCGTACATTGATAATGTTGGTAACCCTGCAGCACCAGAAGCAGCTAATCTTTGGTAATTCAAAATTTCATACTGACAAGAGCAAATTGTCTGGCCAGTAAGAGGATCGGTAAACAATGGGCGGCCAGTATCGCAACACCGAGATGCGCAAGTATTTGGACTACTTTGACTTGTACCAATAGTTGGACTTGCTATGGCCGTTGTTCGTAAAACAGAAGCTGGAGATGAAGAAGGTCGAGTGGTTGGTGGACTGGATGAAGACGAATGTGTCAAGGAAGTCTGCAAACAGAAAGAGAAAACAATATCTTTATAGGTAATCATCAAATCATGAAGTTGTAGTAACTATGATACATATCGACACACACATCCAAGACGCTATCATCAAATTCTGTAACTTCTTCATCAACATACTGCATTTTCTGTACTCAATTCTTTGTTTGTTTAACACCCAAGTTTTTGTATACTTCACCGTGTTGCACTGCCTTTAAGTTAGGTTCAAAGAACTTGATGATGAAAGAGAGGAAATTTTTCCAGGCCTAGTCAACACAACTATACCTATGTATTTGAAATTTTGCTAATAGTAGACAGGAAACGATAGAAAAAGTTGGTAGCATCTGAGGTTATTTTTATAGACCTTTTACAGATAATTTTGTGAAGAACCATCTCCAACCTTATCGTTAAAACCCCCAGGAGTAGGAGGGATAGAAACTGGTTGATGTATCGAAGTTTGGTATGCCGTGGACTCCGCAGGCCATGCTACAGGCTCAAGTCATTGACGGACTACAACTCAGTTAGCCTAATCTTGACAGCATTAGTATATATATATATATATATATATATATATATATATAGGCGGAGGATAGAGTCTATCCGATGAGCTATAGAGCAGGATTTTATACCTAGGTATAATTAGTTTGCGGTAAAAAACTGTAAAACAAAAAAGATCAAATGAAAACTACAAGGAAAATGAATATTATTCTAAAATCCTGCGTTCAACTTTTGAGCTCATCGTTTCAGAGCCCAGAGGTATGAAAAATGTTTCCAAATTATCAAATTGAAAATGAACAAAGAGCTCGTTGGACTAACACACATACGTAATACTTTCAAAAGGTAGGTATAGAAGTCTCATAAAATGGATTTTTATCCTTCGAAGGTACCTAACTGGAAATAAAATACGCGAAAAATGAATACCTAGATTGTTCACGATCATGATGATATATTACAAAAAGTGAGTAAAGGGAAAAAAGTTCTTTGCAAACGTGAGGCGAAGTAGGTAAGTGAAATTTCATGGATTTTAGCAAACGAAGCTGTCTCTCTTTCCCTCCAGTACCTAATCACTCTCGGAAAAGTATACTGAATGTGTAAGTAGGTAATTCAAATATTGTAACCGCACTCATTTATTTTGATCCAAATTTCACCAGTATTTCTACAGACGCAGTCATTTTGATAGATATTAGAAAATTTCAGGTGTATTGTTAAAAAATTTGTTTGAAAACATGCTCGGTATGAAGGCGGAATCGACGCCCCCATCTTGGTGTACTATAAGTCAACTTTAGTATATTTTGAATTGATGAGATTAGCGGGACTCACTCGCTCCGCTCGTTCGTCCCGCTTCTCGGTCCAGTATAAGTCTACTTTAGAGTATTTTAGGCTGACTTGCTTCTTGGGACTCACTCGCTCCGCTCGTTCGTCCCGCTTCTTGGTCCAGTAGAAGTCTACTTTAGAATATTTCAGGCTGACTACTTTTTGGGACTCACTCGCTTCGCTCGTTCGTCCCGCTTCTTGGTCTAGTTTGAGTCTACTTTAGAGTATTTGAGGCTGACGTGCGGACTGGATACAGTATACAGTTTTCCTTGACGTAGTATAATGCTAGTATAAGCCTAGAATACCAGTAGTTTACTACACGATCAAAGAAAGATCGAGCACGCACATATGCACGCACGCACGCACATTTCCAACAAAATGAAGGTAGGGCTCGGTGAGAAAAAAATCGTAGAGCAAACGAGATAGCTTTGGACTGGATACAGTATGAAGGATTCCTAGACTTAGTATAAAGTTAGTATGAGCAATTAGTCCAGTATGACAGTAGTTTACTGCACAGATTAAAGAAAGATCTAGCATAATTAGCATAAACAGAATCTAGTATACCTAAACCAAGTACAAGACCATAATTCTAGTATCAAGTAGTTTACTTAGTATAATGGTGTCTAGCAGAGCTAATACAAGCCACCTGTTGGGATAATTTTATGGTAATTTGAGGAACGGACTGGATACGGTATACAGTTTTCCTAGACCTAGTATAATGCTAGTATAAGCCTAGTATACCAGTAGTTTACTGCACTGATCAAATAAAGACCCAATATGCACGCACGCACGCACGCACATTTCCAACAAAATTAAGGTAGGGCTCGGGGAGAAAAAAATTGTAAGTCCCAAGGTCACCTGCACGCACGCACGCAAATTTCCAAATGAGTGCAGGGTCAGAGCAAAGACATGAAACATGTCAAAAAAATTTCAAATTTCTTAAGAACTACTCATCCTATTTCCAAAAAAGTTGCAGGCGCACATTTCTAACCTAACCTAACCTAAAGAAGCCCTCACTGCACTGTGTAAATCATTCTTGTATCAAATGAACCTGTCAAATAAAAGGTTCTTCATCACAATAGATGCACTGATAACAACAGGATAGGAATTTGCTTCAGGTAATGTGAGCGACTACTTGTAAAATAGTGAGAAAAATGCAAATTTCTCAAGAACTACTCATTGGATTTCCTGAAAAAAAATCGCGGCCGCACATCTTCAGATATATTATGTACTACAATATGGCGAAGTTGCAAAAAAATCCACCGGATAGTTTCGGAGGAGTTCCACGGACAAAACAATCTTATACATACATAGATATATATAAACTTGAAATTTTTTATGCTAATTGTGATCCAAGACCTCCAAAACGTTGAGAAAGTTTATTGCCCCCTCCCCCTATTCACCTTGCTACAGGTGTAATACCTCACTTTTCCGGTAAAAAAATAATGGAGAATAATTTCCTGATAATATGTATTAGCTTACCAAATCCCACGCACATCAGCGCTCTCCAAGAAAAGTCCCAGTCAACAGAAAATTTTATAGTTTTGCACCCTTGCTCGCATGAACACGAATGAACAAGAAGAAAAGTTTTCCGTTTGTTCGCAAACGTGAACAAAAGCAATAAGTATCTGCTGGTATGAATCCAAGATGTTTGAAAAGAGGTGTGCTCAGCTCAATGTAAACAACAAGGCGCTTCATCAGGTAGTCTCCATTTAAAATAATGTAAAAACGGAACCGGCCGGGTTACTTCACCCGGTTCCGCCTTCCATGTATTTTTAAATGTGCATTAATTTTATTTACAATCAAACTGAGCACACCTCTTTTCAAACACCTTGGTATGAACCCATACAAACAAGAACAAACGCAAACCGAATTCTTGCAAACGCCCTCATGTTTGGACTATAATAAAGGATGAACTTTTTTTCCCTTTTTGTCAAGTGTTTAATTCAATTCAACTGCTATAATCCGTTCCAACTGGGAGTGTAAGTAAATTGAAAGACGACCACAACATGTGAATGTTGGTGATCAATGTCACGGTCAATGAGAGACAAGAAGCGCGGTGCTGTTTGACGTTCTCAGTGCGAATTTCACGCTTCCCTTCTTGCCACTGATGCCGCATTGTCTTTGATTTAGGTGTTTCCCTTAGACCATAATATAGTAACATAGACCGCCGATACAATGTGTAAACAACGTTATCAGTTGTCGACGTTATCAGTTGTCGGAAGACTGGAGGCTAGAAATAAGACGGTGGGTTTTCAAGTAGACATTTCGGTAACCCGCGGGGTAAGAGGTTGACATAGCGACGCCCATCGCTACATTTAACGCCGTTAAACCCACCACCGTCTTATTTCTGCCTCCAGTGTTCCGACGTACTTCTTATCGCAATCGGCGGTCTATGTTACTATATGGTCTAAGGTACTTCTTACACTCTTAGTTGGAACGGACTACCTATACATATATACAGAACGGTATTATTTGCTTTTTATTAATTTGAAGAAAAACGGTACATTCGATAATACATGTTGACGAGCAACTGAGAACAAAAGAAAGTTAGCCGTTTAGGCTTTACGCGGATGAGCTCTTCATAACACCAGTGTGGCCAGTTCCTGCATAATAAATGAGTGAAGCAGTAACGTACTTCTTGACACTCTTGATCCCGTTGTGCAAAATGCGGTCCCAGTTGGGAACAGAGGAGAATTGTGACGCTTGTGACGGTGATCACCCATTTAAAAAGCACATGATTCCTCCTCTTTGTGACCCAACTGTGACAGAAATGTGCGCCGTCACATTTGCATTACGTGACGGCATTTACAAATCACAATTTGCATACATGAGCTTTTTGAACATGAAAGGAAGATATTCTTTTTTCAAGTCGCGCAGATTATGTTTCATGGTCCTTCAAATCTGCTCTCTGGTCATTATGACATTTAAAATTGATTCGATCCCCACACATAGCACAAACCTAACCCAACCTCTTGCCGGCTGCTTGCCTCTTGTTCCAAAAGTTAGGTACTGGTTACCAAACATTTCTATTGGTGAAGGAAAAAGTGTTTTCATAACATACACAGCAGGAAAGCGCTTTTAGCGTGCTATTTTCAGAAGCGAAAGCGTCCATTCGCAAGCGTGTTGTATACTGTGACGTCACGACTCACTTTTCGTTCTTTCAGATTTTCCTACTTTTCTGGCCTCTAGAATTACGGAATATAGCACACTAATAACGCTTCACAGTGTTTGTTATAAAAAATATCACACAAAACAAGAAGCAAAAGCGTTGTTTTGGATGGCTCGTTTGAATTTGGATTGCTTTGCTGCAATGTGCCGAACTTAGCATTCAAAACGTCGCTTTTGTGTTACAAGTTTGAGTATGTATCCATCTGGTCGCTTTTGCTCCTCGGATAGGAATACATATAATTATGTATTTACACTTTACCGGAGAGTTAGCAACAATTTGTATGGTGAATACGTACGAATTATTTTGTAGCGACTGGTCCGGTTTTATCAAGTAACTCAGTACAAGCAGCCTCTAGCCTGTGACTGGCTCAGTGGCGGCTCGTGCAGGAGGTTCAAGGTGCATTGAACCGCCTGAAAAATATCCGCCAACAAATTTTTATTCAATTTTCTCAATTATTTTTTTCAAATATTCATAATTTCAATAAGTATCATGAATAAGAAAAATAAAAAGAACAAATTATTGCAAAAGGAAAAATGAAAGAGGCACACATACAACACATGAACTTGTTTAAATGCAAAGCGCGTACCGCGCCGACCCACCAGAGGGTTCAATCTTGAGGCAGAACCGGTGCGTACAGGTGAAGTGAGGGGAGCGGGCAGGAGCATATATGCACGTATAACGTTGCGGAATCGCTAATGTAGTGGGTCAGCGATTTTCGGTCTTGTTCGCATCGGAAGCAACCTAACTGCTGGGTTTTTCTTTGTTATCTTTTATCACTTGACGTTTATCTAACTGATTGATGTGAATTGGTCGGAAAATGTAATTTTAAAATTATTATGAAATAGGCCTATGGTAATTTATTTTGTTCGTTGAATTCTTCATTTATATTTGTGAGAAGCAAGAGTATTATCGAAGGTATAAAGTTGATACATTTTTTTCACATTTTGAGTTACACTCTTGTTGAACCGCCAGTCAGAATACTCACGAGCCGCCACTGGACTGGCTGGAAGAAATTGGTATATACCATAATCTTAACAAGAATTCTAATACCAAAACAATAGAACAGTCCATTTACTCATATTAAATCACAGCCGGCATTTTTGAGGTGGTGCTACAGTAGCGAATACTACCCTCGCTAACACACAGAAATTTTCTTTGTAATTAACATTAGCGCTGAATTTGTAGTTGTATGTAGCAAAAAATATATAATGCAATTTTTTCTTGATGAAGTAAAAAAGGCGTTAGGATCTCAAAGGATAATCAGAGGTCCAACCTCTCTTAACAGGTTCACCTCCCCTTTCCTCAGTATTCCTCAGTTAGTTCGAATCTAATATACAGTGGTTAAGCTATATATACACCAACCAACAAGCTTGCACCCGCTTCACATGTCTGCCATTATACAACTTTAATTCCATGCATGATATTGATTTATTAGAAATCAGTACAATATATCAATTTTATCAATCATATTGAATCCATTCCAGCAATCACATACACTTTTGATTCATGTAACTTGATCATGATGACGTCGTTAAAACTCTTCTCTGTACATATTTCTTTATTCTTTGTTAAGGTAATTAGGCGTAAATTAGGTTGACGCATGGCATTCTGTATAGGACAGTCTGGCTCCATTTGCTGGTTCATTCTTTCCTGTCTCCCAGATGCTTTCACGCTCTACTACTTTAAAATAATAAAACTAACTTTGAGTGGAGAGTCACTCGCACTTGACTCAACTGCTACTCATCTCAGTGACAAATTATAGGGTTGTTATTATGTGGTGCGATTGAGCAAACTAGAAAAGAAAATGACAATTACACTTATTGAATGAGAATTACTCGACTTGTATACATTTTATTCGGAATCAATTTCTCAAGCCACTCTTCTAGTTCATTCCAACTTGTATTTTTGAATTTCTACTCTATTATTGAACTAGGAATTGTGAGAGAATAATAATTCAGTGAAGAATCTCGCTATTTTATATCTCTAATGGTCGCGTTGAGTTGCAACTCGCACAATATTGAAAATCTATTCCAAAATAATAAAACCCAGTTTGAGTAGAATTCCACCATTCCTCAAAAGTCACTCAAATTCGACTCAACAGTCTCTCCCCTCAGTGATAACTTATAGGAGGGTTAGTGTTGGGTGTGTGAGTAGTAGTGGATGCAATTGAACAAACGACAAATAGAAATTAATGTAATGCGCTCAGCGCTAAAGTACACATAATTATTATTATACAAAGTCGCATGGTGAAAAGCTGTATAAAACTAACCGTCAAATTAAACCTTCTTTACACCAGTATTATTAATTAAACGGAAGAGGCACTAGGCACCACTATGGACTGTTGGCGGCACCATCTCAAAAAATAAACAATATATAGGCTAAATAAATAAATAAATAAATAAATTTATTGAATAAATAAATGAAGGACGACGTTTCAACGCCAAAGCGTCATCATCAGGTCACGAACAGATATGAACTGATGAAAGTACAGAGAGATAAACAATTCAAACAAACTATGAGTAACGCTTGATGATCGGCGTGTACGTAGGCAGGCCCGGCGCTACGTATGTGGCACTGTACACGGTGCACCATGCTAGGTATTTGGTGTGGTGCCGTGCACCACACCTCAAAAAAAAAAAAAAAATCAACTTTGAACAAATGACGCCATGGATGAGTGAGAAGCTGAGCCCGAGGGGGTTGAATTCTTTTTGGTGTGCACCACACCGGAAAAATACTTGGCGCCGGGCCTGTACGTAGGTACAGGCCAAGTTTTCAGTATCGGTCTTAAAATTAACTGTATTATTCTTTACAATATTGATCATCTCGAGAATTTTTCTTTTCTTGTCAATCTTCTCACGCCCTATAATTGATACATTCTTAAAATTAAATCTATGACCGTCATCTCCCGTGTTTGGACTGCCCCAATGTTTACGTGGGGGAGATATCTCACCTACTCAAAACGAGGGTCTCCCAACACGAGAACAACTTCAAGAACTTGATTAATACCACTGCTTTAGCTTCTCATACTTTAGATGACGGCCATACAAAAAATTTAAACCACTCAATGCAAATATGGAAATGACATCGACGACCTCTATACTCAGCTATACCCACCGCGCCGCGCCGCGCCGCGCCGGGAAAAGAAAGTGCTGTCAAGAAAATGACATTGCCACTTTAATGTCATTTTTGCAACAAATGGCACAGTATTGTCATTATGTGAGCGTTTCGATTGGTCGAATTCCAAGATGGACGAGGTCATTTGTTCTGTCAAGAATTTGTCCAAGTGTCAGTCATATTCCATTAATCTTTCCCGGCAGGTAAACTCTCTATAATAATTTTTGATACGAGAAATGGTGTAAGATGACGTCAGAAGACTGCGCAGCGACTATGCCGTATTACAATAAATTTGTTATTGAAATCTCCATACATTACACGATACCTACAGGTTGAACAATATCACGTTGCAAATCGAGAAGGCAAAAACGAGCACCAACTTTTTCACTTTCTGATGGAGCAAAAACAATTTTTTTTCTTCCTAGGAAAACAATCAAATCGACATACCACATTGCACGTCAAAAATCAAAATCGAAAGGTCGATGAACAGCAATCGATAGGCTGGAGGGGGAAAAAGCGATTGAAAGTGGTTTGTAACTATAGGTCTCGAGCACGAACCTAAAAAGTGTGAATTTTTTCTTGTTATTTTACCTCTGTGTAAGTTATGACAAAATTGATGGGACCTTGTGGAAATTTTCATCAAAAAGTTATTCACTGAACTGATTTTCTGTGGCCCCACTTCCGAGTTCCGGTGATGCTGTTGCGGATGATCCAATCTGTACACCTAGGTCTTCGAAGATTTCTCACGTCAATGTTCCTTTTTTTTTCAATTCATTCTCCACATTGTCTTAAACTCCATTTTTTCTTCTCTTTCTCTGATGGTGCAGAATTTTCTTAGATATTATAATACCTTCTATATTATGTTTCCTTTTAAGAATATTATGGTCGGTGCCCGGCTGTTCAAATTTCTCTCTCTCTCTCTCTCTCGCAAGAAAGAAGAAAAAGAAAAAGAAAAAACGATTACAAGATGTGATGCCTGCCTGTATAATATATTTGAACACAATTTCTTTTTTACTTTCTAGGAAAATTATGATGTCACAGGAAATTAGAACGATCGGGTAACTCAAAAATTTTCCAATATTCTGCGCGATCAACAAAAATCTTCGGGTCACCAAATTGAGCTTATGTCCTACCTATAAAAAGTTGAAAATGATGCTTACCCGATTCTTCAAATAGCAAAATTATTGAATAAGGCCGACGGGTTTCTAATTTATCATCAATTTTAAACATGAACTGCAATCAACATAAGGGTAGATCAAGGAAAAATTCAGGGCTCACGCTAATTTAAACGGCGGCGATTACTTTGGAGCATGCGCGGGTTGAGCGTTTTATCGCACTCGCGCGGTTACCACATATGATAATTAATATAGGTATTTAATAATTCATCGTGACTTTTTTATATAGCCTGTACAAAGTTTTATTGTGAGTATGAAGTATATTTTTCTTTCCCGCGTCCGCGTGATTTTACCACCATTTTTATTGTAAGTAGGTATATATGTATACCGCGCAACTCATAATTTTGTAATAATATAATATTGAATTCAAATACTATAATATGCACTGGGCTATGACGCAATAGAAGTGCTCGTTATCCAGCAAGCTAAAGCACAGCATAATGCAGCGCGACGCAACGGTTTACATTTTTACCTCCTACCGCTTGCGTTTTGTTCGTCCACACGCCGTAGTGTAAACTGTATTGTATGTTTAGGTTCACGATTGGTTCGTCGGAAAGTCTGAAATCAGATCCACCCCATGTACCGCGCGACACTCCCATAATTTACCTACGTATACAGTATACGCATTCATTGTTAGTTGAAACCTAGATACGGTGTTAATGTTATGTAGGTATTCAAGCAGTAGAACGAAATTTTTCTTCTTTTTTTTTAACCTTCGGCTGCAGTACGTGAGTACTGTACAGTGTACCTACGTTACATTGCGTTTTATATACTTACTCTTTAAAATATGAGAAATTATGATGTGTATACAGTATACATAAATGACATATTCAACCAAAAACACTTAGCCTATGTGTAGAAAAAAGAAGCCGCAAGTCTGAGAAAAGAAAATTATCAGGCGCAGATCCACGGGGGGGGGGGAATGGATGAAATTCTCTCCCCCCCCCCCCCCCCAAAAAAAAGGACGTTCTGGATCCGCGCCTGAATTACTGTGCCAAATTTTCTGATATCAATTTTGTGGGCCAAGTTATTCATTCTCTCATCCTACCCACGAAAAACTTGGTGCTTCATTATTCATTGGTGCGAAAAGTAACAAAATACAAAATAGATACAAGCACGTAAAAGAGTTTTTTTTTTTTTTTTAAATTTCACTCTTCAGAAATTGAGAAACAAAAGAAGTGAAAAATGAAGCTTCAAGTTCTTCCTAGGTAGGATGAAGGAATGAATAACTTGACCCACAAAATTGATAACAGAAAATTTGGCACAGTAATTTTATTTTCTCAAACTTGCGGCTTCTTTTTTCTACACGTAAGTGTTTTTGGTTGGATATCATTAGTTTTTCTTGATTCTCAAATGAGCATACACCCTCCAATTAAATAAATTATTGATGTAATATGGATACCTAAGTACTGGTAAGCCCTGACTTGTATCGCTATACCTCGAGAAAGAGATACGATGCACTCGAGAGAAGAACTAAACTACCTATTTCAAGTTTTCGACTGTTCGGCATAAACACTGGCTCTAGAGCCTGCCTAATATGTATTGTACGTGACGAAGTCAACCTAAGATTTGCATGGTCCATCACTCTTATGACCCAAATTCCTGAACCCTACCTATACGTTGCTGTGCGACGACGTTGCGTAGCATTGAGCCACAAAATTGTATAGTACCTATAGCTATAAACTGCTAACACATGTGCCGATTTTCACTGGCCACCGTATACTTCTGCCAGTAAAATATCGCGTAAAATTATTTTTCGACGAGTACGTGATTAAGTTCAATATTAAAGTCCAACAGTTTTTAATTAGATGGTACTTGTCTATGCCTACAGAAGTATGTACCGTACCCATATTGTATAAATCAAAATTTTGTCGATCTTACGCAAAACCTATACCTATACAATATTTCATTTCTATACAAAATGATGATAGATCAAGTTATACCGGCGAATAGGATGATTTCTTTGATTAATAATTGTTTGTACAGAACGCCATAAAACTCGTTCGGCCAACAGTTCATCTTAGTGGTTTTCTTTAGCACGTATTGATATAAGCTCAGCCGCGCCGCACCGCGCCGTATACAAAATGTGATTGAGTTATTATATACGTAGGATCAACGCCTACGCGAGCTGTGCGTCGCATCGGTTTCTCGAGTGTACAACGTTTACCGGTACGTTCAGGTACCGGGGGTTAAACACGCTCAACCGATAGATTGCGAACAACTAACCGCATTTGTACCATTAGGCATTTGTATACCGTACAGTTTAAAATACATCTATGATAAATTCCGTAAATTATTGTATTTTATCTCAGAAATTTCGAATTTTTCATTATTTCTGATAACCTGGAAAAAGATTACCTACAGAACCGTACTCTTGGGCGCACACGAGCACTACATTTTGTAAGAATTTGCGATGCAAAAAATAATTCTTCTCGGTGCAGTGAATTTTTGTACCGAAAATAGTGAAAACTACGACCTCTCTGAGGTAAAATACATCAATTTACCTACCGTATACAAAACTTAACATCGATGTACCAAACTGTATAGTTTGTAGTGCAGTGAACTTTCTCATAAAAAATGAAGTATTCATGGCCACAGTGGTGTTCACGGGCGCAGTTTATTACAGTTGAACCTATAAAATATATACAGTATGATGGGAAAGGGACTTGGGACAATTTCGACCTCGAAGCCAATTCGATCCATAGAACAACTCCCCTTCGTTCCTCTATAAAATTCATACAGAACAGGTTCCCTGCGTTCCTTCTTCAACTTCGTCAAGGAAGCCGTCGTTTTTTATTGCCCTTATACTTTGATCATTTTCTCATATTTTAAACTAGTAACCTACAGTCGATTTTTCAATCGATTTGGATGTTTAATACGCACTTTTCAAGAGTAGAATACTTTCAAGAGTAGAATGCTTCTTGAAGAATTTCTTATGCATATGCAGCACTGTATACTTCCATTTAATAATAAACATGTGCAAATGATATGATTTATATCGCATAGGTCACCAAGATGCTGTATACCAAAGACTACTCATTGGCTCAACATCTTGAGCAGATCAATCTCAAAGTCGCGATCAATTCAAATTTTCAAACATCAATTTCAATAACAAAGAAAGGAAACTACCTGTAATTGTAATCTCTGTGAAAAATCTTTGTCGCGTGCGTGCGTGATGATTACGAACTGACATCGTTCGACTTGACGCACTCAAAATTTTACCGACTTTTCGAAGAAATGAGGTATTACATTCGCCACAGTGGTGGCAGTGGGAGCAGGTAATGATTTTTCTCGACGTTTTGGGGGTCATAGACAACTCCTAGACTATTAAAAAAATTTCAGGTTTCCTTATATATATATAGTATAGGGATATAGGGATATAGAGATATAGACCAAATTTTGTCACCTCTTCTCCTCGGAAACTAGTGATCCGATTTTTCGCAAATGTTGGTATGTTGTTGGGGTATATTTGAAGTGATACGCCTGCATTTTGTTTAAGGATTGGATGAGTAGTTTTTGAGTTATCCTCTTAGGAGTTATAAAGATAGAGCGGGGTTGGTCATAAGCACGTTGCGTTAGGCTACCAAGACGAGTACGTAGGGAAATGCCCTACGGTCGGAGCGGAATTATGACTTTTTCATGGCAATAAGTGAATCCTTAAAGCCGATTCTCCGACATATATTCAGCTGTCTTTCAAGACTTTACGCGTATTCTGGCTGTTAAAGTGATGAAACGGAAATTTATTTTTGCGTTAGCAGATGCACGTAAAAAATCGGTAACCAATATAGGTCGAACTTTCAAGCTTAGGCTTTTAGGCAATCGAACGTATTTCGAATTTGCCACAAAAATGAAAATAGGTGAAATTTTCATAAGAAGTGGGGTATAAAAATGAAAAGTCGTGTGTTGCTTACGCTGCTGCGTGAGCTTTTTTAAATTAAACGTGAAAATCAAAGACCCACTTTTGAAGGAAAATTGCAATAAGCGCAAGCTCGCGCATAAATGTTCGATAATTTTCTATCTCATATCAACCGACTGAATCAATCTACGGAGATCATTTGAGCATAAAATTTTCTCTACACACATATATGCATGTACACACTTAAAGATGAATGCGAATTTGAGCCAATACTAGTCTACACTCATGATCTATAGATAAACCCTTTAAAACAGTGGTATTCAACTTTTTGTGTATTGCTGGCCAAAAGAGAATTTCTCACAACGTGCGCGGGCCACAAATTTGACGCAGGAAAAATTACTGTGAAGGATATTTGATGAAAATGAAAAACTCAATTTATTTATTAAAAATTTTTACGTAATTTCAAAAAATAGAAAGATTTCAATCGGTACAGTATACATATTTTAGTGTGAGATCTGACACTGCATAATATTATTTTTAACCATCGCGTCAATATCGGGTTTAATTTGACAGGTGACAATGCGGAGAGAATTTTCCAAGCGATCATCAATAAGTCGACTTCGCAGCGTGGATTTTGTGAGTTTCATGGACGAAAAAAATTGTTTGTATCTATAAGTTCCACCAAAGAGAGCAGACATTTCCAAGGCGTGCTTTCATGATAATGAAAATCGACCGCAAATATAGAAATCTAGGAAGCCAACATAAATCTACTGGTTTGATTGCAGGTCAATCAGTTCTAATTGCAACCCATTAGGGGCAGTGTCAATGTTGACTGTGAAAGGCGTCATAGACATATTGAACAAAATTGCATTGCTCTGGAAATCATGGAACCGCGATTACTGAACGCTGTCTTCAAATTAGAAAGCGCCAAACATCAGAAAACGTCAGTAGTACCTAGGAGGTGAACATTGCAATGAGCATGAAAAATGAGTGAAATTTTTATCCTTCACTTGTCTTTGCCACAACTCAAGTTTATTTTCAGAGGATACTACTATGTCCAACAAAGTGTGAACGAAATTACTCTTTTCTTGCAATCGAAGATTGAGAACATTCAGATCAGATGTGCGGAAATACGTATCCGCGAGGTATGCCAAGTTTGTTACTCAAATAGCATCATCAAACTTATCTGTTAGTAGGCTGGTTCTTACATTTTAAGAATTCCTTCATCTCATTTCGCAACTGAAACACTGTCTGAAGAACTTGCCCACAACTTAGTCAACGTACGTGTGAAAAGTAAACTAACAATATCTCCATACTCGGCTGTGTTTTAGGCCTCGCGATCGAATGTAGTTGACAATTTTAATTACATCTTTCATCACATCTGACATAGTGCGATGGAACCTGTTGGTGCATAATGCAATGGTAATGTAAAATATCGTAACTCCACTTGCCTTTGCTTCATTCAACAGTAACGTTACCGCGCCTTCTTTTACTCCTGTCATATAGAGGGAGCGCCGCATCAGTCGCAATCTTAGCCAAATTTTTGAGAGACAGTGAAAATCAATGAAGCACGACCTCCTTCACAGCATTAGCAATATCGATATCGTTTATAGTACCTGGGACCGGATCAACATTTTTTTTTTTTTCTTCTTTTTTTCTTCTTTTTTTCGAAGCGATAGAATTGCCATCGGTATAAACACAATACAAACGCGAGGATTGAAAATAACATTATGACTAATCTAGTGTTGTCATCGAAATAATTTAGGAATTAAATCTTATCTCAATAATGCACATGTTTTGAAATACCCACTCGCGAAATGATAAAATTAAAGCACACCCGACAGATAAACTTACAGAGCAGGTTTCGGCGGGCAACTCGTTCTTTCCTCCTTCCTCTGTTTTTTTCTCTTTTTTTTTTCCACCTCTTTTTTCCTCATTTTTAAAAGAATTCTTATCATCATACACGGGCCGCCCGCGGTCCACGCGTTGAGTACCACTGCTCTAAAATATGAAAAGAAACGTAACCCAAACACAAATTGTAACCACTCGGAGAAACAATACCTCCCTTTTCTTCGAAAGTTCGGCAAAAAGTTGAAGTTTTAAAAAACTGCAAAAACTGCGTGAAGTTTCGAAATTCATACAGACGCGCTAATTTCAACGGTTTTGTATCCTGCTATGAACGCAATTTTAATTTTCATTAATTCGAAAGTTTCAATTAAGAATCGAAAATTTTCCCATTTCAATATTAGTAAAGAAAAACTGAGTACAAAAGCACTCGAAAGAATGAACGAATTACGAGACGTAAACAATATTAAGCCTACATCGACGTTAATATAAACTCGCCATCGTATTGCGACTAAAATGAAAACAAAATGTAGGCTATCGACAAAAATGAATTAACAAAATCAGCTATACTCGCGAGTCACACAATCGTATCACTGTTATTCGCGAAATACATCAGAGCGGTTGCGCCGCAGGTGGCGATTTACAGAAACTGGAAGATAAGGTGATCGTGTATTTTTGCCATAATAAAAACATACCCACACTCATAAAACCAGCTTCAACTAGTTTAATATGAATTTCTATCAAGAAGTACAGAGAACAAAAAATTATAGCTGTCGAAGTTTTCTTTCTTAATAACCCCGCATTTGAAATTTTTTGCAGAACTTTTTTCATCATCATTATCTTCTCGGCTCAATTCACCAATCAGAGAGACCGAGACCGCCAACAGAGAGCGCGTCACTCGATGTATTCCGCAAATAGATGATAGCGTAAAAGATCTACAAACGTGCTCAAAACACTGTTCGCGTGTGCAATTTTTGCCATTTTTATTACATTGAAAAAAAATTTCAGCAATCAATGCCAATCCTGGAGACAAAGACGATGCGATGATTAGCTAATGATTCCCTCGGGGCTGGCATCTTTTGTTCTTCCCATGTGGTGCAGAGCTGTCTCTCAGTCGACCCCAACCCGCAAACCCCAGCCCCGACGCTTCGAAAAGCCGCATCGTTGTGTGGTGCATTTTGTGCACGAAACCACAACGGGTGCCGGCCACGCCTGATAAATCACTACATTTTGTTGCTCGCAAACTGCGTTCTTGATGTCCTGGGGTGCGTTCAGAAACTCGTAACCAACATCTAAGGATAGCAGGCCAAAAAGTTTACACCGAGTGAAAATGACGTTAATCTACTCCGGTTGACGTTTCTTAACCCAGTCCCGGACTGGGTTAGTTAAGAAAAACTCTTTCGGTTACTAGAAACCATACGTAACCGGAGTTCCTGAACGGTACCGAAAAATTGACCGGAGTAACGCGGAGAAATGTGGGCGTGGTTACTCCGGTTGAATTTCTGAACGAGTTTCCAAAAAATGTGTAACCACTGTAACCGCAGGCTGCGATTGCGAGTTTCTGAACGCACCTGCTGAAGATTTTATAATGTTACCGAACTTCTCTCTCAGTGTACAATAATGGCACATATACATGTGCCATTGATTACGTTTTAACGAGGCTAGATAATATTACACCCTCCCAACATCTACTTCAACATTTTCAACAAAGGTGCAAGCCATGACTCACTTATTAAGACAAAAACTCTCAGCTTAAAGGCAGGTAACTTACCTTCCCACACGTTCGTTTTTTCTTTTTTGCCATAAGACAAGGATAACAATACGATATTCATTTGTCTTTTAGTATGTAATAATTATTATGACGTTTTGACGTGAAAGAAAATTCCACAGAGTTTAGTTCAGGGTATAACCCAGGCGTACAAACCCGGGTATTGAAAACTAGAATAGATGGATGTATTTACACCGCAAGTTCAAATAATATAATTTCCTTGATTATTCGCCTAGTATACTGTTATCATTTGTTTAGTCAAATAGGAGAACTGCAAACTCAGATTAAGTTAATAAGGAAACTATAGAATGTAGGTAAACACGAACTGCGCTATACTTTGAATAGACGTACCTACAATCATCGCAGCTCAATTTCATGTTTCAATCCCATCAATTCTCAACGATCGTTCATTTTTTCTGATATACCGCTTCAATACTTTACTTTCATTCAAATTATTGTGACTGATTTCAAGGAATCATATTTTATCACTTTTCTTCTATCCTGTAAATGCGATCTACCTACCTACAAAAACTTTATGAACAGTTATTCATCCGTAGAAAATAATTTTACAATTTGAACATTCAACCAAATTTATTAATACGCAAACTCATGATAACAGACGCTTTTTACATTGTTGCGTTCCCACCTCCGTTCCCAATATTGTTTCATTCGTTTAAACATCATAATGACGACGCGACAACGCGAATTATGGCAAAAAAAAAAAAAAAAAAAAAAAAAGAAACAAGATCGATCGCGCAGATAAATAGAAACATACCGGTACCCACAATTTACTGCGTTGTAGACTACTATATGCCGTGACGTGAGCATCTTAACTGAGCTGAAAGAGAAAATACCTAGTGATTGCAATACGTACAGTCGGCCTTTGCGACGCAGGCCATGGCGCAGGCCGACCCTGAAAAACAACCGGTTTTTCTTTCCTCTCTTTTAGAGCACAACAAATATCCTTGCAATATTAGTAGGTGTATTCCAGCCAAGATAGAAAAATTTTTTTCTAAAAATCTGAAAATTTGACTCACTTGGAAGAAATCACAGGAGGACACAGTTTCTATTCTCATAAATTTTTCATTACCTATAAGTTTGTAATATTTGAGTTATTGGGTTCTAATTGCATTTTTAGAACTGACGCCTGAATCAACGCCAACGCGTACAGTGAAATAAAAAATAAGTAACTCTATACCTACCACATCGATAATCGTCGGTTCCCCGTTCCAGAAGAATAATGACACAACTACAAAATTTCGCATTTTTGACTTATGTATTTACACAGTATGCTAGGAATATTGAACTCTATCCGGTGCAAGAACGACAGAATGTCAGTGTCTTTTCTAGCCACCAGAGAGTAGTTGTCGTGTCATTATTATTGAATTATCAGGTCTTTTGACAATTCGTATGAAGGAATAACGATCCAACTGTATGTTATGCCCTAAGACTTATAGAATATTTACGCAGGTCGGAGCAAGAACGACACAAAATGCTAGATTCAAAGCTACGACGACATAACTGTGTAGATGAGCCGTTCTTTCATAGGAATGTTTTTTGTTTTTTAGGGTTATAAGTGTACATTTAACTTATGTCGTTGTTTCACAAAAACGTCTTCGCGTTCCATTCCATGTTGCAAGTGTAGAATTACGAGTATGTCATTGTTCCAGAGTACTGTTTGAACTTTCGGAGAAATAATGTCATTATCTTCATAAGGGCTAGATTATAAGGGATGTAGTGAAAATGGGAAATTTTTTTGGACATATTTTAGTAGTTGATGGTAACAACTAACATTTATTTGTCTGCTCTAGCGGTCACTGACGTGTATAATAGTTCTGCTATAGCCATTTTTTGAGTCTCAAAAACTTCAAACGCGCGTCCTGAAAAATTACTATTTCTGCAGTTGTGTCATTATTTTTCTGGAACAGCGTTTCTGGCATTTTTTTTTCTTTTTCTTTTTCTTTTTCTTTCTTTGACCCACATAATTATAAGAGCTAGGAACCTCCAAATTCACTTTGAAAATTTACTTTAAAGAAACAATTTTTTTGGATCAAATTTCGAGTTGATTAGGTAGGCTACACAGCCAATAAATTCAAAAATTTTGAATCTCTACAAAGACGGGCAGGGAACATTTTCTTCTGTGTATATTAAAAGATATTTTCCTCGACGCCTATAACGAAAAAGCTATCTAAGATTAATTTGTTCAAAAAATAATTAATGGACATACCTACTTATACTCAAGTGGGTGCGGAATTAATTTGTCGCTTAAACAACGCAACTTTGTGCATTGATAACGCAATACACAACATATTGAAATGAGACCAAATTAATGTAGAATATTAACTAAGAAAGCGAAAAGTAAATATTTTGCTATTCAATGACGCATCAGCAGTAGCTCTGCTGTTGGATGAGAATATGTATGGTCTTCCTATATACTACTACGAGTACCTATACCGCTTCAATAGTGCGTGTATACCTACAGAATAATTATACTGTAGCCTATAGGTAGTTTCAAAAAGACAGAAGTATAACTTATTACCGGTAGCGGTTGGCGCAGCGTTATTCTTGCGTCCTCGGCTAAATGCGATTGAAAGGGCTAGCTAGCGTTTTACCTTTTCCTTGTTATTCGTTCTATCTATTTTGGGTTGGGCTTCAAACTACCAATGAATAATTAAATCGGCGAGACGTTTTCATCTATATCACAACGATTTTCAACACAACAGCCGTCAATAGATTACTGATCGATGTTAGAATCGTAGGCTCACTAGTTTGCCGTCGGCGTCACATTCAATGGTGAACAGACTAGTCGCAATTGAATGAGTTGAGCGCACAAGGGAGTCCCACATTTACCAATCTCGTATTACATCAGATCCGCTTTTATACTCTTGTCGAACAATACCAATATTTGCGAGCATGTGAATACTCATGCGAAGATTGTATGTTCAGCAGTCTTTTACATTGATATTATAGCTCGTATACCAAAGTACTATGCCATAAAATTATAAAATCTCGTGCAGAATGAACGAAAAGCCTCTCGTTTGGAAAAGACAAATTTCAATCGCATCCGAATAAGTATATATGTATTCATTTTGATTTTTGGATTACGTCTGATAATCTTACTTCAAAGTTATTCTCCAAGAGTACCAAATCAATTAGAAAAAAATTTTACTGAGACCGCAATATATATTTTCACAACAGAGTACTTCCGGCTATACATATATAATAATCAGCCATTCTCAATGTGTCTCGTACGTAGGTATAGCCTATTATAAATCGCATTGCGTTTCAATAATCGTCGCGGTGCATAGATGAAATACAGCTTTGAAGCTTTCGCAGCAAGTTCTTAATTAGTGATGTAAAATTTCAATCACTTCATAGAATGTATTTATTGAAGAAGGGTAAACATGAACAGGAATAGAGTACTACCCAAGGTTTTCGATGCAAGACCGAAATTAATTTTTCGAATGGTACACAAATCTGCCAAGTATCACACTTATATATAGGTATACAAATTTTTTAAAGCCTTTTAAGAGGATTTTTCATCAAACAAAAAATAGTGAGAAGTGTCGTAGGATGTGAGAGCTGAAGTTGAAAATTTAGTTGAGACCCCATCACGAACCTCGAAAGGATTAAATTTTGAAAACATGTTGCACAATGCTCATAATTATGTGATATTGTGCGCCCAAATTTCCAGTTTCTGATGACGAGTTCGCGATCTATGGATAGGTACTTGCTATCATTTTGTCGCGGCGCTGCGTGTTCCTGTCCTCACGTTCAGTCTTACCTATAGTTTTGCATGATTATGTTTTATTTTGTGGCTTCTAAATGGAGGAATTTCTGACTGAAGGTGGATTAGAAAAATTAGTAAACTCCACTCGGATTTGAAACATTGTCAGAGGATGAATAGTTTTATTTTTCATATTCTTTGTCTGGTTCCATTGGATGAGAAGTATTCCAAATCTTTCATTAGGTTCGTGCTCGTCCTGTGAGCCACAAACCCTTACAATCGCTTTTCTCTTCAACCTTACTCCTCAGAATCGTATATGTACCGGTACCTACTGCTGAATGTAAAATAGCGAAAGAGAGTGCTTCTGCGTAATTGATTGCTCAATGTATAGGAATGTTGACACCAGAGAAAAGTAGTTTTGCCTGAAGAAATTGAAAAATATCCTCATTACTCTCACATTATGTGGGTATTGTGAGCTATCCATATTAAACAAAGGATCTATTACAAACGCACAAACGCGTTATACTGAAATGGGTAAAAAATCTAGTTTTCAGCAGCAAATATTCAGCTCATTGATAATGGTGGAAAACTTGCGCTGTTCCACAGGTACGTATAACTGTACATAATAATTATCGACTCGACTATATTATGTATTTATTTCAGTGAAAGAAGGGGAAAATGTGAATGATAACTATCACGTGTATTGCATGGGTGAAAGTAGATAAACATGAATTGAAAAAATATTCCTTGGCAAATATTATAGCGCAGTCACCACCAAGATATGATTTATAATTAGTGGATATTGGAAGGAAGTGAAATTGACAGTCAAAAAACTATATGTACCTATTATGTCGCAAAAAAATTTGATATATCCATTCAAAATTATTAAATTAGAAATTTTGACAAAGAAAGAGATTTTAATCCTTTGACTTCCTTGAAAAAAATTGTTGGACAAACATTTTCTAAATATTTTAATGAGGCTACAACAAATAAACCATCAAAAAAAGAATGACTCTGACTATGAATAACGTGATGAAAAGAAAAAACTTGAGCAAAAATTTGTTTGAAATTAAGAATCAATAATGAGGGAAAAAAAAGTCAATGCCAAGAAAAATTCCACATCACCAATAAAATGATGGATATAATTATGACGCACTTGTAAAGGTCTGCTGTAAGTAAAACTATTACAGTTGAGCACTAATGGCAATATAGGGAATGGAACAACTCTACTGAATCAAACTTTGGGAGGGACACGTTGCCTTGTTTCCAAAAAGTGGAAACCTCTTCACCAGATTTTGAATGATATTGCGAGTCATTTGCCTCATCTATAGGCCTATAGGATAAAGCAAAATGATGTTTACCAATTAAATGGGAGTGTATAAGATGTATACCTTGACACGTATACCGTATATATTTACAATTCACGCCCCTACCCAACTTTCTATACGATTTTTCTGAGCCGAGCTATAAACCCAAATTTGCCACAAATTGATTACTTATAGCCAAAGTTGTCAAAAATTAATAATTGTTTAAATTTCCTCATCTCATCTGATTGGAAAGTAAAATTTGACGCTGATAGTAAAAGGAATACCTACCTAAATAACCCTCTGAAGGTTGAAAGCGGGAGATTTTTCAATTTCCGATAGGTATTTTGAAAATCTTGGCAAATTGTTCAATGTTGGGCACATTTTGGTCCGTAACTCGGCTCAGAAAAATTGTAGAAAGTTGGGTAGGGGCGCAAATTGAAGATGAAATTAAGATGTAAATTTTGTAGGCTCGAAGTATGCATCCATTGTTTCATGTCTTTGTGCTTTGAATGACAGACTTGGCGCAAACCCTCCTAATAACACCATTTTGCCTCATCCAGTCCATCTACCTTCAACAATTTTCTAGTTACTAAAGAAGTAACAATATACGCTACTAAACAGCTCATCAAAACAAAAGACCCAGAAAGTGAGAAAGAAGAAAAAGAATGAATTTTATTTGAACGGTTTTGTACGCAAGTTCTAGGAGCGCTTTCTCATATTCAGCGCGATTTGCAGCTGGCTGCGCAATAGTCAAAATTGATGTAGAATGTTTTGTGATTGCTGAGGGATCCGTGAACAGAATATAATAGCGATTAATCTACCATATTTTTTTTATTTGAGCAACCTCTTCTATATTAAGTTATACCTACTTACAAGAAAACCCTCGAACAGAGAGAAAATGCGGCTTCAAATAAACTCTGCGGCGTGCTTGTCTAAATATAGATGAATTATCATGACCTGATGATAAAATACAATTTTACCTACAATTAGCTTTCTTTATCATCAGGTTTTGAAAAGAAAATACCTATAAGTCTTGATACAATCAATTAACATCAGACTTGGACTTGGCTACATTTATGCGTCTAGTCGTCTTGTCTTTGACTTGGTTATAAGTAGTAAAATTTTGCACTATCAGCAAATTCTTCTATTCCACTTGTAAACAATTGATAGATCACAATCAATCAACTTTCGCATCGAACTAATATAATCAAAGTATGCGTTGACCATCAACATAGGCCTATTTCTCATTGCACAGAAATGAGCGGTATCTTGTACTACACACAACTATTATATAAAATGCGTCAGTCTTCCTATCTATAAGTACATATCAAAATTGAACAGAGATATATTTAGGTATAATATGCACCAGGATGGATAGCAGCTTCATAGTGCGTTTATTAATTATTATTACTTATTATATTAATACCTAGACTCTACTAAATAGGTACGCGTCTAGATGTTCGTTCTATATAGAGATTCAAAAGAAATTATATGGTATAGGTACCTACGGTTTGTACATTGTTAGATATTATTATTACCTAGTTAACCAATATTATGTATGTGAGTCAATTGATGTAAACTGTACCTGAAGACAACGTGCTGTAGAACCAATATCGATTGTTGGAACGTTATTGTATCGCGACATATCGTACGAAGAGGGGCACACCAATGATGGTGGCCCTCTTCAAAAAATTATCACTTTCCAGCGAAACGAATACCAATAATTGTGTGATATTTTCAAAACAACCAATCCGAGCACTCGCATAATTATTGCGTTTACTTTTTCGATGAAAATATTGAACGAAAACGAGAAATTGAAATAATCAATTTAATAGCTACGCGGTAGGTGCCAGAAGATATTGAAAATGTAAAAAGAAACGGAAATTCTGATTGAAAGTAAAACGATCAAAAGTTAGAACACGATGATGGGTAATATTAATACTTAACAATGACCACAATTGACTGGTAACGTATTGAAGATACTTATAGGTAGGTGCGAATAATTTGCATTTGGACTCAACGACTCGCACTACTGTTTACTACGGAAACTCAGCGGGCGACCGGTAAATCGAAATTCGAATCAATAATATTTATATTCACATATCACTACCTAATTGTTTTTTGGTTTTTTTTTTTTTTTTTTTTTTTTTTCAGAAAATATTCGCACAATAGATATTCAGATACTCGTAGCTATCATTTTGTGAACTATGTCGACGGCAAAGGATCACAGCAACGCGGAACAATAGAAATACGTGTGAATAATTCTAAAACGGACGCAAAAAATTATGACGACAGTGAGAAAAACAAAAAAACGAAGAAGAAAGAGAAAAAACAGAAAAGATTTGAGAAAAGATAGGTACTTGGTCGTATGAATACCAAAATGATGAAACACAAATATCGTTATCGTTTGCGTACAATGACAATTATTACGACGAATGCAACGAAAGAAAATAAAAATTAATAAAAAGAAGAATTAACACGTCGCGAAAGATCATAAACAAACAAAAGAGCCAGCACAAGATGAGAACGAATTTTCTTCTTCCGATTATTATTAATATTATTATTATTAGTATTATTACTACATCATTTAACCAAACGAGCTACTGTTTACTGAATGATGTCCAGGTTTAACACGCACACACACAGATACACCTACACGACGCTGACGCACACAATTGTAAATACATACTATGTAAATCGTGGAACAGCGGTTAATTACAAGAAAAGAGAAGAACGTGAATAGAAGTTAAGGTACGCGGCGCACACAGAAGCCGTCGCGAGGTGTCAAACGGTTAAACTAACTAATACTCGTACAACACTCTTCATGTCTTGTTATCACTGTAGGCCAACGGTCGACGCGATTTCTTCGACACGGCTCGCCGCCGCCACTCTGATTTCCGCTTGTAGGAGGGGTTAAAAGCCGATGGTAGGTGGGACTCGGCGCGACACAGTAACAAGTTATCGCGATGTCACGCGGAATAAGTGGGGAGTACGCCTCGCCCCGCCAGCACACTAGCGTGTTACGCTTTCCCCTTGAGATATTCTACAAATTTTTACACCTAATAGTTGCTATGTACTAGTTTAAAATGAAAGAATAAAAAGGGAGAGAGAAAATAAACAAGAAAGAAAGCACTTTGAAAAATGACAAAGACAGCGTGAGAAGTTTTAATGTAGGTGTGTTCTGCTTGGTGTATGTACGTGCACGCTGGAATAAAAAAAAAAAAAAAAAAATACAAAAATACAAAAAAGAATAGAAAATTTATAGATACAATGGTTAAAAGAGAGAGATACAAAATGAACGCTTATATAATTGTCAGTTGTGAGTTGTGCATATACATAGGTAGGTATTAGGTACATGTTACATCACAAAATAATACACACCTTACTTATACGTATTAATGCATTGCTAATAGTCGTGATACTATAGGAAAAATATTAAATAAAAAAATAACAAAAACGATGAAAGACGAGCAGCCCGCGACAGGCTGAAAGAGGTTTGTACCCTGCTCTTCCGTGTACAAAGTAGAATTGACGTACATCCAAATTGACAATCAGACAAACTGTATCTTTTAAACGAATGAAAAAGAATGTTTCGTTCTGATCGCTGGTATGGATGTGCGAATTATCCTGTGCTCGTGCTTTGCGGTTTTAGGATTAGACTTCCAGGCTTCAGCGAGCATTCCAGTTCTGCTTGATGGATTGATAACATTCTCTTCTCTTTTCAAAAATTTGTTTTCGATATTTTTGATAGGTACCTAACTTTCACCCCTCTTCTAGGAAAGAATTATCATCTATTTTTTACAGAAGAAGAAACAAAAACTTGACAATAAACTTGTTAATTTTTGATCTTGAGACGAATCTAATAGTCACTGCTATTATAAGCCGTTACTCGATGATTAGTTTTCCTTTCTTTATTTGTCATTCTCAAGATCGGTGACGGCGTTCAATTTTTTTTTTTTTTTTTTTTTTTTGGGGGGGGGGGGGTCAGTTGCCCTCTTGTTTTTGCTGAGGATGACGTTTTAGTCGGAAGCGCTTTGTTTTAATTTTTGACATGTTTCATGTCTTCACACTGACCTGACCCCTGACTCCAAATTTGAAATTTTGCGAGTTCGCGAGTGCCCCCCCTCTTCACCCAAGTTACTCCTTGCCCGGTTTATATACTAGCTTTATACTAGATTTATGGTGGCTTCATACTAGCTTTACACTAGCTTTATGCTAGGATACCAATTCTAAACTAGACCTATAATTGAACAGAGAAGACCACTCCCCCAGGCCAATCCCCCCCCCCTCCTTCACCCTCGATACTGTTTGGGTGATTCAATAATTAGCGAGTTCACCTTGGCCAGTTTATGTACTACTTTTATACTAGCTTCATGCTAGGATTTTACCTGTCCTAAATTAGACCTATAATAGAACAGAAAAGAACCCCCCCCAAGAATTTTACTAGTCTTAAACTAGGCTTACGGGCGTAGGCTAATCATCAAAAATACAGTATACCGTATAAACAGATCTAGTCAGTTTACAATAGCAAGCTTAGGCATCCAATACCTCAAGTAGCTACTGTATAGTAGGTGTAGTCTTCTACCAATCCAAGGAGGGGGCGAACGAGCGGAGCGAGTGAGCTACCCAAAAGCTATTGGCTTGAAATACCCTACCTGGTACAAACCTGGCTCTCAGACCTAATACGTGAGCCACTCAACTAATTTTAATTATAAAGCAAACCAAGTTAACAATGAAAACAAAACCTTACGAAAGAACAGCAGACATGGAAACATGATCTTTTTCTATTTGGCTCTGCCAGAAGATTTTCTCGCCACAACTCAAAATTCTCAAGTCACACAAACAAATTTTTCTTTTTTTGCAGTTTTTTGAAAACTATAGTTACTCGTTAGAGTATCACCCTTTTTAATTTTTTTCTTATATATCTATATTATGTAATACTATTTGTAGTCTTTTCTGCAAGACTAATAATTCTATCCCTATATATTTGAGAAAAGTATGGTGTCAATAAGCTTCAATGTTTTGGTTGCTCGGCTATCTACACGAAGAAGACAACGTATCCGAGTTCAGGAATACCTTGATGAAGTCGATTCTGCCCCCCTTTTCCAAAAGTGATCGGCTTCTGCCGAACACCTTTCGAACTTTGGCCATATACCTAGTTTTGAGTTGAACCAAGTCGTTTCACTCTATTCTGAGAGTTCTTTTTTAGACGGTTGGTCCTTGAGCATGTCGTGGATGGAACCGTTCTACTCGCCGGTGATTAATCATATTATATGTACGGTACAGGCAAATACTTGACCTGTGTCTCTTTTTCTTTTTCTTGTTTATAAATTGTCGATCTGGTTTTGTCGTACGTTTTACTTTCAGTTACGTCTTGAAAATGGTCATGAACATGAAGTGACCGAAACGTCGACCAAATATTGACGTTGTTTTGAATCGGTTCTTCCCCAATAATTTTTTTGCTCTTAAGCTTTCCTCAGCAAGGAGCTCGATTGGTGGTGAACGTGCGAATACGCAAAGAGCTTCTGTCGAGACAGTGCGGTAAGGCACTAACACAGCTCAGCGCAGCTCTTCACTGGATCTTATCCATCTCTCTTCTTTGGTAAGGTATTGTCATTGAGTCGGCCCATCATATAGGATGATCGACATAACCGTGCTCATCATTAACTTTCTTCTGGCGAATCGACTATCACTCTCTCCGGGAGTTTTCCATCATTGTGCAACAGACAAAGTGGTCGATAAGAAGATGGTAGACCAGGTGATTTATCCTTCTTATCGATCAGCGCTAGCCCAACTTTTTTCCTTCCCACAGGCAACAGTCCCCTGACAACTGCCGCATTAAACAATGCTAGGTCAACTGAATGTATGGCGCTCCAGACTGGATTTGGAATCTCTGAAAACGGAATCCTGGTGAACTGCCATGACTTCTACGCAGTTCAGGTAACTGAAGATTATTCTTGACAGGTAACCAGCCAGCCTTGCGTTTTCTATAGCATCTTCAAAATCTTCAGTCATGCGGAATGGAATTAAACGCATTCTTTATATGAAGGTCGACAGCTGCGCAGAACTGGCGTTTCTTCATTGCCGCTGAGGCTATATCCTCTTTAGTCTGATTGTGGCGTCTAAAATACAACGTCCAGGTCGGAAACTGTACTGACTCCCGGAAATTATCTTCTTGGGCATCGAGTGGGTCTCCAACCACGTTATCACTGCCTGCTCAAACAGCTTGCCAACATTGTCTAGCAGGCAGAGCGGTCGTTAGGAGGATGGCAGGCCAAGTGGTTTGTCTTTCTTCTCTATCAGTGCTAACCTGGCCTTTTTCCAACGTGTGGGGTACATCCCTTCTGCCAGTGCCTTGTTAAAGGTGCTGTGCAACAGAGAGGGATTCACGCTACCAATAGTAGAAGAGGGTGGTATATTATCCCGTTTAGGTACCGAGAAGGTGGATGCAGTTGTCGATAGACTGCGAGGATAGTATTGGAAAGCTCCGGGCCCGTACAAGATTCCAAATCCAGTCTGGAGCGCCATACATTCAATTGACCCAGCACCGCTAATTGTTGATACATTCAATGCGGCAGTTGTTGGGGGACTGTTCCCTGTACGATGGAAGAAAGTTGGGCTAGTGCTGATTGAGAAGAATAATAGATTACTTCGCCAGCCATTCTTTTGTCGTCCATCACTTTGCCTGCTCGATAATGTGGTCAAACTCCTGGAGAGAGTGATAGCCAATTAACTAGGGAGTTATTTGAAGGAAAGAGATATAATCTCTAGTAGTCAGTACAGTTTTCAAACTGTTCGCTGTATATCAGATGCTGGGATCAAGCTGAAGAGGATAGCCGAGGCAGTGATGGGCAGCCGACAGCCTCGACATGAGAAATGCGTTCAACTCGATCCCATGGGAAAGGATACTGGAAGCCCTCAAGGACGCAGAGTGCCGGCATATCTGCTCAGGATGAGGATGATCAGCAGCCATCTTAGCTGTTGAAAAATCCGAGCAAAAATGTCTGCTGGTATTGTGATCCAGCAAAGAGCTGTGCTGAGGTGTGTTAGTGCCTACCGCTCTGTCTCGACAAAGGCGCTTTGCGTATTAGCACGTTCTCCTTTAATCGAGCTCCTTGCTGAGGAGAGAGTGTTGACGTTCAGACTTCAGAGCAAAAAAGAAGACGACGACCAATCGAGAGAGCCTACGCCTTTAGGATAAGCAGGAGGAACTGGAAAGTAAGAATTGCCCAAAGTGAGTGGGTCATATGGACGAGTTAATACGCGACCTTGATGCGTGTATGAACCGACGCCATGGTCAGCTGAACTTTTACCTGACGCAGGTGCTAAGCAGCTATGGCTACTTCAACAAGAACCTTTACGAAAATTTAAGGAAAGTTGAGCAGGCAACGTGTTCGCACAGTGACCAAGGGCGGGATGATGGACCGCAGCACATCTTATTTGAGTGCGAGACGTTGAAGTGTGAGCGGAACAAACTCAATCGGCCTTTTCAAGAAATTGGGGTAGATGAAGCGTTTGTTCCAAGTAGCTTAGTATCCGTCTAAATCCTCGATTATTCTACATCATTGATTATACTACTTAGCCTATAGGCTGAAAAATTACCTCTTTATTTTCGGAAATACTTGGCATCTCAACGTAAATGATTAGTAAGCAATTTATCAGCAACATTACCCTTCTGACCCTTTGCCTAACCGTAGATTTTTGTAATAGTAGAGTTTTGCAATACAGTAGAATTTCATATTTGCGAATGCGGAGAAAGCAGAAATTATCATCATCGGAGTCGACCAATTAGTAAATACCGAATTCTTGTTTTGATCTATCAACTCCAAGAGACTTCTACAAGCTAACTTATCGTGTATCTGCAAATTCGTACCTTTCAAGTACGACTCGGACAACTTTCTGTGACACCTCCCCCCTCCCTCAGGATTTTGGGTCAGTCGGCAAATATCGACATTCAAACTTCACCAATTCTCTTGAGCGCAGACTGAAGCTCCTAGTCACTTGCGGTCAAATATTGTTTCACCTCCCTCAATAATTTCCTTTCGGAGCGCTCCTGACTGCTTTTGTTTTCTGCCCGTTCGGAACTTCTAGATAATTTTTGATTTGTAAATATCCTCCATGAAGACAAAATCATAAGTGCGTTGTCTAAAAAATTCATTATATTGCGTAGAAATAAATTTGAAATTGTACAACCTACTATCTATCTTGAATTGAAATAATTTTCATCAACCTAAAACCAATTTTCTTTAAACTCCCTCAAACTTCTTGTGATTTCTTTACTAGGTCGAATCTTTAATGCCAACATCCACGGCAATCCACGAGATATATGAATCACAACAGTATCCGACCATGCTAGGTTCTGAAGAAGCATGGAACCAGGTGTCTGCTGTAGCCGGCGTTTCCCCCGACGCATATGTCGCGTTTGCGACTCATCGGTTGGGAATCGATTTTTAGAAAATTTCTATTGGAGCGAGCTAAAAATTTTTGGCTTGCGACACATCGAAAAAATTTAGTTTGCCGGCTCTGGTGTCTGCATTTGCAGCCACCGTCATGAAGAAGAAGATGGACCGAGAATGGAATAGGCAAATGCAGAACCACGCTATGGCCTACACTCGACACCTGTGTACCATCTATATCCACATGTGCAAGAAGAAGAAGAAGAAGAAGAAGATCACCCCTGAAGAAGTTGAATGAGTAGCCAACAGCAATCCAGTATATCTAAGATAGTGGTGGCTTCGTTGTTGGGTGTTCCGCAGTGTTTTCTGCGTGCCAGGGAGGCAACCTACAACTTGGCAGTTGCCAGAGTAGCTTGGCAGTTACCGAGTAGAAGAGGGCGTTCGCCAAGGAGATTCTTCCAACACTGAAGTGATACCCAAAAGGGTCGATCCCGGTGTTGGAGGAAAAGAAATCAAATGAAGGGCACAGGGAAAAGGGAGGAATGTAACATGAAAATTTTCGCACAAAAACACGTGAAAAAGTCGTATTTCCTATGTTTCAATTTCTTGATGTAATCGACATGTTTTTGCGGGTGAATTATCGCTAGACATGTTCTTAGCGCAAAAACATGTCGATAACAAAAGACTGAAACGTAGAACTACGACTTTTTCACGTGTTTTTGTGCGAAAATTTTTATGTGAAATTCCTACTTTTTTCCCTGTATACCCATCAAATGCGTACGCAAGCTGCACCCACTCCACCATGGAGGAAGGGCGGCACTGCACAAGTGACAGAAGCGAATTATTACGTATAACTTGACGCAAGACCGCACTGAGAAAAATTTTGGCGGTATTCTCAACTACATATATAAAATATAGGGAAACCAATCCAAACCAAGAATATTATAATTGTAATGACTGAAAAAAAATTCCAAATTTCATAGTGAGTACTTATAAATAAAAGAACTGGGCTTTTCGATTAAAAAACCACAACTGGACCGAAATTACTATAGCCTTTACAAAGTTTTTCTCAGTGCGTGTTTGAAGCACGCAGGACTCGTGATTATATTACTTTTTTTTTTTTTTTTTTCGCCATTTCATAATACACCTTCACAGAAATAGAAGCTTTATGATGATAGTCATCGAGTGCCAACGACGCGATGCACCCGTACATTGAGATGGAGCACCGGGTAGAAAATGAAATAAATGTACGAACCAGAATTTTTACAATGCAATCTTGTGAGGAAGGTTTCTCTTTCTGTACATACACACCTACTCACACGCTTTGATGATGGATCTAGGGGCTAATATGTTCGTCATAAGTATAAATGTTGGAATCCCTCCTCCATAATTATTATAATACGAGGTTTACTGATTCTGCTGAAGCCAGAAGAGTTTATACTGTTACACCAGCGCTGCGCTGCGTGCAAGCTAAAACGCCAACGCATAGTACTTTTCGCGTCGTAAAGAAGTTGTCCGACATCAGTAGGCTGTATCAAAAACGCGGGTTCAGTTTGTATAGTGCTCGTCATTGTTGTAACACTTCAAACTTGGAGCGACGTAAACGGGCATCATCGTCATCATCATCATCGAATTCAGGAAAGGAGAGAACAAAATAGTAAACACGTGTGCGCGCATTTGTTTGATTTTTCTCGTCTTTTTCATTTCACTTTTTCATCAGTTCATTTTCTGAACATTGTTCGACCATAGCTATTACACTATAACTTCGCCCAAAACGACATCCTGCTGGTAAAAAAAAAAAAAAAAAAGGAAGAAAAAAAAAAAGGAAGAAAAAGGTGAACGGAAAAGAGAGAAAGTAAACCAACAATATCTCTCCCTCCATTTTCAGAAGTACCTATGTGAAATAAAGGCGGGAGGTAAGGCGTCCTCAACAAAGAGGGAAAAAATTGTAGAAAGAGAAAAAAATAAAAGAGAAGCAATGAATGAACGGATGAATGAATGAATGAGCGAAAGAGAGAAAAAGTGTGTGAAAGGGAAGCACGTTCCCCTTTGTAACGGTGGTGGTGGTGGTGGTGGTGGTTGTCGTCGACGTCGTTGTGCCGTGTCATATCATTTTTCACGTTTCTCCTTACTGCACTGCACGTTCCAAGATCTTACTTTGCCCCGCCTCTCAGACTACACGCGGTCCAATCGTTGTCAGTGTTGATGTTTCCATTGTCATACAAGCATCTTTACAGATATATATTCCCCTTCTTTTGTACAACAGTGTCAAAGAGAGTTAAACAATGTTAACTACAGGCGAAGCGGAACGTCGAAGGGAAATCATATACAACAACACCCTTGTTTTTTGGTAACAAGCTGCTGCCGAATGCGTTGTATTGTATTGTATACAAGCGAGTATCACACGCGTTCACTACACACAGCACGTCCAGGAAGAAAGAGCGTGAGAGAGAGAGAGAGAGCGAGAGAGAATGCGCATCTAGACACCCTACATCGCCCTCCCGTTACTCATCTCATCTTGCTCTTTTTGTTTACAACGTTGCTAATGGATTTGGGTTATACGGTAACAATATAAAAGCGGCAACTTCTTATTGTTATTACGGTTTCGCGTACGTATTAATTTTAACCCCAGCAGAGACATTGACATCACTCTCTTCGGAAAATTTGCGCGGCGCATCGTGACTTGTTCGGCGAGTGATACGCCGCCGCGCCGCAGCCGCGTTAAGCGCGCGCGTATTTCTTAAACATTGCGTATACGTACGTACTCTCTTTCTGTATTATACACTACAGCTGCTGTATTGTCGTTCATGAATTCTGAACTCGATGGTGGGTGTATGACATAGGTAGTGCAAAACAACAAGACAGAACGATATTTTTTCAATGAATTAATTACTTCGATAACATATAATCGCGTGTAGGTACCTATAATATTTTATTTAAGTATACCAACTTGTACACATACACCTTAGTTTTTTTTCTTCGTTCCAGGGCTGCGTTCAGAAACGTGTAACCAACCTGCAGCTTCAGATTTTTTGAAAACTCGTTCAGAAATTCATTTGATACGTACAACCAGATTGATCACGCTCACATTTCTTAGCGTTACTTCCGTTAATTTTTTTTGTGCTGTTCGGGAACTGAGTAAACTGACGTCCGTTTTACTCGGTGTAAACATTTTGCTATCGGTAGACGTTGATGGTTATTCGTTAGTTCCTCATTTCTGCTTTGGTATCTTACATTCATTCATATAACACAAGCATGAGTTGTAGGTCTTCTTCATAATCAGAGTCATCGTGTTTTATGAGGGGAGAAGTGGTTTTTCGCCAGTGATCTCAGTTCCTCATTGTACCGTCATTTGCGAATAAAATCGAAGAGGGCGCTCTGTATGTTTTCCGTGGCGGTCATTTTTAGAAGCTTGTCGAAAAGTTGATGATCTTGAAAAAATTCTACCAAGACGTTTGAAAATACCTATATTTACTCGGCAGAAAATTGGGAGAACTACATTTTTTGTTCTATATACATTTTTCACAAACAATAATATGTCAAAAGGTTCAGTCGATTTTATTAATTTGATGTGTAATAACACGGATGCGTTCCAAAATTGTTCAGCACATTGTATTAATCAGTACTTATATATTAAAAGAAAAAAAAAAAAAAATTTAAAGAAAAAAATATAGGTATACTGGTTAACTGCTATGTTATGGTGAAAAACGCCAAGATCACCTTCTCAACATCAAAAGCAACGCTCTTACTGATTGTTTCATGGGCTTATCCAGCAACACACCCTTTTCATGCATTCTATGACGGACGGAAAACAAACTCGATGATGCTTTGCAGAATAATATACCGGTTTATGAATTACGCGATTATAGCGAAGACAAAACTGAAAAAAAGCTCACGCAGCAGCGTAAGCAACACACGACTTTTCATTTTTATACCCCACTTCTTATGAAAATTTCATCTATTTTCATTATTGTGGCAAATTTGAAATGCGTTCGATTGCCTAAAAGCCCAAGCTTGAAAGTTAGACCTATATTGGTTACCAATTTTGTACGTGCATCTGCTAACGCGAAAATAAATTTCCGTTTCATCACTTTAACAGACAGAATACGCGTCAAGTCTTGAAAGACAGCCGAATATATGAGGGAGAATCGGCTTTAGAGATTCACTTATTGCCATGAAAAAATCATAATTCCGCTCCTACCGTAGCGCATTTCCCTATGTACTCGTCTCGGTAGCCTAACGCAACGTGCTTATGACCAACCCCACTCTATCTTTATAACTCCTAAGAGGATAACTCAAAAACTACTCATCCAATCCTCAAACAAAATGCAGGTGCACCACTTACCCCAACAACATATCCTCATTTGAGAAAAATCGGATCACTAGTTTTTGAGGAGAAGAGGTGACAAAATTTGGTCTATATCTCTATATCCCTATATCCCTATACTATATATATATAAGGAAACCTGAATTTTTTTAATAGTCTAGGAGTTGTCTATGACCCCCAAAACGTCGAGAAAAATCATTACCTGCTCCCACTCATTTCTTCGAAAAGTCGGTAAAACAAATTGGTAACCCTCACGCTGCTTCTTGCGAAATCCTTAAACCACGCGAAAGGAGTCATCTGTCATTATGAAGAGAGAAAAGTTGTGTAGACGCGGTCTCCTACCAAGATCAGTAGACGTACGACGATACGTATAGGTCTGCTCATTCATGAAAACGAGCTGTAATTGGTTCCTCGAAATTTACGTCATCGCGAGACCCCGCCGGATATTTGAAACTACACGTATATTAACACCACGAGAAGTTACTAGTATAATATAGTCTACATATAGCTAAAAGACGATAGAATTTATTTCAATTTCATTGATTCGACCAGTTTAATTCATGAGGAAGAATTATGATTGAGTGCTACTACATATTTTTGAAAGAGGTAACGCCAATAATTACCTAATTTTATTATTTAATTCTATTGAACTGAAATTAACGAGATAATGATATTTCATGTCGCTATTGATGTACTATGGAAAAATGAATTTCTTCGAGTTTGGGGCTGCTGAGAATGTTATTTTCCTTGTTAAAACTCGCGCATTTGCGTATTCAGTAAATAAATACATATGTGTCTAATAATGCCCCTGTAACTTTGATCTGACGAATTTGTTATTATTTTTCTATCAATTTTTTCTTCATTCTCATGAGAAAATTATACATAGATGTTTCCATGAATGTTTTTGTTGTGTTTGATCTCAGTTATCTTCATGATAGAAAAAATTAGTATTCTTGTTTTTCTTAGTAGTGAACTAGTGAATGTTTCTATACGTGATTTTCGAAAATCTTAATTCTATAAGTTCAGTAACAACACTCATGTAAATTGAGCTACTAAATTGTTCGCATTCCTGAGAAAAAACAATATTATGTTCAATTCAAAATTTTGTATGGCTGATTGATGACGTTTTTAATACTATAAATAATTTCCACGAACGCCCGACTTTCACCCTCGGAAAAAGAAAAAGATAACTATTAATTTTCTTGATTTGACGATTATTAAATATAACACTAGAGCCCGGATTTCCCGGTTTTTGGCGAGTCATTTCCTGAACGGGCGAATGACTGAAAATGATATGGAAGTACATTCCATACCATCAGGGGGGGGGGGGAATAATTTTATTTTACGGAATAACACCGAAAATGGAATAAAGTCCGAAAACATGATTGGAAGCCGAACAAGGCCAAAAATGACCAATTTGTAGAAAATCGTCCGAAATCACAGAATTTTAAACATAAAATTGGTAAATTTCGCCTGACATTGGGTAATTCAGGTGAAAAAAATACTGAAATATGATCTGATCCAAAATAAAAAAATTAAAAATTTTGATTGAAAGATTGTCAGGATTTTTGTACTGATGAGTTTCATCCTTAGAATTCGTTCATTTTGATCAAAATTATTATTGATCAAAAATTAGGTATGTAATTATAGTTGGAATTGAATAATTCTGATTTCGAGTTCGTATAAAAGCACTAAAAACGCGTGTTTTTTCTAAATTTTTCTTTTAAATGCCAAATAATACCGAAAATGCAACATTGAAATGCCAAAACTTTTCATTTTTAGCGCCGAAAAATTCTGGCTCTAAATATAACGATAGTTTAATTTTTAAGCCCTATAGTAGTAAGCCTACCTATACTGGGCGAATTATTGACTATTTTTCTAACCTCTCGACTCATTTTAAAATTAATACTGCCAAAATTATTTTTCGGCTTCATATTTTTTTTATTGCATTCTACCAATAAAGTGATAATTCGACTGATTAATTGGATGACAAATATGATATTCAATCATATGTTATGAGAAGAATACCACGAAGAGGAAAATAAGAGAGGCCGTAGAATTTTTAAGACTGATTCTAACAAAATTAATAGTACCTGTACTCTCCTATCTTGTGCAGGTAATATCACGATGTTTAATTAATGTGTAATTTTCCGGTTTTGTCGAGCTTCTATTTATCTTTTATTTTTTTATTATTTTATTTATTTTAACGAACATTAGAGCATCACTACGGACTATTTGCTGGGTAAAGTAGTTACATGTACAGAGGAAGGGGTAAATTATGGATACATCTTAAATTAGTAGACGTCTCATGAATAGAGTTGAAGAAAGTAAGTGAAGAATTTGGTGATGAGAATGATGATAGTGTTAATTTGCGAATTAGTATAATTTTTTTTTTTTTTTTTTTTTTTTTTTGATCAAGGAGTAGAATTGAGTGAGTTGTATGTGTTGGAGGGAGGAGGTTATTGCATCCGAATGATTTGTCAGTGCCGTAAAACTCAAATAATGTTACTTTAGAGAATCTCTCTATGCCGCACAATAAATCAGAATAATTTTAAGAATCAAAATTCGATGACAAATACCCGATTAAACGGACGAAATGACGAAACATGTAACATTGTTTAACATAATGTGTTTAACCGGGGTCTTGCCTTGACATCATGAACACGTTGACACTCCCAGCCTCACCCATTCCTATTTTACCCCAAATGAGCAGACCTATCCTACAACAAGCGCAAAGACGATGCCTAAACCCGTAGGTACCTAATGTTGACCGTTATTTATTCATTTGATTTTTTTTTTTTTTTTTTTTTTCTTCGGTTTTAATTCCAATGACGTTGTTGCACGCTATGGCAGAATTGCTAACGGGCAGTACACAATTTCCCCCGGACGCACACTGTACAGTAATCTACTATCAAAGAACCTTTTGTCAAGAATGAACCTGCCGAATAAGAGGTTCTTCATAACAATAGACGCACTGATAACAAAAGGATAGGAATTTGCTTCAGGTAATGTGAGCGACTACTCCTGATGAGTGAGAAATTAATTACAAAATTGCAAATTTCTCAAGAACGACTCATCCGATTCTCAAAAAAATTGCGGGTGCACATCTTCAGATATATTATGTACTACAATATGGACAAGTTTCAAGAAAATCCGTCGGGTAGTTTCGGAGGAGTTCGACGGACAAAAAAAAATTAATCTTATAAATAATAATAAATAATAATAAATAATAATAAATACTTAAGGAAACCTTAAAGGACGGGTATAATGCCTCACTTTTCCACCTGGAAAAGTCGGTAAAATCAACAAGATCACCGACATGCTGGTATACCGTGCACCGCGTAACAATGTATTTTCTCACAATATTTTCTCACAACTAACGTGTTACGTCTTCCACTTAGTAGCTTCAATTGTGATCCAACAGTAAGTCCCAGCGAAAAGATAAAGAGCATATTATTCAATTCAGACAAAATTATACTGGGATTATTGTTGTTCTGGGGTCTTTTTTTTCTCCTCCTAAATCATGAGTCGCGGGTCTCCCAAAACTCTCGCTCTCTGAGCCAGAGCCTGTAAATTTTTATTCTTTATTTTAACCTACATTAACCGCATACAGGTAAAGGCGTAAGCCGTCTGAAAATGTTCTGTACAGTCACCATGACTATTTTTATACAATACTGCAAGTACCATCTTATAACTAAATTCTGCAGTTTTCCGTCATATTTTGTCAAAAACCGCTAGTACTAAAAACAGCGGTACGATAACTATGACAGAAGATAAAAATTTTCTGAGTTGGGCCTAATGATAGCCGATAGCAAACTTGCGGTCGACACGCAGGACCAAGTAAACGCACCCTGGTAGCCATCCACCAAAGATCGACACCGCGGGCGACGACGCGATGGTTGGTTTACAAAGTGCACTTTATTAGGATATCTATATTATAAGAGATAAAACGGATATTTCGGCGCCGGTAATCACCGCTCCTACCGAATACTTTCCCCCGAAATTTGCCTGACACGCGTTTATTGTCCCAAAGAAGGTTTATAACTGAAAAAATTTTGGAAAAATGAATTTCTAAAGCTGAAATTAAGCTCGAAAGTTAGACGTATACCACTAATAATATAATGCCTTTTGTACGGTGGTGCTATTTCCTCGATTGTATCGATTGTTCGTTTTTGATCGATAATTCCAATCTTGAAAATAGATACTTACACGTGGCTCCATTTTTATTTTGTGGGATAGAGGAAAATCTTTAGCGTTGAGACAATCACTTCATGTTCCGGGAAGTTGATGTGACCGAGAATCCACAGGAAGAAGACAGATGTATAAAGGCATAATGGTGATTGCATGAATAAATAAATGCGCTGATTTGGGAAATTAGTTGATATTAATGAATACGAGTCGTGTATAGCTAGAAGAGATGAAAGTGAGTCAAAATTTTAGCGGAGGTGAAGAGATGGAGATGAGAAAGACAAGAGTGTAGGGCGTTTCCTCAATTTTTCAATCAATGACTGATTATGGTGCCTTGAATTGAGTAAACGTCCCCTGTTTCAAGTCCAGACTTAGATCCGTTGGTAATTAGTAGGGCTGGTGGGTTATAAAATTGGTACAGAGACAATGTTACTGATGAGTTGTCGGTTTACAGTGTTACGATCTTGGAGGTTATTAGCTACATCGAGTCGGACATCTTGGGTGGGAGGCTATGGAATGGTAGAGGATGAGATAAGGGGTAGATGGTTCAATTTGAGATGTTTGAATAGTTCAGATTCAAGAGGAAGGAGGAGAAAATCGAGTCAGCGGAGTGCGGGTGCGCAGATTGGTGGTTGCGTGAATCAAGCTGTGAATACAAGAAAATAAACTGTGCAAGTTGGGAAGTCGCATTAGAGGGAGGAAGATTCCAGCTTCAACGCAGAGGCTGAGAGTGGGCCTACATCGTTGTGCGCCGAGGGCTTGATTTACTTCAAAAACGGATATATATTGATCAGCAGAATTTGTCTAATTTATTATTAACGAAGAACAAATAGGTAGTAATTTTTTTTCAATTTTTACGTTGCGTTGTGTACTGAATAGTATATGAGAGAGAGGAAAGACGAATAGGTAGACAAGTATTAAGTGTGGGTGGTTAAGTGCTTAATATCAAGTAAGAATGTGATCAAAATAACGGGAAGTGATCTTCTGCAGGTAGTTTTCTTTTTTGGTGAGTGAGGTGCCACATGTGAGTGGGAGTATACGTGGGTTAGTGTGGAAGGGTTTGATTTTTGTAGATCCAGAGACGTGAGAGAGTTTCCCATGGCGTGGTATCAATCAGAGAACAGACAGAATAAGCAAGTATTGACGTGATGAAGAGGGTATCTCAAGGAGGGGCAGAGATCAGGGAATAGATTGGGTAATAATTGAGAATGAGTAGTTCGACAAGTAAAAAGACATTGTCAAACTTTTCGAAATTACAGTCGCGGGCTAGGCACGTGTTAGGGCTGGATTTGATATTCACCATGTCGATTGTGATAGGAAGACGCCTACGTACGAAAAAAAATTCAGGAAACAAAATTTGATCTCAGTAGTGCCGTTGGAGAAATTCGAAGTTTTCATAGATTATTAGAGTCGACGGATGTTTCAATGCGGGTAGTGAGGGCTCAAAGGCCATAGAGAATAATAAGGAGAGTGAGTTAGGCGAATATAATTGATCTGTATATAAATTAGGGTGATGGTCTGTGGCGTTAAGAACTGCAAGTGTGAAATTTAAGAAAGAAGTAGTTTGGAGGAGCAGTTTAGGCTTATCGGTTATGGGGCGTATCATTTTACTCCCGGTATTATTCCTGTCATCAGTGAGATCGGGAGGTCAAATAATTTTTGTGACAAACGAAGTATAGCGTTAGCAGCCGGTTAAACGACTCTGTCAAATATTATAATAGAAAATCTACATGATTTGTGATCCACAACCCTTATAGAAAATGGGACGTAGAGAATGATGAATTCAGTTTTTGGAAAGTTGCATATTGGTCAGTGGTCGGGTGGGTAGGAAAATGTGAGCTGGGTAATAACAACTTATTATCTGACAGGAATACAGTCTGTGACAGGATGCAATTTTATGATGTACGGTAGGTTGAGGATTGGATTTCTGTAATGTTTAATGGATGCGTGAGAGTATGACAGTGTTCAATTTCTATAATATGTCGCGTAGGTATTAAGATCATATTCAGTAAGTTTGTAAATTAGAAAATTCGTTGAAGAAGGAACAGGTTTCACTTTCTGTGTCGCGGTCATTAGGGGGAGTCAAGTGGGTAAGTGGGTAATTACTGCTTTATATCGGGTAGGAAAATGACCAGGTGACGGGATGTGATTTTATGCAGAAAAATCTGTTGTTGGTGAGTAGTATTACAGGTTCAAGTCGGGTGTCCGCGATTGTTAATTATAAAACTTGAGAGGGAGAAAAAAAAAACATTCAATCTTTGAAATAAGCGATTCACTTTTAAAAACAGAGTTGAGAGGATTTTAATTTAGAAAGCCTATGATACAGTTATAAGAAGGAAACTTTTTGAAATCCTAAGGAAAGAGAAAATAAATGAACATATTTGCCAATTTTCAGAAAGAATCAATGAAAACAACAAAATCATAGTAAAAACTGACAAAGAGTCCACAACAAGAAGGATCAGCCGAGGGGTAAGACAAGGATGTCCCCTTTCATGCATCTTATTTAATATATATCTCCTACAAAGACTCATCTTCAATGTGGATGAATGCCTAGAAGAGTATAAGTTGAGGATGCCAATTGAAAAGACCAAGGTAATGGCTTTCAAAGGGAAAGAGCCAGTACGCAGCAAAATAGTGATAAGAAACCGAACGCTAGAACAAATAAAATCTCTCAAGTATTTAGGTTGTGAAATATCATACCTTGGTGAAGTAAATATCGATTCCTGAAAGTGTCGGGAGCGCTAAATAGGGCCATGCCAAATGTCAGAAAAGAAATGCTTATCAGAGCCTACAATATCCTGGCCCGTCCAGAACTCCTCTATGGGAGCGAAGTTTGGGCGCTCCCAATAAATGTAAAAAAACGAATATCCGCAGCGGAAATGAAATTCATGAGAGCGACCGCGGGATATAGGAGACTAGACAGGAAAAGAAATACAGAAATACTGGAGGAACTAGAAGTCAAGCCAGTAATGGAAAAGATCAAGAACTACAGGAGGGATTGGAGAAAACATATGGGGAAAATGCCGGACGAAGGATTCCCAAAGAAAGTATGGAAGTACACACCGGACGGAAAGAGAAGCAGGGGAAGACCTACAAAAAGGATATTGGATACATTGTCCAGCGTTTCGGGCTCAAACACAGCTACGGGCAGTCCTGCCTATGCTTAAAATAGTTCAAAGAAGAAGAAGAAGAGAAAGATCGATAGAGAAAAGAGCAAAAATTGGAGTGAGGGAGAGAGCTTCTCAAGGCAAGGTATATGTATGTACATCGAAAAATATACAGAGTACCATTTGAAGATTAGTAGTTTGAAGAGTAAAGGAGAGGTGGCCGATGGACAAAATTTTTGTGCCATCAAACAAGGAGGTATCAGAAGAAAGCCCACGAAAATTATAAATGACATCGAGGAAGAGTGGAAAGATTTAAACGAGAAAATTCAAAGAACAGAAAACTTTTTGAACTTTTCAAAAATATTAGAAAGGAAAAAAGCCATAATTTTATACCTTTTTTAAAAGAAGAGAAAAATTATCGAAAAAAGAAGAATAAGTAAATCGTCTGCAAGACGGGGAAAGCAGCTTGTACTGTATACGTAGCACGAACACCTAGTTAATAGTATTGCATACGCGAGTGCCGTAAATAGAAGTTGAAATTCATTCATCTTCAACATTATTTATGAAACTACGAAGGTACCGTGAGAATTCATTTGCTTCCTACGAGTTTGCTTTAAAATAATGTTCCAGTTGGAAGAGCATTCCTGCGCGATTTTTCACTCGATAAATTCTTGCAATGTTTGAGATTTCATTTCAATTGATATCATTAACTGTATGGAAGAACGTAGGCTATTTCTGTAAATTAATTTTTCTAAATAAAAACTAAAATACTGTTCTAACAATTCTACTTAGTTCATTGAAATTTCAACTCATGGATGAGAAACAACCAAACAGTAAACTCCGTTACGGCAATCCTCTTCATTGTATATATTATGTAGGACCGAAATAATTAAAAAGCAATACACAAAACCTCTAAATGTGATCACTTCAAACTTTAGCCTTATCTTATTTCATGTACCTATCTATGTAAATGCCAGTTTTTTTTTTTTTTTTTTTTTTTATTTATTAAAAAATTAATAATCTTTATTGAAAAAAGAATTACTACCCCTTTGTGACGCAATCTGAAAAACCTCGCCACTTGTCAGAAAACCGAATTTTACAGAAATCAAAAAAGTGAAAGAAAAAAAAAAAAAAAGGAAAAAGTTGTCATAAAATATGACTTGAAGAAAATTTTTGTCGATTCCATTCTCTTCAACATGAAAAATCACTTCTAGAACCATCAAATTGAAAAAACGTCATATTCCACGCAAATGAGTGTAGAAACTTTATCAATATTTTTCTCAAAATACATTTTCTCTTCCCCTGTCTCCAAAGCCTTGTATCTCAGCAAATTTTCAACCGAATGGGACGTGTTTTTTTTTTTTTTTTTTTTTGTTGCAAAGTCCTTGGTCAATCACAAATAAAAAATTCACGGGTTCTTTAGCGAAGTTAAATGAGGGGACGCAGGGAATCTGTTTTATGAGTTTCACTGAAGGAAAATAATTTTAGTTTATCGATTTTTCTGGACCAATTAATTAAGCCGAATTTGTCATTCAAACCGTCGCTTTCGCTCCTTGGTATGAAAGATACTATACAAAAAATTTATTTGTTGCACTGAAAGTATGATAAAAAAAAATTCAAGCGATAACGCACCACTAATTGAGCAAAATTTATTAGGACGTTTCGATACAACCAGTGTATTGTTTTCACAATCTAAAATACTCTTAGTTTAATTCAAGTATCGGCTGAAGATGATACGTACGCTGGTTGAATCAAACCGTCCTAATAAATTTTGCTCAATTAGTGGTGCGTTATTGCTTGAATTTTTTTTTATGAAATAAGTTTATACTGTATTTGCGATTAATCGTTTTTGACATGTTTCATGTCTTTACGCTGACCTGATCCCCTTGACCACTATTGAAATTTTGCGAGTTTTTTTAACGCGAGTTGTCCCCCCCCACCCCCCCTCTCTCTCAACCCTTGACCTCGTGGGTGATTTGAAAATTTGAAAGTTTTTTAACGCGAGTTCACCCCGCGAGTTCACCTTGGGCGTCATATATGCATTTTGCTGGGAGAATGCGCGTTGGGGGTCATATATGGAATTCTCTATTGAGGGACTTAGAAAAATTTTGAATCACCCATGACCTTGTGGGTGATTCGAAAATTTGCGAGTTTTTTAATGCGAGTTCACTGCGCTAATCTCATCATCTTGAAATACTGAAGTAGACTTATACTAGACCAAGAAGCGGGGCGAACGAGCGGAGCCAGTGAGGTCCCCTAATCTTATCAGCTTGTGATACTGAAGTAGACTTATACTAGACTAACAAGCGGGGCGAACGAGCGGAGCGAGTGAGGCCCCCTAATCTCATCAGCCTGAAATACTGAAGTAGATTTATACTAGACTAACGAGCGGGGCGAACGAGCGGAGCGAGTGAGGCCCTCTCATCTCATCAGCCTGAGATATTGAAGTTATACTAGACCAAGAAGCGGGGCGAACGAGCGGAGCGAGTGAGGCCCTCTAATCTCATCAGCTTGAAATACTGAAGTAGATTTATACTAGACTAACAAGCGGGGCGAACGAGCGGAGCGAGTGAGGCCCCCTAATCTCATCAGCCTGAAATACTGAAGTAGATTTATACTAGACTAACGAGTGAGGCCCTCTCATCTCATCAGCCTGAGATATTGAAGTTATACTAGACCAAGAAGCGGGGCGAACGAGCGGAGCGAGTGAGGCCCTCTAATCTCATCAGCATGAAATACTGAAGTAGATTGTAGGATACTCAAAAGAGTAACGAAATAAAAATTTACAGATACCGCAGATAAACAAAGGAAGACGCGAGATCTTTCGGTTAAAGAACCATCATCGGGCATAGATAGAAAGCCACTGACCCAGAATGTGAGATGTAAACAGGATATCGACGAAGACGAAGTTCAAGAAAGAACGAGCTAGCCCTCGGAAGGTGACTCAGTCTCGTAAATCAAATCAATGAAACCTTCGTCAGGAATATACCTGTTGAGGACAGTAACATCATCACTGTTCAGATGTCGTACTATCTCGATATTCTCCAATGCAAGGCGTTTTCGGTAAGAGTTTTCTCTATGGAGGAGGGTGGCTGACTCCTCATTAAAACTATGACCATTGGAGATGAGATGGTCCGCAAAGGCAGACTCACCCAATTTTCCTTTCTCCAAGGGCTTGAGGTGCTCCTCCACTCGAATTTTGAGCTGGCAACTCGTCTCGCCTATGTAAACACTGTTGCAATCCCCACACGTCAGACTGTACACTCGACTCCTCTCCCTCCGTGGTATAGGGTCCTTAAGCCTGACAAACAACCCCCTTACGGTAGTGAGATTATAAAACGCAGGCTTGAAGCCGAAGGGGCGAAGGATCCGAGTCAGTCTTCCTTTGTTTATCTGCGGTATCTGTAAATTTTTATTTTGTTACTCTTTTGAGTATCCTACAATATGTCTAACCGTAATGTTTCGGACCGTATTAATTCTACTGAAGTAGACTTATACTAGACCAAGATGGGGGCGAACGATCGGAGCATGCTGACTTGTAGAAGACATGAAACATGATCTTTTTCTATTTGGCTCCGCCAGAAGATTTTTTAAAGGTAGAATCTTCGAACCCACAAAAAAGAGAATGAATAATGAAGGGATTATAAAATGCCAGGTAAAAACCGAAGGGTTGAGGAGGCGGTGGAAGTCAAAGGATAAATCACCCAAATAATGCAGACAAACCTTCCCCCCCCCCAACAAGAAAATCCCAGGTACGACTCACTGTTTCTCCTCTTCGTTCTTTCTTCTCCTTTCAAGTACCTATGGTCAACTTTCAAACATATTTCAAAGTCCTCAAAGCAAATCATCAGGAACTTCAAAGCATAATGGCGACACATTTTCTCTTGAAACTCGGCTGTTTAGCTATCTACACGAGGGAAAGGCAAGAATCGGAAGAAGTTTGAATTCCGAGCGATAATTGTAATGAAAGGATAGGTCGAGATTTTTACAATCTCTCTTCCTTAGAGAGTTTATGAAATTTCCATCTTTCAACTTTTGTTCCATAAGTAGATCGCAAAGTTTGGGAAAAATCTTTTCCAATTCCATTGTAGATGTTCCTATAATGTTATGCTTTTTCCAAAGGTAAAAAAAGTATCTATTTTTGGTAATGAGTGATAGATGTGTCAAAATTAAACAAGAGGTCCCACCTTGTTGATATGGAGTTATGCTTACTACATGATAGCTGATAAAATTCCCTTTAAAATTAGCCCCAGATGAGCTCAATACCTTGAAAATTTGCCAAGATACAGCATTTGACAGTTGACGTACAGAAAATACTAGTTTTGAGAAAAACGCATTTAAAATTGGACAACCCTGTGTAGCACATTTTTGTCAATACATAACACGTTTATGCTTGGTTTGTGCGTCCTTACTGCAATATGAATGTGAAATAAAATCATTTTGACGTTCCACAATGTGGCTACAGTGGTTACCCACTCCTAACATTATTATCCTCCCTCTTGCTGCCTGTTTGAATAAGAAAGAGAATACAAAAGAGACACGAGGTACCCTGTTCCTCACCTTCTCTGTAAACGCGATACAAGGACGGACGTTCGGTACAAGGCGTTTGGTACTAGGTTTTGGTACTAAGTTTCCTTGGTATCATTATAACTGTATGAATGGAAAATTGATATGCATAGCGATTTCTATTATCTTCAGTATAGCTGGGACCCCTCTTTGTAGTATAGTAGCTTTATACCGGTACAAGTATATGCCTAGCAATCTGTATTATCTTTGATATAAGCCAGAAGTTCTCCTTTATTATACTAGCTTCATACTAGTATAACTAGAATATGCCTAGCAATTTCTATTATCTTCAGTATAGCTGGGACCCCTCTTTATAGTATAGTAGCTTTATACAAGTATTTGCCTAGCAATCTGTATTATCTTTGATATAAGCTAGAAGTTCTCCTTTATACTAGCTTCATACTAGTATAACTGGAATATGCCTAGCAATTTCTATTATCTTCAGTATAACTGGGACCCCTCCTTGTAGTATAGTAGCTTTATACAAGTACCTATGCCTAGCAATCTGTATTATCGTTAATATAAGCTAGAAGTCCTCCTTCATTATACTAGCTATATACTATTACAAGCTGAAAAACCCGCGACTTCATCGCTCATTCAATATTCTATGACGTCGAGGACAAAAAATCAATTTTTATTTCAATAATCACACATTGAACATACTTATAACTACCCATTTTTTAAACTTTGAATTTCGAAAATCAGTCGGTATTTCTTTTCTTCTAATATCCCAATCTCCTCATCTATATCCAACAACTCCTTCTCGATGTGTTGGTGAATGTTCGGATATTTTCTTTTTATGTAAGGGGGGAGATATGGCTAGCGTTTCTTTGAAGTCTGTCATTCTAGCTTCCCACGTCCTTGCAAAATTCTTTGATTTTCCTTCTCATTCATCACTGACCTTGAAAGATTCTAATATTTATATGAATGATACCCAAAGTAAAATAATACGCCCCATGATTGATAAACTTGAACCACTCCTCCTAACTATTTCTTCTCTGAATTTGTCACCTGCAATTCTTAACGCCACCAACCATCACCCTAATTTGTATAGAGCTCGGTTTTAACCGCCTAACTCACTCTCCTGATCGTACTCTATGACCTTTGTACCCTCATTACCCGCATCAAAACATCCGTCGACTCTAATTAATATCTATGAAAACTTCAAATTTTTTTCAAAAACGCCAGATATGGTAATACTCAATTCAGAAGAAATTTTGTTTCCTAATTTTATTTCTTCATGAGTGGTCATCTTCCAATCACGATCGACACCGTGAAGAACAAATCTAACCCTTATAGTGCTTAGCCCGAGCCCGTAATTTCCAAAAGTTTCACAATGCTCCTCTACTTGTACAACTACTCTTTCTCAATTATTATCCCATCTATTCTCTGATCTCTGGGCTCCTTCCTCTCCAGCTCGTCAAAACTTTCTTCCATCCTCAACGATTAGTCTGTATGTTTTCTGATTGATACCACGTCATGAAAAACTTTCCCAACTCACTGGATCTACAAAAATCAAGCACTTCCACACTCACCCACATATACCGTCGCTCACTTGTGACCTTACTGCCCGTATTGTAACACGGAACAATATTGAGCAAAGGAATTGTTCACTGTAAACTTATTCACAATCGTCATCGTCCGACTTGCCCTTGTAACACCTCACTCATCAAGGAAGGAAACTACCCGCAGAAGATTACAATGCCGTTATTGATCATATTCCAACTCGATATTAAGCCTTAACGACCCACTCAATACTCTTGTACCCATACGACTCTTCTCGCTCACATCCACTATTCATAATACAAATCAAAAGTTCAACAAATTTATCATCTGTTCTTCTTTAATAATAAAGCAGACAACTCGTTTTTGCTGGTCAATAAATCAAGGCCTCGGCTACAACGATCTAGACCCACTCTCAGCCTCTGCGCTGGAATTGAAACTTTCCTCCCTCAAACGCCGCTTCCTAACTCTTACTATTGATTTTTTTGCATCCATACAGCTCAATTCACGCATCTTCCAATCTACGCACCCGCACTCTGCCGACTCAATTCTCTCCTCCTCTCTCTTGAATCTGAACTATTTAAAAACATCTCGAATTGAACCATCTACCCCTTATCTTATCATCCACTTCTCCATAGCCTCCCCCATATGTCCGACTTGATCTAGCTAATAATCTACAGGATCACAACACTGTATACCGACAACTCATTATAAACATTGTCTCTATGCAAATTTTATGACCCACCAGCCCTACTCTACCGACGGATCTAGTCTGGACTCGAAACAGGCAACGTTTACTTGATTCAAGAAATGATAATCAGTCATTGATTGAAAAAATTGTAGGATAAGCCTTACACTCTTGTCTTCCCTATCTCCATCTCTTTACCTTTAGGTCAAATTTAGGCACGACTTTTATTCAACTAATTTCCCAAATCAACGCATTCATTTATTCGTGCAATCTCTATCATCCGTTAATTATACATCTGTCTACGTCCTGTGGATCCGGATCATTCCCTGAACATAGAGCCCGGAAAAATAAACATTCAAACAAACTAAGAGGAATCGTAAGTGAAGCAGTCCCTTCGACTTGTGTAAGCGTCATAAAGAAATCATTCTCTCCCACCACACAACTGGTCATACGCGTCAACTAATTATCCTCAACCCCCGCTATAAATACACTGTGATCATCCCTCAATCAACCACCAACAACGATTGACTTGTCTTCATATTTAAGAATAATTCATATTCGTGGAACTTCATAATCCTTCCAGCACTTACTCACCTCTTCTTTGTACACACGACTCTCTTCCTTTTACTTTGCAGTATATGTAAAATAACAAAAACTTCTCAAGTCGTCATCTGCTAAGTCGTATGTACTCTGAAATTGTAATAGCGCGTCTCACAAAAAGCCTGAACTATTTCACCAAACCGAAACTTTTCTGAATCTCTGACCCACAATTCCACAAACCATCACTTCAATTTGAATGAATGTTGATATTAACCGAATAATTCACTCGTGCATACTCTATATAACTCTTGCGCATGCGCTCTTGCTGCCGGTATTAAGGCACACCGATTTCATCCAGCAACTCGCTCGGCACTCGTAGAAATACTCAACGCCAGCTTGTCTATACTCTAGAAATGAAATAACATATCTCACAATGAGCTTAAACTACTTTGCCAAACCCAATCTTTTCCATATCTCTCACCCTTAACTCTCAACTTTGTAACTCTACCCATATTACAACACAAAAATTTACTCCGTAGACCCTCTCATCTCTTCACCTATAAGTTTTTTGCCAAACCCAATCTTTTCCATATCTCTCACCCTTAACTCTCAACTTTACCAACCATGACTTCAATGTGAATGGAACCAACTAACTCACTCTGTAACTCTACCCAGATTACAACACAAAAATTTACTCCGTAGACCCTCTCATCTCTTCACCTATAAGTTTTTTGCCAAACCCAATCTTTTCCATATCTCTCACCCTTAACTCTCAACTTTACCAACCATGACTTCAATGTGAATGGAACCAACTAACTCACTCTGTAACTCTACCCAGATTACAACACGAAAATTTACTCCGTAGACCTTCTCATCTCTTCACCTATAAGTTTATTTTTGGCTCGGTCAAAAAATCGTAAAAGTAGCTCCGTACAAAAGTCATTTTTACACGGAAATTAGTGAACACAACTCAACGTGTTCCCTGTCAGAATTACTCGGCCGGTTTTTAAAATTTCTCCTCTTGCTTAGCATTGTGAACGTTGAAATAAAACTTTATGTTCGCATCAATAAACATATGTACAGGAATAGGGATGAGATAGCAGCCAATATACGCTTAACTTTAAAGCTTTATTACATGTTTCCCAACAATGATTTTCTAAATTTTTTTCAAAAAGGTTGATTTCGGAGATCTGACAATGTTATATACGAAATTTCAACTAAATCGATACATTAGGGGAGGAGGTTACTTGGACGAAAATTTTGCAGATGTGCTTTCTAATATAGGAGATAGGAGATAGGATAGGATATAGGATAACTGGAATCTTCGAGCTATAGATGATAGGAGGGGGAGCTCAAAAATTTTCCAAGTCCCAAGGTCATAGGTGATTATGGCTGTATAACTGGAAAATATTGATATACCTAGCAATTTGTATTATCTCTAGTATAAGCTAGGACCCTTCCTTGAAGCACAGTAGCTTTATACTAGTATATGATTAAATAGGAGGGGTCTTGGGGGGGAGGTAGAGGGGATGAAAAGAGGGAGGTCAAAAATTTTCCAAGTCCCAAGGTCATTCTCAAGGTCATAGTTAGGTAAGAAAGTTGCCTCCCGGACGCCGGACGCCAGACACTGGACGCCGGACACGGGACGCCGGACACTTTTTCTTGAAAGACCCCCTGATAAAACAGGTTCCCTGTTAACAATTTCTGATGGCATAAATGAATGAATAAAGATCATTGTTTCATGTCTTTCTCCAGTGGCTCGTGGCTTTTGGGGGCGCACTCACTCTGCTCCTCTGCCCTTCTCTGTAGGTGCAATTTAGAATACTTCAAGAGTAGTATAATCCTAGTCTCTCTTCCTCTCTCTCTGGTGGTGGGGGGAGGGGGGGTAATCGAGTGGTGGATATAATAATTGAAAAGTTGCTAACTAGTGAGGGAACGGGCAGAAAGACGAGTATGGTGACCTGCCTGGATGCTGGTCGAGACTGCGTTTAACTAGGATTTGATTCGCAAAACGATGAACTTGGGCTTTTACAAAAACGGATTGTTTATTGATAAAACAGATCACACTACGCGGTCACCATCTATTGAACGAAATATGACTCTACGATAATTACGATTATTTGGAACGCGCAGACGTTACGATTTTCAGTTATTCATCTGCCCCGCCTCATACAGCTCAATCGCCGTCGATTTATGTATGTACTTCATTTTGCTGACTTTGCTTTGTTTACACTTTTTGACAATGTTTTGCTGTTCGAATCGAGCTACTCTCCGTGGCGCTTATATACCGCGGCCGGGCACCTATGTCTCTACAAAATCTCGCACACCATAACGACCTACGAATAAAGGCGGTATCTCCCATGAAGCTAACGAAGCTGAAGCTTTGGGCGGCAAATTTCTTGAAAAAATTCAGCAAATAATGAGCGCGAAATTTTTTTTTTTGTCTCTAGGGACGCAGATTTGTGGTAAGCTTCGAGGCGGCAAAGATCTTGATCCGCCTCTGGAATGTTGGTGTCGGTTTCTATATGGTAGATACCAAAAAAATAACTTTTGTGAAGGAGGGAAATAGTTGATACTCGGTCCTCCAATTCGAATAGGAAAGTGATGGGCGGATAGAAACCATTAACAAAAACAAGAAACTTGTTGAGGTGTTCCTCAATCCCGGTCCAAACACAAAAATACGTCCTTAACACCTCTACTTTCAACCCACTCTCCAGAACTTCTTTGAGGAAAGATATTATGTTTTAATTCTGTATCTTCCTTATCTCACTTCCCGCATTGGTAAGATTCTTAGGTCCATCAACTAGCCCCCTCTATTCTATCCGTTTTCTAAACTTGGGAGGCTATTCCCTAATGGGAAAGATTCGACCCCATCCTTATCGAAGAGTGGAATGAACTTACTCCGTCGTCGTGGCGACTGTCCTGCGGTGTATGCTGGAGAGACTGGTCGTTCCTTCCGAACCTTTATTTCTGACCATGTGCACACTTACCTAAATACAAAAACAAGAAACCGGAAAAATATGCATTTGCTAGACATCTTCTAGAAAATAACCATTTAACTGAGGATGAAATTGTACTGCATTCCAAAGTCAATTTCCGCCGTCGTTTGCTTTAGAAAATATCGAAACCGCGAACAGAATCAACTACGGTATCATGAGGTTCAGGTGCTAACGACCAAATTTCGATGTCGATTTTAGAATAAACTCTCAAAAAGAAAGAAAAAATTGACTAGATTTTGACAACTAAATCTGGTCGATTGATTCCGTGAGTATTTCCACTCTTCACTGACAATGATGACTGTTCAAAATTTGGTCAATATTTTCAGTCAATTTCTAATCAAAAAATGAGAAAATCAACGTCGAAATCTAGTCAATATGGTTGGCCGGGCAAAAACATGTAGCCCAAAATAATGAAAAATTTTTCCAAGCCATTTAATGTACAATAGAGGACATCTATTCAAAATGGAAATCCGTCAGGATCGCTAACAACGCGCGCGATTTGTTCAACAGTAATCACCAGAATTGTATGAGGTATCGAAACTATGGACGTACGTACATGGGAGAAAAATGTAAAAAAAAAAGTCATCATCTCTCGAATCAAGCGGATTTCAAACGTTTTTTCATCTCATCTAAGTTTTAGAACGTTGTGACGATGGGAGACCACGAAAATCGTCCCCGAGAAAAATTCATCTTTCGATCAAGTATAGATATTCGCACACATTGTAAACTCACACGCCGCGGAAATTCACTCATATTCACATTTCCTCTTCTTTCACTCTCTCTTCGATTCTCTTTCTTTCTTTTTTTCTTTGTCGCACGTGTTTACTTTTTTCCGCACTCTCTTTTCCATCGCCGATGCACGAATATTGAAATCTAAATTGTACTGTCCGATAGGCGCACGCAGTGTCCCGGCCCATTCGAAATATGACCATATTTGGTCATAAGACAATTGTAATTACGAATTTTATGGACAATGGATCGTCGTAGATATAATAATAGATATTAAATAACAACAGGAATACGAAGGAGATACTCATGAGATATATTCCGATAATAATAAGACAGATATCACACAGGTCATAGATCATAAATATACTTATTCATAGCCAACTATAAATGATATTGCCAATAAAGATTAATTGAGAAATTCCAAGTCAACTCCAATAAATGATATTGCCCATACTCCCTCCTTGACGCCGGAATTTCGAATCTTGAAAGCTAAAAATACTATCAATGCTAGAAAACAAAATTATTATTATCATTTTTTTTTATTTTTATTTTTTATTTTTTATTTTACAATGATTTTAAGTATATAAATTTTCTGAATTTTCTATCAACACCATAATTTTTCTTCTTATTTTTTTTTACATTATAATTTTCGAAAATATAAATTTTCTAAATTTTCTTTCGACTTAATTTCCTAATATATAAATTTTTCTTTTTTTTTTAAATTACGTAATTCTCAAAATATAAACTAATTATTTTAATCAATTCTTAAACATCTGAAAACAGAAAAATTCAAAACCACTTTCATTAATTTAAAATTTCTCTCCGAAAATTTTCAAATTTTTCTATAGGTAATGCTTTTGTAAAGAAGTCTGCAATTTGTCTATCTGTTTCAATCCAATATAAATTAATTTCCTTCTTTTCAATCGACTCTCTTATTAAATATTGGAAAGGTTTTTTCGTGATAGACCAATCTAGATATATAAAATAATGCACAGCTTTGCCATCACAGGTTTAAGTATATTTTCACAACGCGACAGGTACATAATACGAGAGTACCTACGTGACGTTTCGCTACCGTCGGTAGCACGAGCACGTCACGTAGGTACTCTCGTATTATGTACCTGTCGCGTTGTGAAAATATACTTAAACCTGTGATGGCAAAGCTGTGCATTATTTTATATCTCTTATTAAATGACTGTTCGGATTTATTAAATGTTTGAGCTTAGGTTTACCACAAGTCTCAGAACATTGGATAGCAGCCATATTATCACAATAAACTTTTGCAGGATATAGACTCTTGCTTAAAACGTGTGTACAAACACCATTCAAAGACATCATTTTGTGTATGGCTTCATTCAAACTAATGTACTCGGCCTCACAAGTTGAGCTAGCTATCCTTTTTTCACGTTTTGTCACCCAATAGATAGTATCTCCAAAAAGTTCAATTACAATACCCATTGTAGATCTATTTGTAATTGGACAATCTTTATAACTTGCATCAGAGAAAACTGTCAAATCTTCACCTGTGCTTCTAAATGTTAAACCATAATCAGAAGTTCCTTTCAAATACCTAAAAATTCGTTTTATTTGAGCCCAGTCATGATTTGTTGGGTTTGTTTGTTTGCGACTCATCATGCTGACTGCGTATTCAATATCTGGCCTAGTACAACTTGCAAGATATCTTAAACCACCAATAGCTTGTCTATACATTGTTTCATCGCCAGCTTTTGTTTCATTTTTCTCATATTTTTCTTTTTCTTTGCGATTTATTACCGATCTTGTTTGCATAGGAGTTTTAACCGGTTTGCAATCGACCATACCAAATTTTTTTAACAATTTTTCCGTATAATTTCTTTGGTTAATTTTGATTGTTTTATTTATTCTATCGCGATCAATATAAAAACCAAGATACGTTGAATAGTTACTTATCTTTTCTTCAGCACATAACTCTTTAAATTTACCTTCAATTAGTTCGGACGCATTATCACAACGTACAAAATGTATTCGATAATCTTTACCTAAATAGTTTCTAGTCGTTTTTATAAATTCTGAAAAACAATCTGCCGCCTCGGATTTCTTTTTTATGCAATATGACATAGCAACACGAGAAAAATCATCAATAATAGTACATTATTGAACAGGAGCGGAAAGTAAGCGATTAACAATTAGTATGTGTTTGCGGCGCGAGGCGAAGCCGAGTGATGTAATTCGTATACGAGTTGATCGCTTACTTTCCAATCCTGTTCAATATACTATTTTAATGTAAGATGAGAGGAAAATCCTCGCTTTTTGTGTGTCTTTAAAGATGACAATCACTCTTTAGCACAAATACTTCCATCATTTTACTCTCTTTTGTTCTTCAATAATTATAATGTTCACGACAATCGATTTCTGCATTGTTGCATCATGTGATTCGTTCGCAAACGTCATTTGCCTCGTGTCTTATCTTCTACACCGGTGTCTCGGAGAGCGAGAGAATAATATTTGTACACTATTTCGTATGTACAAACGCGGTGCATACGCACTCGCAGACAAAATGAGCAAGCCATTCTTTATAAGATCTCGGAGCTGGACTTCATCACGCCAGGAGTACCTACCGGAGAATTGGGGACGAGTGTGATACGCTACTGTTTGCTCTTCACCCTCACTCTCTCCCATACACCGGTTGTAGCAGGTGTGGAAAGTACTTTCCGGCCATGTAAGCTACTTTCCTACAACCTACTGGATTCTCACCTGGGAATGACGTGCTTTCCAACACACAAAGTCACACGGAAAGCGGGGGTTTTCCTCTCATCTTACATTAAAAGTTATTACAAATCGTTTACAACTTGGAAAGGTTTCTGGAGTTATTGGACCCATTATATCTAGATGTATTCGATAAAGTACTTGTTGTGCTCTAGTCCTTATTTCAGTAAAAGGTAATTTTCTTATTTTAGCACGTATACAAACGTCACAATCTAAAATGGATGAATCAAATTTTACGTTTTTAAGAAAATTGCAAACTTTTCCAAGTCTTTGTAAATAATAAAGAAAAGAATGACCTAAACGAATATGCCACCATAAACCTAGGTTCTTAGTTTTATTCACGCCTATATTTTTGTCAACTTCTTCTATTTGTTTATCTAAATTCAGTAAATGGTCCAATTCGTCATCGTCATCATCATTTATCATCACTAAATCTGTCTTCACATCATCCATACTAAACTCTATAATTTCAGAATCGAGTTCAGAATTTTCTCTTGCTAAGATTTCGGCGTTGCGTTTTCTTTGCGATCTTGTTTCCACAGAATAAACTACTCCCTCCGAGTTCAAATTTCCGGAGATTTTGCTGTTCTCATCCTTTTTATCTTTACAAAATTCACTCTCCAGAATCCACATAGGTTTTTTATAAGGTGCTGTGAACAAAATTTTTTCTTTATCTGGATAAAACATCGTTAAAGCTTTATTATCACCTTGAAAAATGTAACCTTCATCAGTAGATTTTCGTAATGACAGTAAATTTTCTGTGACATTTGACGCAAATAATACATTATCTAAGGTGAATGCTTTGTCACCAGGATTAAATTTTAAATCAACTTTTCCTTTCCCTTCTACTAAAATATCTGATTCTTCATTATCATTTGCACTAATAATAAAATTTGGTTTTTCTAATTTTTCAATCGTCTTAAATACCCTCGCGTCATTCATAATATGTTCACTTGCTGCACAATCAGTTATACTCGCTAAAATTAATTTAAGTATCATTTAAATTTGCCATTTTTTCCTTACCTTCGTTGAAGAATCATGTTTCATGTCTTTTCGCCAGTCTCCTTAAGCTCTTCATCGTTGAAAAATTTTCAAAATTTCCAACTTCTTGTTCTAGTATAAGTCAACTTTGGAGTATTTTAGGCTGACTGCTTCCTGGGACGAACGAGCGGACTGGGCCTTACTCGCCCCGCTCGTTTGTCCCGCTTCTTGGTCCAGTACAAGTCCACTTTAGTATATTTCAAGCTGAGTTGGAGGGATTCCTCATAACTACGAGACATTTCAATAGTAATAAGAAAAATACAGTCATGTAACAATTTCTTTTTAACAAGATCGGTTTTGTGTTGCGTCAACACAAAACCGGTCGTGTTAAAAATAAATTGTTACGTGACTGTATTTTTCTTATTTACCATAATATTTCAATCTGATGAGATTACTGGGAGGAACGAGCGGAGCGACCCGCTCGTTTGTCCCGCTTCCTGGTCCAGTACATGTCTATTTTAGTATATTCCAAGCTGATGAGATTACTTGTACTCGCAGATTTCTAGATGACCTCCCAGGTAATTTGAAGGGGGCAAGGGGGAAGGTTTATTTAATTTAATTTTAATTTAATTTAATTTTAGTTCAATTTAATTTTAATTTTAATTTTAATTTTAATTTTAATTTTAATTTAGTTTAATTCAATTTTATTTCATTTTATTTAATTTTATTTTCATTTTATTTTTACTCAAGGGGTGGTACTCGCAGATTTCTAGATGACTTCCCAGGTAATTCACAAAAAAAAATTCAAGTTTATTATTAGGGGGAGGGGGGAGGGAGGGGTTGGTACTTGCAAAGGGTGTCAAAAAAGACATGAAAGATGTCAAAATAGACCAATCGCGTAAACAAGTAAGAACTTGAGAGAAAAAAAAAAAAGATCAGAATTATGGCACACCAAATCAAGGTGATATTTTGAATATTATATCGAATTTTCATTTTCAATACAACAAAAATTACTTCCAAAATTTTCTTTTTTGATTTACTCTTCTCAATCGCCGTTTTGCAAATCAAAATAATATTATGAGATAAACATTGTAAAAATGTTGGTATCATTCAACAACAGCCTTGACACTTGATATAAGAAAACAGTCTTTGGTATTGAGGAAAAATTTACTGTAAAAGTTACAAACGCAAATAATGATGGCTGTAACTTATAATCAAGTTGAAATTCAATTTTTGTAAACATTTCTGTACCGTATCATGTATAATTACCAGTTTCATGATGTTGGGATTCGTGGATATAAGAGTGGGTGATGCGAACGAGAGAAGGTGGCGACAAACATTATTAATAAGTAGAATAATTGAATCGTCGAAACTACGAGCCATATTGATTTGGGAGAGGAGGAGGCACAAGGCACGTATAACAAATAGAAAATTTTTGGTCGTGACTCACAAAACACAAAATATATATTGTCGAGAGTAAAAACACACGAAAATGTTTTTTGAGGAACTAAATAATGATGCGTGATAAAGACAACACTGTTATAATAATGGAGTAAGTTACGTAACCTAAAAAGTAACCTAAAAAGAACGCGTACTTATCTTTCCTCTTTTCGCATCATTATTTCCTCGCAGTGAAATCCTATACAAAGACATCATTATTTTTTGCAAAATATTTTTGACACGTTCAGGGTGAAGCTGAACGTGTTACAAATTAATAAAATCACAAAGCATGAATACAATACAGTGTGTATGCTGTATAAATGTGGTTATACCTAGCCTATATGCGTCAGTATTGAGCCAAATTCCGAGGTATGGAAACGGTTTGGAGGATAACATTAATATTTAATTAAAACAAACCGAAAGGAAGTGAGATCTATATATGTTTATATAAATATATATATAAAACATTGAACGAAGAAAAAGAAAAAAGAGAAAAGTTAAGAAATAAAAATGTAGACAACGATAACTGCAATCGGCCGGTGCGGCGGTGTAGGTTGTGGATAAAGCACTGGTCACGCACACTTCTTATATACATTTTTTTTCTCTCTCTCTCTGTTTTTTTTTTCTTTCTTTCTTTCATTCTTTTTTTTTTTCTTTTTTTTTTTTTCACTCGAAAAATTTGAGTTAGACTACTATAGTCCTCCAACATCACAACCCTTCTTTCATCTCGTTAATTGATGAGCTGTTCTTTATTTCGGTTAATTCTAACATGATTTTCCCATTAAGCGGTCGTTCTCCTGGCTTCGTTTAATGAATGTATTGCGGGATTTTGTCTTTATTTATGTCATTTCTTTGTCCACTCTATACAGGCGTCGCGTTTTACGAAGTGCTGGAGTGGTTCCTTCCCTTCTTCGCGGTTCGTTTTTAGATAACCCTATTAAATGTAAGTATTTTCCATTCATCGTTTGTAGTAATTGATATTATCCGGATCGAGCATTACAAAATGATTCGATGTGATGTTTTATACTGTACATATGGTGTGTATATATAAGTATATAAACACACATAATATAGGTATGTTAGAATGTTTTTCGTTTATATTTCCGATCGTTTCTCTTTATCGATATTCGAAGCGTAAAGCCTATATAATACACAGCTACAAGCTGCAGGTAAACGAAGATGGTATCGATAATTAAAAAATAATTTGACCGTTATTCGTACAGTAGGTTCTCTTTTTCATTTATACTATACTGTATACCTATACCTACGCTATAAATGCACGCAGTCACCATATTAAACGACGAAGACGACGACGACGACGACGACGACGACGACGACGACGACGACGACGAAGACAACCACAACGACTAATCCTTGTTCAAGCGATCGAACAATTTTATCGATTTTACCGATCGCGAATAAATTTATTTGTCTACCCTCGCTCCATCATCCATATGAGAGCGTCTTTCCACTATAGTATACTCAAACATACTCACGAAATTCAGATATATTTATATACTATTATTATTTATTGTAAGCACACGTGGTAGGTTTTAGTCTATATATTCCTACATCCTACTAACATGATTGTGTTGACATAAAAATTGGGAATTAAAAAAGCGAAAAGGGGGGGAAGGGGACAAGCGCCACGATAAATTCACGCGATGCAGAAAAGAAAAGGAAGGCTGATTTACTTTTCATCAATCAATTCATCTCGATTCTCGAGTGCAGCTTGGTGCGCTAAAGAAACTCAACAACATTCCACTACCCTTTTGGTCAAGAAAATTTTCTCAACATTCTTCCGCTCATCATTGGTGTATTACGTATACGACGGGTGATACCGCACTAATATTAAATGAGAAAAAATTGGATCCAATAGGCCTAATAAGGAAAGATTGAAAAAAAAACATTCAAATCATATAAGTATGATCAGTTCAGTTCGTATTAAATTAGATAAAACTATTACGCCACATTTTTGTATTTTCTACAGAATTTTTCAATTTGACCCACAGGACATCTAGTCTGAAACATTCTAGAGAATTGTACTCGCGAAAGGAAAAGATATAAGTGTTTATATGATTAGGTACCTAGATCATTCATTGTAGCTTGCAATTAAGACAAGTTGAAGGCACCGGCACCAATAAACCTCGAATAATACATGCGAATAATGAATGAAAAATATCGATTTATTTTGGCTTCTCCAAATAGAGTAGGTATAACCCCAACAAAATTAACATACGTGCTCATAATGCCTCAAATAGAGAATACAGAAAATAATTGAAGTGAGAATTTGTCGAAAGCCATCTTATTAATTCGACGGCAGTTCCGCAAAATAAATTACTCATAATTATAGGTATATAATTTTCCGTCGAGAATAATATTCCGATTTAATTGATTTATACATGATAGGAAGGAGAAATTGGTAAAGTGTTGACTCTCGAGCTATACCTACCTACATAATATACGATAGGAAAGGATTAGAATAATTTTGACTCTCGAAGTCGAACTGTATATGATAGGAAAGAGACTTGGTGAGATCCCGACTCTCAAGCTGTATATTATATGATAGGATAAGGACGTATATGTATACGAGTACATATGATAGGAGTGAGATTTCAAATGCTGACTGCCCCTCAAGCTTTATACTATGATCGAACCAGATTTGAGCTTGACCTATTCGCTTCGGGCCAGGTATTTTTCAGTCACGTCTTTTATTGGCACATTATGTACGTTGACGACATTTTGTACGCGTGGACCGGTCGTACGGAGCGGAGCTCCTTATTTAGTTTTTCGCTCACTTGAACAGCCAATACTCCTCCATAAAATTTACGCCGCAAGTTGGTGGCTCCTCTATAAATTTTCTGGACTTGACCATATCTGTCATTGACGGCGTCCTCGAATTCGGTATTTATTACAGCAAAGATAATTCGACCGATATTGCTGTTCACTAATCGTCCTCTGTATCTTTTTCCCACAAAATAGCTATACATACAGTATTCAATAGCCTTGTACATCGCCGTACACGCATCCCTCTGAGTAAGACCACTCTCCAGAGGAAACTTGTATGGTTCGAAGGAGGCTCACAAAAAAAAGAGTCTCGACTCATGATTCTCCCTCCCCCGAGATTCGCACCCTGATAGTAGGAAACGGTGGACTGGGTTGCCGTTTCTTGATAAGTCTTCACCGGAGTTGGGCCGCATCCTCCGTCCCTTCGGTTTTCGGCCGGCGTGTTAAAATATTAATATTGCTAAAAATTTATTAATTATTAAATTAAAAGACCCCATTCCGAGGGCTGAGAGGGAAAGGGTTTGTAGGGTGTCCTGGTGTTTACTTTACGAATGACTAGCCGTCAGCTCCAGATTAGATTGGACGAGCACAAAAAAGCTTGCGGGGGAAAAACTCACGCAGTCGCGTGAGTAGTACACGACCTTTCCTTTGACTAATCAAAACTCATTGGAAGAATTATTTCTAGTATCCATTCATACATTTTATTTACTATTCTCTCGTCACACCTTTTCTTCCAAAAAAAAAAAACAAAAAAAATTGGCAAATGTTTAAAAATTTGGATAGTTACTAAACGACAGCCATTGATGATCATGAAGGTAAGCATTTTCCATTCATACATATTGTAGAAACACATAGGCCTAGATGAATTACTATCGGCGATTAAGCTCATCCGATCCTCGAACAAGTTGTGTAGGCGCACATGTTCAGATATAAGACTATAACTTGCTTGAGTCGTGAAATGATAGGTAGCCCCTATACATCCAAGTAGTTTTAAGGAGATCCGCAGACAAAAAAATACTTGTAAGTCTAAATATAGGTCTATAATATTATTATAAATAAGAAAAGCTCAAGGTATTGCAAATTATTGAAAGTGATCTAAGACCTCGAAAATGTCGAGAGAATTTACCACTCCCTCCCTCCGTCAACCTTGCCATGGATATACTGTAATACCTCATTTTTCAATCTAAAAAAAGTCAATAAGAATAAACAAGAGCTTCACAATTACTCTTCCCTATAGGTACGTTTTTCCAAGCCTAGTATCGGTTTTGATGAGTTTACAAAATTTCTAGAAATATTGTATTCAAGTCGTCTGAAAATCATCTGTGAAGTAGCTGAATATTCATAATATGTGAATTCAAAGAGGGCTTTCATGTTCTGATGAAATCATTATTCTGAAAATTTGAGTTCAGATGACCGACTGAAGAAACAATTTGAGAGAAATGCTAACCTAGTCGCACCACGAAAAATGGTCAAGAAAGAATAGGTACTGGCGAAGGAAAATGTAACAATCGAATTTATTCCAATTTGTTCGGTCCTAGAGAAATTTTTTTTTGAAATGCTGGGAGTACTTTCCAAGATGTTGGGATATACAAAAGGTTGACTTCGGTGTGAGAAATCGCAAAATTTTTGTCAGAATTTTGATGACTCCTATCTTTGTTTATTATGATGATTATATGGAACTAATGACCCTCTGGATAGTCATGCGGCAATATCGAAGTGCGGTGCCGTGTCTATTCGTATTCCAACATTATCCACCTTTTGCCATACCTCATCTTTCGAGCTGGAAAAAGTCGGTAAAAATAAATAACAGCTCCACACGTACTTTTTCCTGTATGTTATTTCTAGCCTAAGATTGATCTACGAGTTCTACACTGTACAATGAACTGAACGGATCGGCCGATTCGTGGTCACCTTTAATTACGAAAGTCTAACAAGCATCGAATCACCAATTAGTCAACCCTTCATCAGTCTTTCCTTCACGTACCGAAAAATCCACCCGAACCTCGTCCACACACGGGTCTAACCTCAAATCTCACTTAAGAAGCTATAGTGCTAATCCAAATTGAAATCGATACTCCCATCTCTCTCTCTCTCTCTCTCTCTCGAATCCTAGACTGCAGGTGCACATCTCCAGACATAATTCTTCCAGGTTTTAAAGGAGACAAACAAATTCATCCACTACAGATACCTATATTCGTAGATTCTTTTATAGCTAAAAAAAATATCGGTGACACCCGAACAAGTAAGAGAAAGAATGACGAAGTGGTCGCAAGTGTTTCGCCGCGCGCGAGCGTTTGGGAATCACGCTCGAAAATTTTATATTCTGTCTCGACCTATCAATATAGGTATACCTACACTTTCACGATATGTCCGGTAGTGAGTACCGAAATCCGACAGCTGTTGTCCGGAAGCGGTGGATCAGGCTCCCGTTTTTGGGTAAGTTCTCTTCCCAATTAAGTCGTATCTTCCACCCCTTCGGGCTCCATCCAGTGTATTACAATCTCAATACTGTAAGAAGCCTCTTTATCAAGCTGAAAAAGTGGGGTTTATAAATTGGAGTGTAATGATTGTAATGGAGTTTATATAGGCGAGACTAGCCGCCAGCTCAAAATTCGCGTAGAGGAGCATATTAAGAAGTGGGAGTTATAGTTTAGTCTCTTGAAATGGATGCGCAAGAATATTCGTTGGCCGGAATCCAAAAGTCCTTTGTTGAAAATCAATGTACCCGCTAACCATCTTAACACCTCGCTCGAGGTGCTTGTTTCTAGCAAATGGAACGCTTCAAACAGTACAGGCAGCCACCTCGAAGATGACCAATTTACGTACATATGGGCGAATGTTAGCGTCAGGGACTAGCCGCAATATTGAGGATTTGAGAGTAGGGATCCAATGAATCGCCAAATTGACACCTAAAACTCAGAGGGAAAGAAACAAACCAGGAAGAACCAGTTGCCAACGAAACAGAGCGCGAAAGAAAGAATTGGCGACAAAATACATTCAAACCATCAAGAGGAAAGAAGATCTTATTCAAACAAAAGTATTCAAATCAAAAAAAAAAAAAATAGTATCAGCTTTTGAACGCTCAAAATCTAGTCTTCAATTTGTAAGTTTTGTTTTTCCCCCTCTTTTCGGGACTAGGTAAGTTCATTGTGGTAAATTCACCGAAAATAAGTTGACCTTGATACCTACTAATTAACCTGACGGGCAATTCATTGAAACATTATTCATCGAAATAAAATTCATCGAAAAAAAATTACAGAAGTTCTACAGGAAAATTTTTCCTTGCGCGTAAATTATTGAACAATACAAATTGACTATTCTATTACAAATATTTATGTGAAATTAAAGTCATCATGAATTAAAATGATAATTTACTGTAAGTATATAAAGGGTGTGATTTATCGGCCCGAGAAACAGAACAATTATAAGAAACAAAAGAGAAGATAATGATGAATAACAAAATGAAATAAAAATGAAAAAAAAAAAAAAAAAAAAAAGAGAAAAGAGGGGGGGGGGAATAATAATGAAAAATGAATGAGTAAAATAATAAAATAATATCCAGCTCTCCCAGGTACTTAAGCCAAGGCCACATGAAAAGTTTTTCAAGACACCAAGTTGAAAAAAAATTTATAGGCCATTGCACGTCTGCAATGGCAGCGGGGAACCCGCAACTCCCTGGTCCTCCTCCTATCATATAATAGCCTAGTTTCCGAGACTTGAAAATGATGACGTAATAAATTGAACGCGCTCGCGATCACGTTGGCGCGAAAATGCCCCTTCAGCAAATGAGTTGGTGGGGCTCATTCTCAGTATATGTACTAGGCCTGATATAATGAAGGCTGGAGGTTGAAATTTTTCCAAGTCCCTAAGAATATTGATAATATTATAAAGCGCTACACGTCGCGTCACGCAGTTCACAGAAATTCCCGGACGCGGACGTTTTCTGAGGATGTAATCCCTAATCCCCCTAACAAAATGGATAGCGTGTTCCCCACTAAAAAAAAAAAAAAACCTAGAAAAAACTGAAAAAAAAAATTTTAAATGAATAAAGATCAATCATGTTTTATGTACTTCCCTTTCTCAAAAATCTAGTATAAGTCTATTTCAGGATATTTCAAGATGATAGATTTCGGGTGTTCCAAGCTAATAGCTTGCGGGTAGCTCACTCGGGTAGCTCACTCGCTCTGCTCGCTCACCCCCCCTTGCTCTTGTATAAGTCCAGCTTGGAATATTTCAAGCTAATAGCTTTTTGTGGTTAAGTATACAGTTTGTATAAACTGACTAGCTTTTTTTATACAGTATACTAGAGTACGAAGGGAAAGGGGGGAGGGGGGAGAATGTCTTCAAATACAAGACATAGGATGCCTAAGCCTGCCAGTATGAACTGACTAGATCCATTTATACAGTATATTGTAGTTTTGATGATTGGCCCACACTCCCCCCCCCCCGACACCCTATTATAAGCCTAGTTTAAGACCGGTAACATCCTAGTATGAAGCTACAGTAGTATAAAGTTATCATTTAGTGTAGCTAGTATATGTATAAACTGGGCAAAGTGAACTCGCAAATTTTTGAATCACTCACCGAGTAACGAGGGTGAAGGGGGGGGGGGGAAGGAGGAGGAACCACTCGGAAAATTTCAAATTGGGGATCAAGGCAGAGTAAAGATATGAAATATGTGAAAAATAAAATTGTTCTGTTCATCTATGATACTACTCAGACTCTGAAGGAGACGTCAAATGACGTTCAAACGTTAGAATAATAATACTCATTTGACAACGCTTATCCTCATTTGATTTAATGGGCAGCGAGCAGGGTCGAGGTTTTTCTCCTTTGAATTTATGAAACTTATCTTTGCGATCGAAAAAATTTTCTTCATTTTATATCATACTCGCGTACAGCTATTCTGCATGCTACAACGAATGATAAGTTACTCGACTATTATACTAATTATAAGAAAAATATAATGTGATGAAAGGATAAAGACGACGACCTTATTATGATGATAATGCGAGAACAAGAACGAAAACATTAATATAGTATACCTACGATATATTATGTATACTAATAATCACGTCTTCAACGTCTCGGGAAGAGCAGCAATTCTATCTCATTCAACCGATCTGTTCATCTTCTTCAATTTATTTATCGTGCGTACGCTGCGCTGCGCTGCGCTGCGCTGCGCTGCGCATTCGCCCTTTGTAACGCGGACGCATATTTTCAAGTCAGTATCAGCTTAGAAATTGTCGCGTGCGTATACTGTTGGTCATACTGCACAGAAATGAATACTGCGGTACGTCGAAATGAATCGCATTAGATGTGTTGCCTTCCGAAAATGAGGCATGCAACACCATCGATTGGCGGGAGATACATTTTTTCAGTGAGTAAAACGCAGGCAGAATAAAATCCAAGTTCTTTTTATACAATCTTCTTCAAAGTCTTGCAAACGTGAATACTCGTACATAGGCCTACGTACGTAGGTATAATAGGTAGTAGGTACGCGCAAAATGTTATTCGGGGAACATACAAATTCTTGGCTCAGACGCAGCGACGCGACGGGGTCCCAAACGGCCATCAGAACTTCTGTTTCACGACAATATTGTTAATTTTTTCTATCGTGCAGGGGAAATGCCACACGCATCGAGAATCGATATAAAGGAATCAAAATACTGACTGAGCATCAAAAATATCAAACAAATTTTGATTTCTTTCGCATTAATATTTTACTGACTTTTCCAATTGGAAAAGTGAGGTATTACACCCATAGCAAGGTGAACAGGGGGAGGGGGCAGTGAATTTTCTCGACGTTTTAGAGGTCTTAGATCGGTGTCCGGAAAATTCATAGCTAGAAAATTGATAGCGCGAAAATTGAAAGCAGAAAATTGAGGGCTGGAAAATTGAAAGCGGATGAAAACTGAAAGCAACGAAAATTGATAGCAGCGAAAATTGAAAGCAGTGGAAATTGATAGCAGGAAAAAGTTTAATGCAGTAAAAATTTGTAGTAGATAAAAAAAATGAATCGTTTGAACATTAAAATTGCAGCTTTCTCCAACGCTTGCCTCATCGGTGGCTTCATCTGCTGCCAGAAAACGCAATACCAATCCCTGAAGCCGCTTAGCACTGTCCCTGTACTTCTTTTTCTTCCTCCTTGGTTCCTCCCTCACAATTTCCTGCTCATACTTAGCCTCCATTATTAATTGCTCCCTTTTAATAGCTTGGAAGAATTCAAAGATGTTCGGGTGGACAGTGAATGAAAAATAATTGTATATCCAAGAACAAAGTCATTTACCTTCGTTTAGGAATGATTTCATTTTTATAAAAACAATAATTCTCTTTTCTGTTACTACTGAGGATGCGCAAAGCAAAAATATCCGCAAGAATATCCGTTAGCAAGAAACCAAAAGTCTTTTTTTTTTCCTTCTTCTTCTCTTTTTGAATAGATTTAAAATGAAAATCAACCCGCCGACCCTCCTAACACCTCGCCCGAGGTGCTTGTTTTTTTATACTGTCCTACTCGTCACGGCCTTCGAAAACGATAATTTTATTTTGTACGCGAATGAACGTCAGGTATATTCGTTTAATTAGTTTTATCGCGAACCGATTTTCCGGTTTGATCAGGCGCGCAGCTCACAAGTTTCACAAGTCTTTCGAGTAAATTCACAAGATGATGCAAGCTGCGCACTGTATCTCGCCGGCCGGCCCCTCCAAGTGAGGGAATGGGAATAGGCCCGTGCTACGTAGGTATTCGAAAGAAATGATTCAAAACTTACCTATTTAATAAAAGATAGAGGCTCTGCTCGCACATTAAATGATATACCTAAATTTATTACGAACCCCTCCGAACAACCTATTCATTAAAAGATTCAATACTGCCATAATAAATGTAAAGGAAAAAAACGGCTTACCTAAATATTCTAAAGCGGTTTTTCATGACGATGTCTGTAATCAACAATATTATACGTGTTCATTTGGTTAAAAATGGCTACCCTCAGCATTTCATTTGATCAGTATTTAATTTTAAGCGCTACTGAGCAACTGTAAGAATTTGCTTCACCTGAATACAGAATGTGCAGGGATGCAAGAGAGCACATGAGACTCAATATCACGAACAAAAACAAAAAAGGCATCATTCGGTCATGTCGGGCGTGCAGAAGTGATGAAACACCTTCGAATGTACATATACATGCGTATTATAATATTTTTATTATGTATAAGAGCAGAAGGCGTTTTTATGTCCCGAATGTTCTCAGCCTGTACTCAATATTATAGAATGGAATTTGCACAAAATAATATATAAATATTGAACCGATGAAGAACCTTTTAGCATCCGACTGTCGATTACTGATACGCAGTACATGAAAGCTATAACTAAGCTTTGAAGTCGACTTGCATGTGTGTCTACGTATGGGTGAATGTTCCGCGTGCGCGTATCGGTTATCGTAAATGCGTGTTCGCCAAATCAGTATGACCGGTTAAGAAACATTCTTTGTATTATGTATATTACGTAATTCAGTTTGCGTTCTGCGCTGCTTTGCGATACAAATCGGCTGATGTCTGATACCCTTTTACCAATGTCACGTCATACCAAAACTGCCTCCTCCGCCCGCCCCTCAGCACTTCCGCGTCATCTGCAGACTGCCTCCTACGCTGCAACCCACAGCACGTGCTGTACATTATGACGAGATTGTAATATTTTGCTCTACTCAATGGCGAGGGTGATTCTCATTCACATCATTGCGTCAGATTCCTCTGTAGTTATTTTTCCAACCAGTTTATTGTGTTTGATTTCGCAGAGTCGCATGGTATTATTAATTTCAGTTTTAAATGTTTCTTGCAAAGTGGCGTAATAGGCCTCCTGTATTGTAGTTTCATATAAATTTTCATGTTCGGCGGTTTCTTGCAAAGTCGCGTAATACAGTATAGTTTTTCGAGTACTGTCTGCTTTTTGATATCCAGCTAGGTGGTGTTCGGTCATCTGCAGACTGCCTCGTTCGCTCCACGAAGAAAAAGAAACTTATCCGTGTCCTGCACGCGCAACACAGGGAGAGATGAGAATTGGCTACTCAAATCCAAAAGCAGGAGACGATCGAAAAATCGTCGCCGAAGAAATTTCGACGAAATTTTGAGACGACGCTACGCTACATCTAAATTTCTTCAGCCATCGCAAAGTCGCAGAATAATAATACTTATGTTAATACAGTATTTCAGTTTTGGATGTTTCTTGCAAAGTGGCGTAATAGGCCTACCATATTGTAGTTTGATATCAATTTTGATGATGTTCGACGGTTTCTTACTAGGAATGTACTTTGAAAAAATTTCCTGGAAAATTACTTGAAAAGGAAAGAAATTTATTTTACTTTTCCTTCCCAAATTTCCAGTTTTTTCAGAATCATACGTAATTTGATTTTCTCAGTTTCTCAGTTCTCTCAGGCTAGAATTGCAATTCTCGGCTAAGTAAAAGGCAACTGCAGAAAGGTACTAAAGTACGCCAACACGTTACACAATATTATGTAGTAGATCGCTGTTCCCCTTCTTCGCTCTTCAAGGATGATCTTAGTCCTCTTCTTCCTGCAAATCTGGATGTTGATGGTACACATGTGTCGTGAAGGCCATAGCAAAGCTAGCATAAAGCTAGAATACAAACTGGGTGTACAGAGTACAGAGCTGTAGAGCTATATAAATTCGGTCCAGTGACGACGTGGATCTTTTCCATGGAAATCCTCTACGCGCTTACCTTCTGTACATATTCGAAGATTTTGTCATTGTTGAAATATACAATTCAAAGAAACGACTAATTATTACGAAACGCCTTTTACGCTGAACACTGGGCAAGGCAAGTTGAACTCGTGGGATGGACTCGCAAATTTTTGAATCACCCACGCCGGAGTAACGAGAATAAAGGGGAGGGGGTACGCGCGTTGTGGGTTGAAGGGGGGCACTCGGAAAATTTAAAATTGAGGGTCAGGATAGAGTGAAGACATGAAACATGTCAACAAAAAATGTTCTGGCAGAGCCAAACAAATAAATCTTCTGGCGGAACCAAATAGAAATAAAAGATCATACTATAGACATGTATGCGCTGTTCCTATGTGAGGTTTCCATTTGTCTGCTTTCATCGTAAACCTGGTAGGTATTTTTTATATTCGGCAATCCGGCTGAGCGGCTCACGAGTTAGATCCTTGTCTAACCTGCAGCCGTTTAAATGGATTACACAGAACGAATACTCTGGTACGCGAAGCAAACTTTTATCATCTTCACTACACCTCAATACATACCAGCAGGCTCTTTCAACTAGTCCAAGTCCAGTTTGCAATATTTTAAGCCAATAGCTTTTGTGGGCTTGGACTACCTACTTAGTATAAGTTCGGTTTCGGATATTTCGAGCTAACGTATAATAGTTTTTCGGAATTGAAGTAGATTGAAATTCTGACGATTTCGTCGGAAGAAGAAAATATTACGGTAGATATACTTGTACTCCCAATATCACAGGGTGTACTAGACGCAAGAAGAGAACAGGAAAATTCACAGGTTCTTTTACAGAGCTGAATGAGAAGGAGCAGGGAACTTTTCCAATGGGATATTTCGCAAGGCTGTCACTTGCCCGCGAAATCACGGGCATCTGCTCGCGAGGAATCTATTTTTACGGGCGCTTTGTGCCCAGCACGCCCGCGCCTATCACAAATCGCGGGCAAGTGGTAGCCTTGGTATTTTGGAAGAAACTTCTGAGTCTTATTGTGTTTCTAAGTGTTACATAATTATTCTGCTCCTTGAAGGGGCAGTGTTTAAAGCATTGCATATCTGGCTCATTAAAGGGGCCAAGCCGATTGGTGTATGAAGCATTGAAAATCTAGTTACTTGAAGGAGCTATCCTAATCAGTCTGTATACACTAAATACACTGAGTGAATACTGATGCGTCATCTGTACTGTACCTCCACATACCAGGATGGTTGCAATAATGAGTCCACAGTCCATCAGTTTAGAATGTTTCAAGGTAATAGTTTTCAGGGGGCGCATGGTTTAGTATAAGTCTACTTTAAATATTTCAAGCTAATAGCTTTAGGGTAGCCAATTTCAAGCTTATAAGTTTTGGGTAGCTCACTCGCTCCGCTTGTTAGCTCCCCTTCTTGTTCTAGAATAAGTCCAGCTTAGAATATTTCAAGTAGATAGCTTTTTGTGGGCATAGTCTAGTACGAGCGCAGAGTATAAACAGAGGTCGTCTTCGCTGGTTAATGAGGACGGTCGTCATCCAAATTTGTAAGTTAGGTTCGCCTAACGCTTTGAGTGCACGTGAATCTCCGCAAATAGTTTACACTAGGTACGCAAATTATTGTTAAATGTTGCGGATTTACCGCTTGTTTAACTGTGTTAGATGAACCTAACTTACGAATCTCAATGATGCTCGAGTCTCGAGCTCTTTTGGACAAGCTCTGTTTACTTTGTAAGTATAAGTCTATTTTATAGAATATTTCAAGCTAATATAGCTTCCGGGTGTTTCAAGCTAATCAAGCTAATAGGTTTTGGGTAGCTCACAATGCTCACGATACACAGAAGAAGCCTGTTGGTATTCAAACTGACTAGATCCGTTTTTACAGTACATAAATTATATTTTTGATGATTACCTACGTCCGGACACCCTATTATAGGCCCTTGTTTAGGACTAGTAAAATTTCAAGAGGAAGAGGGGGGGGCGAGATTATCCTTCTATTACATACATATAATTATAATTCAAGACTGCTAAAATTCTAGTACAGTATAAAGTTAAAAAGCCAATATAAACCTAGTATATAAACTGGGCAAGGTAAACTCGCAGGGTGAACTCGCAAATTTTTGAATCACTTACGGAGTAACGAGAGTGAAAGGGGACACGCGCAAAGTAAGGTGAAGGGGGGAGGGGCACTCGGACCATTTCAAATTAAGGGATCAGGGCAGAGTAAAGACATGAAACGAATCAATAAATATCATATTTCATGTATTTCTCTTTCTCAATAATATAGCAAGTATTTTGCTGTTGAGTGTCAGTATGGCCATTAAAATGGAATTTACATAATGAATGCTGACACGCTTAGCAATCTGTATCATCTGTACTATACCGCAGCGCACATACCACGGTGGTTGCACTTCTCCTCTGGTCAAGTATTCAAGTCCAGTTTAGAGTGTTTCAAACTACATAATAGTTTTTGGGTATTTCAAGGTAATAGCTTTTAGGTACCTCACTCGCTCCGCTCGTTTGCCCCTCTCCTTGGTCTATAGTAAAAAAAATCGCAGTCACACTGTACCTTTAAAATGAATGATCGAGTCATTCAATCATGAGTCAAAATGTACGTAATGTTTTCCGTATTAATCAATTCAATAAGACTTACGGTAGCGTTAACAACCGACGAGAAATCAGCTTCGATCCCCGCTGAAGATTATAATAATAGAAGTAGGTAATGTGTAAGAATTCTTGTATAGGTAGTCATGTATGCTTTTTTTTTTATAAGTAACACATTTTTCGCACTTCATTGGAGCATTTTCTGTGAGTAGTCAATATTCTGCAAATTGCATCGCGATTACTGTCGACAACAACCGCGGTGACTGTCGATATTTTTCTAAAGTTTTGTTCGTTAATGGTGCCTGTTTCATATTTTTTTGTTAAAATGTCAACAAAGAATCAAGATTTACCATTATACAGGTGGAAACCAGAATAATTTTTTTCTTACGCCAAAAGCGATCGAGGACCTTTAAAAACGTCGAGAAACTTGTAACAAAATTGATATGTATTTTACTTTTTTTTTACCCGAAAAAGCGACAAATATAATAATATGTAATATGTATATAGTAATATAGGTACGAATAAAAACAACAAAATCAATTTATTAAAATATCAGTTACAAAGATAATTGTACCATGTATTACGTTTACATATTAATGATTGCACAATACTTTAGCAGGTAAAATACACTATTTTGTATAATAAAAAACTAGGAGAACATAGGGAAGTGGAAGGAGATTAAATTGAGAAACATATATATACTGCAGGTAGGTAGATACAATACCCGCGTACGCTCTTCAAAGTGACACGCTTCCAATAGGTTTTTTTTCTTTCTTTCTTTCTTTCTTTCTTTCTTTTTACAATCATCTATTTACAAACAATAATTTCTTTTGAAAAAATTTAAAAAGTGCACAAAATAAAATTCTCATTATTACCAGCCTACTTCGCGCATAATATTTCATTCGAATTGAAATTTTGAAATTTTGATGTAGGCAGTACTCTCGTGAGCAGAGTATACTCGAAGAAGTATACCTCACGCATCGCAGGTGTACGCGGAAAAGAAAAAATTCTATTCGAGATTTGTTTTCTCATAGTAGCGGCACGGCGTTGCGTTGCGTGGCGTGGCGTGGCGTGGCGTGGCGTTCGAAACAATCAAATACGTAGCCTATAGTACAATGAGCCACACGTAATCGTATTTTTTATGCAGTAAAATTTTAATATACTTGAATAAAGTTTTCAATTTGTATAGAAGGTGTGGTGTACTTTGCAAATTCGCCGAAAACAATCAGGACTCATCACTCGTGAAAGTCTACACTAGGCGCCTTCTTTTACTCGCATCGTCGATTACGCCATACCATACAATAGATACCTCACCTCCCCCCTCTGGTGTACGCAGCGAATCATCTTTGGAAATTCCTATAGGTATACCGGGTGAGGTGAAATGATGTTACAAGGTAAATAGGAATTTTCGCTAAATCCGCCGTAGCGCGAAAACGTGAAACGTTAGACAGATAGTTTGAATGTACGAAATTTGTATTCCAATTTTATCTTTAATTTGAGCTACATGCGAAGTTTCTACGACTTTTCTGAGCCGAGTTATGGACCAAAATGTGCCGAAAATTGACTAATTTGCAAAGATTTTTGATATAAAACATTGAAAAATCCCCCACTTTCAAGCTTCATGGGGTTATTTGGGTACTTTTTTCGGAATCAGCGTTGAATTTCACTTTGGAATAAGATACAATGAGAAAGTTGGAACAATTTTAAATTTTGGCAAGTTGATGAATTTTTGGCACATTTTGGTCCATAGCTCGGCTCAAAAAAGTCGTAGAAACTTCGGATGCGGCTCAAATTAAAGATAAAATTGAGATATAAATTTCGTACATTTAAACTATAAGTCTAACGTTTCGCGTTTTCGCGCTACGGCGGATTTAGCGCAAACTCCCATTTAACTGGTAACATCTTTTTGCCTCACCCTGTATAACAATATTGCGAGTTTAAACGACCTCTACTCATAATACAGTAGTTGTCGACGGAAGACGGCGCGCGGGAAGAAAGTACGCGTACATGCATCATACGTAATTACTAATTATTATCGATTTGTTTTTTAAATCACTTTGATCGTGAAAGAGGCGGCGCGATCATACTTGTACATTTTGTAAACAAGAAAGAGGAGAGAGAGAAGGAACGGAGGAAAGAAAGTGAAAAAAATAGTAAATGTACAATTATACAGATCATAATACGGAGGTACTTAATACCTACACTGATGAAAAACGTCAAAGAGAGATGAAGACAAGAAAAATAAGAGAAATAAAAAACGTAATCGAAAAAACAATCCGTATTGATAGAAATTTGGAAATCTGGAGCGGACTCATACGCGAATTAAATTCAGATTCACTGATGCTGCAGTGACATAGGACGAGTTGGATATCACTATCTGGTTCTTCAACGCGTAGTTCATGGTTCTAGGAGTGCGTTGGTAGATCATATAGTCCATCTGTACAGCAGTACAAGGGATGAAAGTTATCGTCATAACTATATACAGGAAAAAATTATGATCTAGGTAGAAGACAACTTCGATACGTACGGAGAAACCTCTTAGAATTTTCAAATTTTCGTATATTAGGTTAGTAATAACTTGTCTATACATCCACGGCGCGGCGGCATCTACATCATTGAAAAACGGGTTAGGGTTAGACTGATTGATAGAACGGATAGGCCTAATGCGCGAGGTGGTATTATTACAGGGCTTTGCAACCAGTAGTATAATACCTGCCACCAAACTAACTGATGCGCGATGATATTGTTCATGTAGCGTAGTACATACCTACATTTATACAGTAGGTACACTCTCTACAGTAGAATTATAATATTGTTATTACAGTTTATTGATGCGCGATTTGTGCACCTAGGTATACGCAGGTATACTTACGTATACATCATAATATCGTACGAGAGTACTAGCCTACAGTTCGTGCGGTATACAGTATCTTGAAATTTAATAAGGTACGAATAGATGTCGCTTGAAAAATTCGCGAGCGTACAACACACAAAAACCAACGTACGCACGGTGGCACGCAAGTCAGTTTGAAAGCTCGTTGCTGTAATCGCTTTAGCGAAATGACGAGACGACGTGTCGAGAGTAGAATTACGAAGCGTCGCGTCTTCTTGAAGAGAGAGAGGATGAAAACTCTGTACGGCTCTCCTCTATTTTGATCCGATTCGATTTTTGCAACCCAACGTGACGTGTTCATCATCATGACAAAATATGTAAACCGGTGCTTCCAGTCGTAAAGCTCTGCAAAAAATCAAAATTCATCGCGCATGAAACACAAGGTCGTATCCAGTGTTAAAATTGTGTGCAGGGTGCGCACATCTTGCGTGCGTATACAGTATACCGTATCCTAATGATATCACTACCACTCAACAAATCTATACCTATACTCATTGAAAAATGCTGGGACGAGATGCGATGTTTTATTTGTAATAGTATTTTCAACGCCGAATTCATATCTCTGACATTAGTGCTTTGCTCCTTACTAGAGGAAAAAATTCGTCCGCTTTATTTTCATCTTTCCTCAATCACTTTTAACAAGGTCACACTGCACTGTGAGCATGTAGTTGCGATTCTTTTAACACGTAGTCAAAAGAGAGCCTCGGACGAGGCCGCCGGTAATTTACAGGTACCGCCACAGGGACCCAGCGCTGGACCAAGCTGCAGCGCCCCTGTGAACCAACCAGCAAGGAAAAAGGCAACGAACAGAGGGACTTGTGCTTCCACCTGCACAAATGCAGTGGCCACAACCCCAACAGAAACGAAAATAGCGCAAAGAAAACGAATGAAATGGACTGAGTCTATGAATAAAAGCATAATGCGCGCATACTATAAATGCACTAGCCTAGAAAAAGACTTTACGGTCGGACCACATGAAAAAAAATGCACCAGTTCTTTTCCAATGAATACCTACCCAGAACTACAATGCTCAGAACAACGAATTGCAGATCAACGCAACGAGTGATTTTGAAAAATAAACTATTGGCAGAGCCAATACTAATGGGAATTAAAGATGAGATTGCGAAGGAAGTACTGCAGCAGAACAAAGGAGAACGGGAAATATAGTAGAAGAAATAATAAATAGTAGATACAGTTTGTCGGGATCAAAATGAAACACAAACTGGGGAAAGAGACCTACCCATAGGTGAACTGCAGAATGCGGTGAATAGTGGAAACCCTATAGGAACAAAACACCTGTTACTAACGACGAGCAACACGGGAATAACAATAAAGGGCAAGAAGACGAAGCGCTGTACGAGCGTGCAGGGTTTGAAGTTCAGACAGCAGAGGCAGAATTCGAAGATCATCCGTCAGTCAAACGTCCAAGAATTCCCAAAATAAAAGAAACACCAACAGCAAAAAGAAACATACCTAGCTGCAGTAAACAAGTATTGAGAAACAAAAATTAAACATATGGATGGGGGAGAAACATTAGAAACAATATGACTGTAACAAAATGTACTGCGCAGCAGTAGCTGTGATTAGACTAACTAGGCTGGAAATTATTCAGAATAGTACCTATTATAAAGAGAAAGGAAGAGCCTAAAGCCCTTCCCTGGCAAATTAAAATAGAGAGACAAATTACAGAGCTTCGAGCTGAGCTGAATCAAATCACTGTGTTTAGAGAAGAACACACAACCCGAAAATCGAAAAACAGATTGAATATAAACTAAGAGAGATATACAAGACACATAGCCGACACGAGGATGAAAATGTCACGCTGGAAGAAATCAAAGATATACGATACGACAAAAACTATTGAGCAAGGCAGCGCGCAATTGAGAACTTACAAAAATAAAAGTTATGCTAGGCGCACAGACAATTGGCGGTTTGAAAATAATGAAAAGAGTTTTTATAGAAATGTATAACTTCAATGGCAGATCAGCTCAGCGAAGGACCAGCAAAAGAGAGCATGAACGAGTACTGGTCAAATATCTGGTCTAGAGAGGTAAAACACAATAACACAGCACCCTGGGTAAAAGAACTTGAAGAAGAGGCGGATAAGATACAAGAGATGACAGGTATAGAAGTTAGCAGGGCTGACGAACTAATAAGAATATGGTACGTAATAAAACGAACCCACAGCTGACAAGCTCCAAGGCCTGACCAAATTCAGAATTACTGGTTTAAAAAAATTACTACCGTGCACGTGCCCCTATACTAAAAGAGATAAACAGATGCCTTAAAAACCCAGAACTAATAACACACACCTTGACAAGCGGCGTTACATACATGCTACCTACCAAAAAAAGGGGATAATAAGGACTTATCAAAGTATAGGCCAATATAGCCTGTTTACCAACACTCTATAAAATAATACCAGCCTGTATAGCAAACAAAATACAAACACACTGCGAGGAGAATAACATACTGTACGAAGAACAGAAAGGTACCTAGCAGAAGAGGTACTCACGGATGCAAAGAGCAGCTGATCATAGATCAGGTAGTGATGGAGCAGGCCAGGAAAGAAGGAAGAAATCTCAACACAGCATATCCGGATTACCAAAAGGCTTTTGACTCCGTCCCACACGACTGGCTCATAAAAATTTCGAAATTTATATAGAATACATCCTCAACTCATTGATTGGCTCCAAAAGGCTCAAGAGAAATGGACAACTACCATAGCCTACATGTGAAAATGAAAAATACAGTTTATTCTACCCAGCCGATACGCATCAAACGAGGTATCTTCTTAGGGATTGCACATAACTGTTATGACCGTTGACCGAAACAAGTTTGAAATTTTTTGACCGTTAACCGATAACCGTTTCCGAACAAACTCCAACCTGACCGCGACCGTTTGACCGATTCAACGTATCGGTCAAACGGTCATAACAGTTATAATGACCGTTATTCTTTTCGGTCATTTCGGTCAAATTTGAAATTTCGCTCATCTACAATAAAAGTTTCACGAGAAAACCAACCTATCTCAAGATATACACAAGCTCTCTTTTCGTTTTTTTCGTTTTTTTTTCCTCAATAGGCTCATAATACAATGACTGAAATTCTTTCATGGTATGAAGTTAATTTTACCTAGCCTAAGCCTATGTTTATTGTGTGCTGTGAGCAAGTGAGCCTATTATCTTTCTTACGTATAATTATTTATTTTTAAGGATTTTGAATCAATTCATTCTGGTCTCCTTTATAGTCTCTATACACTTGATGTAAACGATAATCCCGTCAATTGGCTTTGTATAAAATGGATGAGGTACACTCGTGGTTCAAATTCACTTCTTTTCAAGTATGATATCACAGAAAGTGACTTCTACGAGCTCAAATTGACTAACATTTCCGCAACAGACCTGTCAAAAGATGTTCGGATGGTATATGCGTATAATGAAGAACTACCAATCTCAATTGCTAAGAAAAGAGATCTCTTGTCTCTTTTGAAGAAAAGTGCAATTCCGCAGGCATACTCACACTTCTACTCCAACTTGCCTTCGAGCAAAAAGGTTAAAAATGAGGCAGTTTGGATCAAACCGTCAGACATTGAAAACTATGTCGAGGAAATATTACTGGATGTTGATGATAATCAATAAGAAATGCAGGAAGATCTTATTTCTTTTCCCATTATTTTGATACGTAGGTACTCTGACTGTCTTTCAGTATTCAATGTAAATCATTTCGTTTTCCGAAGAATAAAATGTTTTGTCTCGGTATAATAATTATAATTATTATTCTTTTCAGTAATACGTACCTAAATACTATAATTATTTAAGGTACCTTCATTATTCAGAACATAGAACTTAATTTCAAATCGTTAATTCGCTATCAGGTTCCCAAATTTGATGTTCTAAGGGTTTAGTTTCAACTTTTGGTTCCTCTGATCTGCTTTGGAATGCTGGAATTGACTTTGGGAATCTGGCAGGATGTATTCACTAACTCAAAATGCCAAGTAGAGTCCAAATAACACGAATGACCGTTATGACCGAATCATTTTTAGAAATAACGGTCATAACTGTTATGACCGTTTGACCGTTTCCGGAGAAGCCTGACCGGACCGTTTCCCGATAACCGTTCCAAACTTTACAGCATTCTGACCGATAACCGTTGACCGTTTCAAATTATTTCGGTTGCAATCCCTCAATTTTCTAAGGTGATGCTCTGAGCTCCCCATATGGTTTTGCCTCGCACTCAACCCTATGTCGTCATTGTTAAATAAAACTCCAATTGGCTTTAAAACATCAGAGACAATCGGAAACCTATGTACAATATAACGCACTTACTATGCATGGACGACATTGAGCTATATGGTGCTACAATGAACAAACTTGATCAGCTCTTGGAGATTGTTGAAGCATACACTGAAGATATCAAAATGAAATTTGGTTTGGACAAATGTCACAACGATCAAAAGCCAGACGAGCTGTGAAACGGCATAGCGCGAGAGGCAATTCAAGAGATGGAATTAGAATAAGAGACCTATAGGTACTTCGGGGTCGAACAAAGCAAAAAAACAGAACATCGAATAATGAAAGAAGAAATACGGTACGAAGTAAGTTTATAGCACGAATGAAACAGGTCCTCAAAACAGGATTGAACAGTAGGAACATAATTAAAGCAGTAAATACCCTACCGCGGTACCTACATAATCCCACTAATGACCTACTCCTTTGTTGTTGTTCAATAGACCAAAACTGAGCTAGAAGACACGGAATGAAAGGTGCGAGTGCAACTGACTAGACACAGGATGCTGCACCCAAAAGCAGCAGTTGAGAGACAGACTCTACCACGTAAAAAGGGGGCAGACTGATGTATAATTAGCCTGAATGGACTTCATCAAAGACAGACATATATGCTATTAGAGAATTTTTTCATAAAAGAAAAACAACCTCGGTAGGTACTACATAGAGCAGTAGTCAGAGCAGATGTTGGTCTCACAAGTGTACAGCTAAACACAGTAGCAGAACAGCCAGAAAAACCAAATAAGTCGAACAATGACGATGAAAAAAGCTAGCGCAGTGGAAGAGCAAAATATTGCGTGGACGATACCCCGCGGAATTGAAGGGAGAGGGTATTGACAAGCGGGCGTCACTCTTATGGCTGACGGATAAACTGAGGCCTTCCTCATGACCATACAGGACCAAGTTATAAATATGTAGTACTAGGAACTATCGCAAGTATATTATAATAAAAGAGCCTGGCATCGTTAGATGATATAGTTGTAGAGAAGATGCGGTACTCAGGGAGAGACAATACAGCATATAATTGGAGCGTGCAGCAGCCTATAAGTGCCGAAAAATATAAGAAGAGGCATGATAATGTAGCCAAGATAATACACAACTTATTAGTGAGGAAGTATTACACAGGTGAGAGGCTGGACCCATACGACAAATTAGGAACCGCCAAAGACAAGGGAGAACGAGGAAGTCCTCCTATACTGAGACCGAACGTTGTACACCCACAAGACAATCGACATAACGCTCCAAAATAAGCCAGGGAGAAAAGTCTATCTAATTGACATAGCGGTATCTAACACCAATAATATATTCAAAACGGTACAACACAAAATTAATAAATATTATGCAGAACTGGCGGCAGAAGTTGAAAAACAGTGGAAGACGAAAGTCGAAAAAATACCAATTTTGTTCTAATATCTACCACAGGACTAATCCCAAGAAGTACCTTCGAGAACATCTATACAAGTTGGGAGGAACATTGAGGGAAATATAGGTACGCCTTGTACAGAAGGCTGTGATACTTCACACAACATAATAATATAATAAGAGATTTTATTGGCGAATAAATAATGCATACCTTACTAAGCCTCGGTTATACAACCCGCTTAATGTTGTAAACCAGCAGCCATGGAAATGGCTGTGAAGCCCAGGAAAATGATAATAATAATAATAATAATTATAATAATAATAATAAGAAATGAAATACGAGCAATCCAAAAAGCGGTTATACTCCATACCACGCGCATTGTTAGAAAAGTCATTGGCGACGAAGAGACTACACACTGTCTATAGACTTGGTCTGAGACCCTCTATAGATAAGTAATACCGGGAACTCCCGTGAATGGAGGAATAATAATAATAATAATAATAATAATAATTAATAATAATAATAATAATAATCATATCAAATCAATCTTTATTTCTAATTTTCAAATTCAACAAGATGACAGTTCAACAAAAGAAAATATTAAATAACCCACCGCATGCAGAATAAAAACACGCTGAGCGAGTGCGGGGGGTGGGGTTGGGGTTGGGGATTACTATTATCATCATCATAATTCAATTCAATTCAAAGACGCCTTTATTTGATTTTGATATACATATTTTACATAATTATTAATAAAGATGCATATGCCCCTTAGGGGGCGAGCGGCAGGCGCGATTATTATTATTACTGGTACTTTAAGCAATTAGAAAAAGAAAAATAATTTGGGGGGTGGGGAGGGGGAACAAAGAACATAATCATTAAACAACACAAGGAAAAGGAAAAGAAAAGACGGCAAAATACACATGCAACAATAATAATATAACAAATAACAATACAACAAACATAAAGAGCAGTAGCCCAACAATCACAATAATAACAATACAACAAAAACAAAAAGCAATGCCAACCACAACAACAAACGATTCAACAGGTAACAATTCAACAAGCAACGATGTAACAAATGCAAATATAAGATGGGGTATTATTCACAACAAGAAACATACCCCTACTACAACTACAATTGAGCCATTTCTTGCCTCCTTTTCTCAAAAAGCAATGTCACCTGCCTCTTGAATGTCGCCAGTCTCACCTCATCCCTCAATTTAGCTGATAAATTTTGAAAAAATTTTGCCCCTTGATACCTCGCCTGCATTCTAGAGTGTTCTTTTTTCCAGCCTGGATAGGCCGCCACCCTTGAAATAGTTGAACGCATAATAATAATAATAATTTGCTATCCCGTTGCTAACATAGGTATTCGTTTGGTATCATCAAATGGAGTAGGCCAACCACAGAATTAGAGGATCTTTAGCGAAAAATGAGAAAAATATTAGTCACCGCGTGAAAACTATACACCCAAAGGCTGCTATTGAACGACAAAATATACCGAGAAAACTAGGAAGACGTGGAATAATAGATATCATCAGTTTTAAAGAGAAGCGGACTGAGACACTGAAGAAATATTTCCACAGTCCAATGCGCACAGGATTGTTACATTGGCGGACGATAAAATATACTTTCGCTTAACTTAAAAGCGGGTGTTCCAATAGAAACGTTCAATAGTAAGGAAAGATTGAAGGAAAAAATAAAAAGGTGGAAGGAGAAAAGCCTGCATGAAAGGTATGCCGCCGAAATAGAAACTGAAGGAGTTGATAGGAAGGCATCTCTCAGATGGCTCGAGAAAGGGATCTTGTTCCCCGAAACCGAAAGCTTCCTAATGACTGGAGTACGGATTTCTCGGTGTTATTGGGATGCGAATTCATTTTTTAAAATTTCTTTTTCGTTAATATTCGGTAAATACGAAAAAAGAATGCTGATATAGACAAAAATACACTCGTTTATTAAATTACTTTAAAAATTTTGTGTTATACATCACTGCAAGATGTTTCTCAACACTCTCTTGCGTAAACTGAAGGCGCCTATCGCTTAAAATATTAATTTATATGCACTGAATGAGCGCTCAACATCGACAGAGACAACGGGGGAGCATATACATAGGCACTGCGTACAATAGGACTATAATTGATTCACCTTTCAACCTTGTATGTACCATCCAGAACAGAGCTGCTGATGTCTCTCAATTTCTGCAATCCTTGATTTTTAGAAAGAATGCCGTCTAATTTTTTCAGCAGCGTCGATCCTCGCGATCTACGAACAAAATGATAGTACGTTGAAAATGGCTCTCCACACTTGCATCATTTTCGTTGTTTATTTCATTTTCGGTGTTCATTTCGTTTTCGTTTTCGTTTTTTTTTTTTTTTTTTTTTTCAGTAAAATAAATTTTTTTTTCTCAGCCCCCCTACCCTGTCATATGAACTTCTATTTTATTTTCAATCGTTTGTCCTTCAAGGAAACAATTTGACAAAAAACGAGAAATCCACACTCTACTAATGACAATCAAAGATCAGGTCATAAACACCCGAAACTATAAAATGTATACTATCTACTAAGGAAGTGCAAGAAAACGATAAGTGCATCAGGATATGTGGCAATAGGTCGGAGACTATTCAACGTATAATCGCGGGCTACGAAAAATTGGTGCCTATAGATTATCTGGAGAGACATAATAACGTTACAAAGGTACCTAGTGCATATAGCATTTGCAAAAAAGTATGGCCTCATTAAACAAGAAAAAAAGTATTACGATTACGAACCAAAGAAAATTCACGAGGAAAATGAATATGAAGTTATATTGGGATCGAACAATTATAACTGATGTAGAACATGGCAGGCAAATAGACCAGATACGAGTAATATAACGATCATTGACAAGAGGAATAAGGAGGTGCATTCAATCGATGTTGCTAAATACCTAATACAAATAATTGCATGAAAACAGTAGCAACTAAAAATGAAAAATAATAGGGATCCTAGCTATGGAAATGCAAAACGAGTAGGAATTGCCAAGAAGATATTGGTGGATCCAATAGGCCTAGTAATATCTGCAACCGGAGTTACACCCACAAAAACAATGCGGACCATGGAGAAGCTACTGGGAAAAACTGAGGGGATGCGGATATTTGAGCTGATGCAGAAGGCGACTACGATAATAGTTCGGAAGGTTCTAGGCATGGTGAAAAACCGCCCTTGTTTACAACACCGCTCAATGCGTGCGATGAAGAAATAATAATAATGATGGATCCAGTTGGTCTGGAGGTTGAAATTCTTGGAAGTCTCTCTCCCATCATGTATAGCTTAAAAGTCAAAATTTGTTCGCCGTACTCTACACCCGCGCGGACGGCGCTTGGCAAATCTTTTAAAAAAGCCCCCCTCACCCCCTGTAGAACAAAGTTCCTCTCAACAAAGACGTAAAGGATGACGGCGACGACTAGGGCGACAGGATTAACGAAGAACGCTGCAGGGGAAGGGTGTGTGTATATTATATATAAATAATGGTATCATTTTATATATACATATATATATATATATATATACATATATATATATATATATATATATATATATATATATATATATATATATATAGGTAAATAATACGTCGCACGATGGAGAAAACAAGACGTGAGTCTTGTCTGAGACATAGATTAATGAACGTTGATAGGAATCTGTGAATGAATTTAATACAAAGAAAATTTAAGTTGCACACGTACGATCCAAAAGAGTGTTGTGTGTTTGTATTTCATTTTGTTCAGGGTCGCTCAAAATACGGTGACGCGACGGGCGGGAATTTGGTACGCTAAGCCTCTGTGTGCGGGCGCTATAGGCTATTTTTTCTCAATACGACTATTAATCGAACGTAGATTTTTTTTTTTTTTTTTTGTAGATTTTGTTCGTAAAACGTACTCGGCAATACCGCGCAAACACGCACCTACCGATTACCTATACTGCAGTTCGCATATTGCGCTTGTGCGTACGTAAAATACGTATGAATAATTATAGGAATGATAGAAAGAAAATAATGCAGGTCCCGTTCTCTTACACACAAAAAATATACCCTACGACATTTTCTTAAATTTTGTAATTTTATATTGATTAGCTCACACCCATATTGGAATCTGGTCCTGTTGGAATGTTATACTACTGCAGTACTTGTGATGCGAATATTAATGTCTGGCGATGGCGGCGCGGCGCTGGCCACCAATGATTTGCGCGCGTACTCCTGTCACGACGACCAAAAAAAGAAGCGATAGTAATGCGGGTAGGCCTAATTTACACGAAAGATAATAACAGCTTTATTTGTAAGTCGCAAGAACCAAACAAATAGTACCCGCGCCACGCTTTCACTGTATATCATATCATTATGTATACTGGTCTGTACACATACACTGCACTGCAATGATTGGAGCGCGAGATATACCCCGATTGCGATTGCACGCTCTCGTCGCATCAGCTTTCGATCTGTAATTTGGTGATCGACGAGGAGATCATTCGCCGGCGCTTGGCGCTTGTATAGAATGAAGCACGCGATACGCAACGTGACGCGATGGCGCGACACACATAATACGTAAAGGTACGTACGTACCTACCTATGCTGCCTATTTATAATATCGCATATACGTATATCTACGTGTAATGCACGTATTCATATATGTACAGAGAAAGCTGTATGACGCGACGCGACGTAGATCGGTGAAACGCATGTATGACGTACGTATACTTCGTATGCATGAACAAAGGGCGAGTATCGAAAGTTCAAAAAGGCTACGTACTGTGAAAAGTCAACGCGGATAAGAAATTTTCACAGCTGGGCTGGCATATTTCTCACAAGGAATACTTCCGCGTGCAAATATCAACAGCTACACGCGTACTCTCCTATGTGCCAAACAATATCGTCATCAGAAACGTCGCGCCGCGGCGCGCCATTTCAAGTCGTACGGTAATATTGCCTGCCCGCCAGATCTCATCCCTTTCCTATCGCGTTTGATCTTCAATAGTGCCGGCAGTGGCCGGCACGATGCTGCGTCATAATTGACGCATTCTCAGGTTGTGATGAACAAATGAGAACCTTTTCTCGGCGTACGGTGGTCTTTTTATTTATTTATTTATTATTTTATTTATTTATTTTTTTGGCCAATCCATGGTTTTACTTTTTGACGTATTGTCGGGAGACAGAACTGATTATAGAGAGATACGAAGCACGCATAAAATTAACTTTTATCAGTTCCGATGAAAAAGGTATAGAGAGCTGATAAACGAGAAGATTACTCGTATAAAGACGTTTTTGAGTGCGTTGTGAAAAACAAAGAGAAAAAAGAGCGTGGCCAAGCTCTCAATTGTGTTATTCTTATTATATACGGATTAACAACCATCCTGAAAAGTAAATTGACGATGACTGGACTTACGCCAAACGAGATGAGCTAATCCAATGCACGGATTGTCGAAGGATGGAAAAGAATCTTGGGTAAAAGTAAAGTGAAGAAAAATCATCATCGAATATGTACTGTACCTACCTACATCGGACACCGAGAAAATACCATAAACGGTAACGTACCGCTAATTTTTTTTTTTTTTTTTTTTATTTATGACTCGTACGAACGAAGACCGTGCATTTCGCATCCCTTCATCATTGTGATCGAAGCGTAACAATGTAACAATACCATACGTCTACGTGCGAAGGTGAACTCATGATCGAGATATTCAAATAAATTTAGTTTCGTTCGTAAAGATGTACATTTCATTTCATTACCGTCCACATACAGCTTGGCACTCCGGGTTTTCTCAATGGTAAGGCATTTCATGAATGGATTATTTTCATCGATTCCTCGATTTTTTCCTTAAAAAAAGTAAGCAGGACTATCGTTGTTTCAATTCTATACATCAAAAGTGTATCCACCCTCCCCCCTTCCTTCATAAACATTTTGTACTCGTACGAAAGAGAACATCGTACTGGTAAGTTTTGCGACTAATCTTAGCATAATGATGTCGTGTGTACTCAAATTTGGCTTCACAAGGTTCTGTTGTAAAAGTTGCAAATTCAAGGGTAAAATACAACGATCAGCTTGCAATCATCCATCATGCGTGCGGCGCGTCGCGTCGCGTCGCGTCGCGTCGCGTCGCGTCGATAGCAAACTGAAAGCTTTGTGTTTCTTTGTGCGGACATACGGTGAAGTAGAATTTTTATGTATTGCGTGATTCTCCTCGTCTTGGTATTTTAACCAGGAGTCCGCGGTTTGAGAACCAACCGCGGACTTAATTTTATTATCTTCGAACTCGTTCCCGGCCTCTTTACTACCTGCAAACCAGCGTGTATCGATTCAAAAGTAATCGAAAGAGACCAAGTCACGATCATTACACAGATTAATCGTGAATAAAAACTAGCGCTGGCGTCAAAAATAATGCTGCTACGTATTTCATTCATACTTATACGCGTACACAGCCAGCCTACTTCGACTGCTTGACTCAGACTGCTTGCTTCGCATCTCTTCCCCCTTTTGCTTTCTTCTCCCATCCCTTCGATGATCGACTTTTTTTTTTCTTCTCTCTTCTCTCCTTCTCTTTCTCTTTCGCTCTCACTCTATTTCTTTCTCGCTTGCCCATCTATACTCATTTTTCCGTTTTAAATCAGAATTGCGCTGCACCGTAGAAGCGTAGGTTATATTTTAATGAAATAAAAAGTCGTGCGTCGCGTCGTGTACTCGTCCGGCTGCAATTGTCGAGCACGTAGGCTACCTACTCATTTTTTTCTATATATTTTTACACACGGGTATACTGTATAGGGGGAGAAGGGAGGGGGGGCACACATACACGATTGAAATAATTCTGTTTTAGATTTTACAGTATTTCGATCAAAACTGAATCGTAATAATGCGTACGTGTAGACAGCGTGCTAATTATTCAATATAGCCTATACATTCCATTCATTACCATCAGCGAGTTTTTTTTTTTTCTTTTTTTTTTCTTTTTTGATCCTACGAGTGTTCTTGTTTTATAATTACTATCAAGTAGGTATTGTGTTTCCGCATCGCCGTTCATTACAATCAATAGCAGTGGAATCCATCCAACCTATATATATATGTGCTTTCATCTGATGTAGACCCATCCTCTTTAATAGGCAGTACCGGTTTCAAACTGGTCGCCGTAGATCTGGCTGAAGAGGATAATCGAGTCAATAATAGGGGCGATGACGAATTGAGTCCCAAATCATCGTTTTTAGCCGAATTGAGTCCCGAGTTGTCGGGGGGGGGTAGAAAAAAGGAATGTCTTCATGTATCGGCGGTACACAACCGAATTGAGTCCCGACGTAGCGGGGGTATACGACCGAATTGAGTCTCGAGTTCACAAATGATTTTCATTTTCCTTCTCGCTTCAACAGACTCAGGACTGTCGATGCATGCATCGGTGCGGTTTAAAAATGAGTTGACACGTGGCTATGTTTTGAGCACATTAGTACCCATGGGAGGTACTGGGCGTGGAAAGTAATTGGGTATAATCATCTTTTAATAGGCAGAAGCAGAAATTTGAAGAATACGCGCTTAACGAATTCAATTCTCGACAATTTGCCAAGATCACGCCGCGTCTTCAATGGGAATTGCTATTCTTATGAAGCCCTGATCAGTGCCTCAACAGGTGCTTCAGACAAGATGAATGTTTACCGGGCGAGCTTATACGTTTCTTCAAATTGCGAATGTCAAGGATTTTGGCGTAGATGTCGCATTGGACCTCAAAAAGAGTGTCTAAGCCTACAGCAGAGAACGAAGGGAAATGAATGAATTCACTAATCTTCTCAGACTTAGTACCGCCGACACTTCGGGACTCAATCCGGACTTTGCCTCTTCCTATCCCCGACACTATGGGACTCAATTTCACCGTCCTCTCTCCCTTCGGCACTCAATTCGGTTATGTACCCCCCCCCGACACTTTGGGCCTCAATTCGGCTACCAAAAAAAGGTACTCCCCGCTCCCGGGACTCAATTCGGTTACGCCTGTAGCGGACTGCACCGCTCTCTCCACTATCTTATCGGTCGCATATTAAACCGTTTCACGAGACACTAGTGTTTTTCGTTTCTCACTGCGTTAAGCGGCAACACATCATCCTACACGCCCAATAATAGCTATGCGCTCAGTTCTGCGCAGCCGTCAGCCTCGACATAAGAAATGCGTTCAACACGATCTCATGGATACCTGCTCAGGATGATCAGCTGCTATCTTAGCAGTCGAGAAATCCAATCAGAGACGTCTGCTGGTATACCGTGGTGAAGCGCTCAGTTACTTGTGGGGTGCCGCAAGGATCGCTCCTTGGGCCACTGTTGTCGTGCGTCGCATTTACGGGGATATTTAAGGTAAAGCTGCCGCCGGGTGTTGAGCTCATCTGCTAAGCGGATGATACGCTGGTGGTATGCACTGCCGAGACGATTGTAGTGGTGAACAGCAGAGTGAACCGAGCCCCAAAGGTGGTGACGCGCTGGATCGAGTTGGCCAGACTTGAACTTGCAGCCGGTAAGACACACGCTGACGCAGGCCATATTATTCACACCCAGTCGGAAGTTCAGTCAACCCACCTTTCGCCTGTAGAGTGTGGAAATCGAGACTATATGGAAATAATGAAGTATTAGGGTATCTATAGTTTGACTCAACGCTGAGCTTTAGACACCATTTTCTGGCGGCAGCGGAAAAAGCAGGTACCTATAGTTGCATTTGCATATACCTAAGTCACCGAATGAGAAACCTAGGGCATGTTCTCTTGGCATTTCAGAGGGTCTAGATTACGATTCTATAACATTTGCTCAAATTTATATGTACCCAACCTAACCTAATGTAATACCTATATAAAATACTAAAAGGAGGGGCGTATACTCGCAGATTTCTCAATCACCTTTCAGGTATAAAAATTATTCTCGAAAAATTTTCCAAGCCCATCATCTAAGGAGGGAGGAAGGAGGGGAATGTGTACTCGCGGATTTCTAAATTTGGTTGCGGTATAACAAGAGACATGAAACAATTCAAAAAAAAATTGCGCGAAAATTGTAGAATTTACGATTTTTTTTTTTTTTTTAATATTAAATTTGCTCGTCTCATTTGCCAGATGTTCCAGCCGTACCCAGACGTTTGCCCTATCACAAGAATATCGGCCTATTATGAGGCGCTAAAAGCATTTTGAATTACGCCGCGAAACGCTACAGAGCGTGTGACCCCCTAATTTTTTGCGGCAGATTTTTGTGCGCTGCTCTGCGCCGCGTTGCGGCTCGTAAAGTTTTGCGCGGCTGAATTTTTTTCTGCTGTATTTCGCGGCAGAAAATTCAAGTTTTCTGCTGTTATCCGCTCCTTTTCGCGGCGGACAACTTTTTGCTGTGTTCCGCTGCGCGCATAATACGGCGAGTGCATAATACGTACCTTGATCACCGTATTAGAATAACAACGAAATAAATTTCAAGAACCTTGTGAAATTTTTTTATAATTAAAAAAAAAAAAAAAAATTAGAAGAAACAAAAAATAGAAAAAAGTATTGAGTTAGTAGCTTGGAATTGTGTGACGTCGGTGTCGGGAAGGGCTAGGTCCCACAGTGGGATGGATGGCCAATCTAGGTGGCCAAAATTCATAGTTTTGATGAAAATCGTTGAAAACTTGGATCTGGGGGTTTTTGAACCCGTAGAATTCAAATTTGAAATCAGATTTTAGGTTCAAGCCCCCCTCCTATCGAATTCAGGGGTGAGGCTATATTTGAATGTTCATTGTTAGGGTGAAAATCATTGAAAACTTGGATCTGGGGGTTTTGGAACTCGTGGAATTTAAATTTGAAATCAGATTTTAGGTTTGCCCCCCTCTTACCGAGTCTAGGGGTGAGACTATATTTTAATGTCAAATATTACTAAAATAATATTTACAAAGCTTTTTTTTTTCTTAGATCAACTACTGTAGATGAATTTTTTGACTGAAAGACTTTAAAATTTGTTTTGCAGAATAGCAGACTTGAAAAAACGATGTTACTACAAAGATTTATGACTGATTCAATATTATCTGAGTTACAACTAAATTTCTGACATAGATTACGGACTAAAAATTGTACGAAAAATTGTAATTTAGCGGGATAATAATGCGTCATTTTCTCGAAAAGGGGCAAAAAGGGGCAAACATGTAAAACGTAGTTTGAAAGTACAAGGTTCAAAGAAACTTTGTGCGTTGACAGATCCCATTAATATTGGTTAATACTTTTTAAACCCTTAGTTAAATATCCGAAAAACTTAATTTTATGTAGAAGAAAAAGTACTTATTTAAGGTTCAAATAACTTCATTGATCTTGGCTCAAAACATATAAATAAGTAAAATGACGTAGAAAACACTCCCACCAACCATCACCTTGAATACCACTCTGATGAAGTGAACCAGCGTCCCGATATCCCGCAGTACAAGATCTCCAAAAAAATGAGTCACAATAAAAAAAATAGCGCCAACGTGTAGACTGCTGTCTTTGACTGTATGTTTTGGGCCTTTGTCACGTTATGCAGCTGGTTTCCGCATCTGATTCAGACAGCTTAGATAATGTAGAAAACATTTTCAAACGATTTGGGCATTTTTAAGAACCTTCATTTTTTGAATTTTGGCCACCTAGATTAGCCATCCATCCCACTGTGGGTCCTGTCCTATCCTACATGAAGTCTATCCTAACCTATATCCCTAACCGCTACTACGCCACCGTAAGTCTGACGGATGAGCGCTGAATTTCGTGGTTACCTACAATGCGCGCTATCGAAATTCTCGTTCATTTTCTACTCTTCATTATTATTTTTTTTTTCTCTCTCTCTCTCTCTCTCTCTCTCTGATTAAATTTACAGAATTTTGGTGGTTTCACCGTAAAAATTTGAAATTTGATTTCATGAAACCATCAAAATTTTGTCAGAAACTTGATAAAAAAAAAAATTGAAATAAATTTATTATTTCAAACGGCTTTAAAAGTTTGAAATTAATAATGCGCTAGGCGCTAACAGGGATAGGTACGATTTTCTTCAAGGTTGGTAACTTTAGTAGATTTATTGTATTTATAGATTTTTTCTATTTTTTTTTTTTTTTCTTTTTGGAATGGACGGGCTTTTTTGTTCAGAAGTAAATTTTAAGTGAACAAAGTTCCGTTTCCGCTTAAAATTTATATATTGAATGCCGAATCTGACAAAAAAAAAAAGGTTGAAAAACTGGGACAGTACAAGAAGCGTCTTTATGGGGAGGAAATGAAATCAGAACTGAAAATTTGAAATGCTTACGTAGGTATTTAATTTTCTTCTAAGAAAAGATTTTTAACAAATTACTGAACGAGTAAAATACTGAATTTTGAAAACTGCGAAAACATATTGCAAGATTTCAATAATTTATGTAGTACCAGTATCTGCGAATGAGAATGATGTAGGTACGATTGGAATGAAAATGAAATGGTTGGAAGCACTAGGAACGAAGTAGACTGGATTTATATAGGTACATAGTTCAAAAATACACACAATACGCGAACAAAAGTATGATCGACAGTAAATGAATAAATAAACGAAGAAAATTAAATTAAACGAAGAGAGAATTAAAATGTTTTGGTAATTGAAAAATAAGCGTAAAATTATGAAAAAATTGTTTGAGGAAATGTGAATTTTGAAACAAAGGTTGATTATAAGGTTTTAGGAAACACCATACCTCATTTTCATAATAAAAACAAATGAAAATACTAATGACGGTCGACACCTTTTCACTAAGAAAAAAAGTGGAGCGAAGACCCCTTGGACAAACAAAATCAGGACACAAACAAAAATTTACCGGTGATCTCGACAATTGAATTTTTAAAATTTCTATGAGTAAGATTAAAAATACGTAGATATAGTTCATATCCCCAGAAGTTCTTTGTACGTCCTTGAAAGAGGGAGGTTCCACCTTCTCTTGTTCTTTGGTGGCAGACCTTGGTATTCCCTCAGGCTTGATAGAAGTTGCTGCCCATTTTGTTTGTCTTTGGTAAAAAGATAGCTTAGTGAGGCCTTTCTAATATAGCTTTCACATATACTGCGCAGCTATTTCCAAATCACACAATAAGTCAAAGGTACAAAATTGCTCCTAGTTGCAAGGTCAATGACGGGCGGAGGAATATAATTGAGGGGGGAAGGCTACAGGTACAATATATATGAGTCGAACACCGAGAAAAAACTTGAGGAAAAATTACTTCTAATCTTGTAGTAAAAATGTTACAAATGACACTTTTTAGAAATTTTTATTACAGTTGAAACAAAAGAATTCAGCAAAAACTACCATCTTGTACTAGAGCAAAAATAACGCAAAATACGTTCATTCGTCACATTTTTACTGGTACAGTTAAGAGTTACGTATTTACTGCACACATGACTGTAAAGTACGTGTTTACATTCATGGTGTTAAACTTTACAGCCCTTCGTACAGTAAAATATGTTACAAATCAAGGATATGAAGTGAGAATTTTGCTACTTGTGCGTTTACTCAACTCGTCATATCAAAATTCTCACTTCATAGTCCTTGGTATGTAATATACTATTATTCCCAAAGTTTTCTCTCACTCAAGGTTGAAATTTTTCTTTACAGTCAAGGTGGTATAAGAAGCGTGGAGTGAAGCTATGAAATATGTCACAACAAATAAATTTTGTCTTATGTCATGTGAAGTTGTGGGGTACTTGTTGTGATTCGGACAACATTTTGAGGGGTTGCTCTTCGCTCTCAAACTTTTGGTGGGAGACCCGCCATCCGTTTAGTTACTGGAGGCCATCAGAGGAATTTTGTCTGCGTACGCATAACGCTGGGACTTGGAAAAAATTCGTGAACTTCTATGGACTAGTATATGGACTTGAAGAATTCCAAAAATTCGAGCTCTTCTATGGGCTAGTATGGGCACTTGGAGAATTCCGGGCTCTTCTATACCCCTCTATTGGCTAGTATAGTGATTTAAAAAAATTTCGAGCACTTCTATGGGCTAGAATAGGAACTAGGGAAAATTCGTGACCCCCTTGCCCTCAACGCTGGGACTTGGAGAAAAGGAAAAGGGAAGCTAAACACAAAGAAACCAGTATATTTTTCTGTATTTACTACCGAGAAAGGATAATAATTGTAACCCACTTTGAAAATAAATTATATAGGCTTACATTCTATGTAAACTAATAATCTTGAACCCTTCGTCTTAAAAGCCGCAACTCTTGCTCCCTGAGCAAGAGCCTGTAAATTTTTGATGGGGAATTATTCTGCATAGATCTAAAGAATAATATTAAAAAACCTGCCATCAAATTACGGTCATTTTGCTGTTCAGTTCACACTTAATTAATTGAATTTATACCGATTATGTTTACATTTACTGTATTTGATAGCGCGTTAATTCAACTTCCAAACGCGCAACGTTCAGCACCAGAATTGAAATTCATCAGCGGAACGCAGTGCAAATTAAAACGTATAGCGTTCTGCGTCAGAATTTAAATTCATCCGCATAACGCAGTGGATTCTGGGACGCGGCGTCTAGCGGCAGAGCACATTCTGCACCAAAACGCTGCGGCTGGCTTCTGCAAGGTACCTTCTGCAGCGGAGTACCTTTAGCGCCAGAACGCTGCAGTTTTAGAGTTGTTGCGTTCAGCAGCTATGTAGGTACCTATTATGCAGCGTTACGCGCCAGATTCACATTATGCCGCTTTCTGACGTCTGCAAAAAAATCTTTATTCTGCAGCAGAATGCTGCGTAATATGCCTTGGGCGCGTTCAGCATAAAAAGATTCTGTCGCGGAGCGTAGCTATTTTTTGTGATCAGTTGTCTTGCGCCGCGTATTTTTGAACGCCGAAGAAAAAGGCTATCTTTTTTTGATAGGGTGGTGTTATACTTTCGTAAATTATCTCGGGAAATCAGAAACACTTGAAACACAATTTTAGAGTGGATACTTTCGCGCGTGCATCTCAAGTTTGTCCTTTCGAGGAGTACTTGAAGTTTTTAAATGAACCTAAAAATCGTCGCTTTCCTAATATGATCCAATTTTTAGAATGTAGTTTTTAACAGGGAACCTGTTTTATCAGGGGGTCTTTCAAGAAAAAGTGTCCGGCGTCCCGTGTCCGGCGTCCAGTGTCTGGCGTCCGGCGTCCGGGAGGCAACTTTCTTACCTAACTATGACCTTGAGAATGACCTTAGGACTTGGAAAATTTTTGACCTCCCCCTCTTTCCTATCCCCTCTTCCTCCCCCCGAGTCCCCTCCTATTTAATTATATACTACAAGTAGTATAAAGCTACTGTACTACAAGGAGAGGTCCTAGCTTATATACTAGAGATAATACAAATCCCTAGGCACATCAATATTCCAGTTATACAGCCATAATCACCTATGACCTTGGGACTTGGAAAATTTTTGAGCTCCCCCTCCTATCATCTATAGCTCAAAGATTCCAGTTATACTAGTATGAAGCTAGTATAATAAGGGAGGATTTCTAGCTTATATTAAAGATAATACAGATTGCTAGGCATATACTTGTATAAAGCTACTATACTACAAGGAGGGGTCCCAGCTATACTGAAAATAATAGAAATTGCTAGGCATATTAATTTTCAAAAAAATAGAAAGATTACCTATATCTCGAGCGCGGTTATAACAGGAGCGTATACCGGCGTGAGAACCTTACAATCGTCTTTAAAATTAACTGAGTTTCCTTTGATAATCTCGATCACCTCTCTTATTTTACGTTTCTTAGAGTTACTTTTGTAAGCTAGGATAGAAATTTTCTTGAAATTAAAAGTATGATTTTGTTCTTTAGCATGACAGGCCAAAGCAGTTTCATCATTGAGCTTATTCTGATTGGTAGTGTGCTGATAGACCCTCCTCTGTACAAGTTGAAGAGTCTCTCCTACATACACTTGGGGACATCCAGAACAGGGAATACAGTATACAACACCTGATCTTTTTTTGATGGGGGTGGGGGTTTTGGTTCTCACGCCGGTATACGCTCCTGTTATAACCGCGCTCGAGATATAGGTAATCTAGTTTTTTTTCTTGTTGTCTTGTTCTTAATCATCATAATTTTTGCACTCTGTTTACTGGTTTCATCAGTATTCGCTTGAAAAAGGTCTCAATGAGACCGAAACGTCGCGTTCATATTCAAATAAAAACTGTGCAGGAAAAGCCACGACTTGATTTTCTTATATATTAATTTTCCAGTCATACAGTTATAATGACACTACACCATATTATAAACTCTGTTCCACACCACCAAAGAGGTTGAGTTCACAGTGCGTTTTTTTTGTAAAACTTGTAAAACAGGTTCCCTGCATCCCCTCGTTTAACTTCGTTAAAGAACCCGTGATTTTTTTTTTTTTTTTTTTTTTTGGGGGGGGGGGAAATGAAATACCTTTCTGGGGCGTTTCCCGAGCTGGATCTCCTTTGGTTGTTTTGATTGAGATTTTCCAATCGATGGAGAAAGTCTAAAATTTCGAGAACTCCTACAAATCATTGTCGGCGTACATTTTCCAACGTGAGCGATCCCCGATTGTGCTCATACGATTCCGGACTTAGAACACACACACATTCGATATCCAGTTAGTGATTAGTCACGGACATATTCTGTTCATTTTTTGTTAATAAATATGAGCCATTAATATTATTATCGATTAGACGAATCGTCTTTGAACGTGGAACCTGTTTTATCAGGGGATGGAAGGAAGGAAGGTCTTTCAGAAAAAAAACGTCCGCCGTCTGGCCGGTGGCCAGCAAACCTCGGACATCAAAAATTTTTCAAGTCCCCTCCCACCATAAATAGCTTGAAGGTCGAAAACTTTCTGTCTTTTTCCCATGCCGCATCAGTGTGATACCTAAGTAAGATCCTAGCTTAAATCAAGTCTAGTATACTGTATGTCGGATTTATAGCTTGGTGTACGGTTTATATAAATTAAACTGATTAAAATAACTCCTTTAAGTAACTATAGATATGCAATGCTTCATACACCAATTGACCTAACCCCTTCAATGAGCCAAGTATACAATGTTTCAAACACCGTCTCTCCAAGGAGTCAGATAAGCAACGCTTCAAACTCCTCTCTATACACTCAGAAGGCTTTTCTAGAATACCTCATAAAACAGGTTTCCAGCCTCCCCTCATTAAACCCCGTTGAAGAACCGGTGAATTTTCATTTTGTGTGCGAACTTTAAAGTCGGAAAAAGAGGGAGGGGATGGAGATGATAAGGGTCCGGATATTTTCTAGCGCAACTTTCAGAAGATATGTAGGTACCGGTACTTCCCTAATACGCTGCTGTGCGCATATTGTGAACTTCATTTCTTTTACAGGCAGTTTTAATTCGTCTAGCTTTAGGTTTTTCTTTACGTCCAATTTTCTCTACTTGGGGAGTAAGTATATATATGTATAAATGCGAGTCTAAAAAGGTTGATTTGCACGCCAAATATGTAGCCTATACACCAGCTAAAAAAGTTAAGATAACGCCAACAATTTTGATGGCTGTGGAACAATTATGTTGAAAATGTTGCCCTGTATGGTGTATGTAGGCGTAGGCGTTATATGACTTCATTCTTTTCCCGCAACTTTTCTTATCAACTTTATCGGTACAACCCTCCTGAAATTTATCAAGTACAAACTTGGCTGATGATTCATGTTTACTCACATGCAAATTGATTAGGTACCTATATACGTAAGAACGCTATACCGTTCTCACAAACTTTCGTGTAGGTAGCGTCGCATCGATACTCGCAGTCAAAGTTAGGACTTGCATATCTTATAAGATAAAGAATAGTAGAAGAAGATTGTCAATTGATTTCACGTTTTATACGTGCGTGAAGATTTATTCTTACATATATTTTTATTCTCATACTGTACGCGTTTATACCGCGATGTTGTGCCGTGCGTGCTCCAATGTTTTTGGGACAAAATGATATGAATTTAAGTTACGTGCAAAATTTCTGTGACGCGATAGTGGAAGTGAAAGCGACGAGCAAGACTATGAGCCGAAAAAGAAGAAAAGGAGAGTTCGAGTGTATCGTATGTGGTTGAAAACTGCCGAATTTCAAAATCCAACAGCGGCGCAAAAAGCTGTAGAATCGAGACGAATATGGAAGAAAGCGTCGTCAAAGAACACTCGATCTTGAGGGATTGAAAATTGAATTCCGTTGTACCTACTTGGGGACAGTACAGGCGCGTAACGGATGATGTCCACGTCGTCATTGTAATTTCGGCTTTTTGGATTATTAGGTATATTTGAAGTACTAGGTATACAAGATGTGCGTTTTATTTACTTGACGTGCACAGCAGCGTTTCTAGACGCTGATTATATTTTTAGCTGCTCATATTTTATTCTGGCGTGCGATAATTTTTGTTGGCGTGTACTGCATTGTTAGATGTTTTAGCATTCATCTGACTGTTATAGTACTCGTAATTAAGCACCTAACGCGTAAAGATCGTATACGAGTATCATAAGTCTAGGCCTAGTAACCGCGTTCATAATTAAAAGCTAGTTCAGGAAAAGCCTGCCCTATCGCAATTATCTTCGTCAAGGGCAGTTTTCGGTAACATCTCTCGTTTGACCAGTATTGGGGCAGGTCACCATATCCTTCTTCTTTTCGTCTCGTGCCTGTACAGATCGAGCGGTGATCTGCCCTATAATTTGCACTTATACAGCTGGGAAAAGTTCACTTTATGCTCTCTGGTACCTACGTATACTGAGCTCAAGTTTTCTATTTGGCGTAGGTGAGACTTCTCTTCTGCGGATGGTGGATTACGACCGTACTAAAGGCATTCAAATGCAGCAGGTTAGATCATATCGTCATACGGTCATCATTGTCGCCCTGATGTCAGGTTGGCTACGTCACACCTCAGTCAATTATCCAGATAATTCTGCGCGGGATATTGTAAAAAATAAAATACCTAGGTAGGTAGGTATTCTTAAAACATTTTTTCCCTGGATCTATTTTCAAAATTTTCATGCAAACAGAAGGTATTTATAATTCTGTTGTTTACAAATTTGGGTGGGGTACTACGAGTATGGCAAGAGAAAAGGACACGGCGAGTCCACTCTCTCGAGATGACCGCGGATGTCTTCAAAATTACGAATTCGAGGCGAGATGTATTCAACTGATATACTTATTGCGTTATATAATACATTCGTACTCGCGTAATTACAAACAAAAAATATGATATACGAACGAACGATACAGCTACTTTCGGTGTTTCGCTGATACGTCTACGACTACGACTACGTACATAATCATAATAATATAATTACCTATTAAGATTGTAGAGCTCCCTTATACAGTATACAGTACGTGAACGAATAGGCTTCGAACAACGCCTAGTTGCAGTTCCGATAGAAGACGCGCGTAGATATTTTTCCGTAGCTCGTACGATGTACTATATACTTCATGCTTATTCAGCTGTTTACGAACTTCGAACTTTGTATACCTAATTATTTCTTTCGATATTGGCGTCTAATCGTCATGGTTGAATGCCTGTCGCATCACCGCGTAATCCCCTTACACCATAAAATCGTATGACTTGGGCAAAATTTAATTACACTTCTCCATACTATAGTAAAGAGGGTTTTCTCAAGCCACTCAGCCTAATATACGATTATACAGTATACTTACTAGACCGACACACTAGGCTAAGAATAATGGTTAGGAAAATAAAAAAGTAATTATTGCGGCCTCTTTTATTTAACGACATTTTTTAGCTCGAAAAAGAAGGTAGGTACCTATTACATAATCTGTCAGTAGCATATTCGAGGTTAGACCCGTGAGTGAATAAGGTTCGGGTTGAGTGTATTTGTTTGTTAGTGTATCTGGAGAGTTCGGAGCGTGAGGGATGGAATGATGAAGGGTTGACTAATTGATGATTTGATGCTTGTTTTGCTTCGCAATACATATTAATTTTTTTAGTATTTCCTTTGTACCTAGCTGAATTTTCAGATAAATAATACGGTAGGTATTGGTATGGAGTTTGGACCAATACAGTACGAAGCTAAGATTATCGTGCAGAAAGAAGTGATTGCGAAGCTCTTCTTTTTTTTCTTTTTTTTTTTGTGCCGACTTTTCTAGCTGAAAGAGTGAGGCAAGGTTGACAAGGGGAGGAAGAAGAGAACTTTCTCGACGTTTTGGAGGTCCGAGATTACTTTTATTCTGAACAAATTTCAGGTTTCCTTATAAACTGTATAACTATAATAGTTATTGGCCTGTATTGAGTATTATAAGATTTGTTTATCCGCGGATCTCCTCCAAAACTACCAGATAGATTTTTTTACCGACTTTTTGAAACTTATATAAGTTATAGTCTCGCACATCCTACAATTCGTTCGAGGATTGGACGAGCTTATAGTTGATAATGATTCATGAATGTGTTCCGGTTCATTTCTAGCCTGATGCTAAAATGAAATAAAATTCGGGTTTCTGCATCATATTATACCTGGGTACTTTTACTCTGTTAGGTATCGGTTAATGTGATTTCACGGTGATAGACATCATAAATATGAATCTTATTGTTCATTCTACAAACATGCGGGCTTGATCGGTGATTAGTACGAGTATTTAATTTGAAGAGTGGAAGTTATAATTGATAGGACTGTTAGATAAGTTATCTTTTTTCAATACGTCGGTGAAAAACCGCTTTTAGTGCTCGCTTGGGAGTCTGGTGAAGGAATGAATTTTCTCTTTTAATATGATTACGAAGTCACTTCCCTTATGAGTAATAGGGCGACTTTCCAATTTCTATTCTATTGTGTTTCATTCTATTGTGTCTCATTCTAAGATAAGGTGACGTCATTTCATAATTGTATTGCATGCTTAACAAGGACTTCATTGGACCTCTTATAGTTGATTTGAGATGTCACATTAGATGGGGATATTATTTTCACCGATTTTTTTTTTTTTTTTTTTTTTTTTTTTTCACCACAGTCTTTGAGCAAAATTTAGGTTAGACCCGCGAGTGAACTAAACTCTGATGATGTATTTTCCTATTTTTCTGGTTTTCTTGCGTTTGTTAATGCGTTTGGAGAGGTCGGAACTTGAGAGAAAGAATGGTGAAGGGTGAACTGATGGGTGATTCGATGCTTGTTTAGCTTCAATATTGATTTTTAGTGATGCCAGTAATTTAGGGTGACCACGAATCAAACCAATCACTCAATATACAGTATACTGGACCAATATAACTGATATAGTTGGATTCATCGACAGCGGCGAGTATTTAATGATAGACCAATACTAGGCTAGGAAAAACGTATAGAAAAGAGTAATTGTGAAGCTCTCATTCATTTTTATTGACTTTTTTAACCCAAAAGATGAGTCTATTTTATCCATGCCAAGGTTGACCGGGGGAGAGAGTAGAGAATTTTCTCTACATTTGTGAGGTGTGCGATAATTTGAGGTTTTCTTATTTATAATATTACTATAGCACGAGGCGTCAGCTTAAAATGAGATTAGACGAGCAAAAAAAAATCTTTGGGAAAAGGGAAATATGGATGAGTCGGCCTTCGCTGATCACTTGATAGAAAGTGGTCACAGCTTTAGGGAGGAAACTGGGGTTCTTCTCCATAAAGAAAATTCATACTTCAAGCGATTGGTTGTCGAAAAAATCGAGATTTTTCGACATCGGAATAACGACGGCGTCATTGTTCTGAACTGGTGTATTCCTAAGGAAGGATTGATTGAATTAGACTACGGGAATGATTCACATTTTGCAATGACTCATTGGTTCAATCATAATCTCCTCTCGACTCTACCTATATTCTTGTTGGCTGTTGGGTTCAGTTCAGTCGCTTTCTATACTTTGAGAATGGCTGTTCAGCCGAGAGCGCGTAGTCGTTACAAATATTGCGGTACTTGTAATTGTGGCTCTTGACTTTACTCTTTGAGTATAACTTTCAAATCATGGATGCCCGTAAACTACAACTTCGATATATTACCTATTATTTTGTTCTTTCTTCCAAGTCTGAAATAACTACATTATATACCTTATGAGAGGGAGAGAGAGAGAGAGAGAGAGAGAGGGGGAGGGGGGAGGGAGGGAGGAGGGAGGGAGGGAAGGAGGGAATAATACACAATATAAAATAAAGTAAAGGAACGAACAAAACAAAATTCTTTCCTTCAGCTCCAGCATCGGATTTGTGATCTAGCTCTTGGTATCTTGAGGACCGGCATGCATCTCACCTGTCCATCGACATCTGCCTCTTAGCTACAAACTAGACTTGTCGACCCGCATTCTGTACCTGGCCGAGCTCCATCAACAAGATCGTTATGCGCAATCATTACCGCGAGAATCCGTCGCTGGAGTGGAGTCAGCAGCAGAGAGTCTCGTCCTCCGGCATCAGAGAACCGTTCTGAAGAACACCAACGAGAGGTGCCACTCAGGTAATGTTACCATCCTCCTGGAGAAGATCGCACACTTCCTCCGGCTCCAAATCAACCCTAAGACACGCAAGACTCGTTTTCTGCTCAAACTGGTGCGTACCTACACTACGCGCAAAGGTCCACCACATTGACCGCACTGCAGGAAACCCACCAGGTACGCCCTCACGGCGCCCCGATAACATTTGATCGCGTATTCACGTGCGTGCACTGAGTCACCTAGTTGGGAATCAACAACGATATAACAATAATCATTCATAGTTTTCTCTTTTTTCATTCAGATTATTGTATAGACGACAGCGACACCTTTTTGACGCTCAACAACGCGACTTCATAATAGTTACGATTACTATTCACCAAATACAGTAATACCAAATTGACGAGTACCAACACAATTAATAATTTTTCGCATAAAACAACGATACGCACTCTGGACACAACCACAGATACCCATCACATCGTGCACGCTCCACAGGTGTATCCCTACGCTAATAGCGTATATGCATCACTGATGTGCTGCCGTACAAAAAATAAATGACGTAGGTATTATCACGAAAATTTCCAGAATTTCGGATCGCACGATAAAGGTTATATGTACATCTTCTTTCGGTGAAAATGTATAGGTAGCATGAGGATGTATGGATGAATTTCAGGAACTATTTTTGATGACGAATTCGATATTGAAGTCAGTTTGAAGATAAGGATGTTTGTTCTCTGAAAAATTTGATGAATAACATACGTCCATGATGAAACCTTGACGTACCTATGTCTCGGAATTACACGCACATTGATCTGATGCACAGATGCACACACGGACACATTTACGAGTCTAAGATCTCATTTTCCAGATCGTTACAGGGTAAAAAACGGTCAACATACGTCAATTATTTTTTGTACGGCAGTGTGGCACGCTCACAATACTACCTATATCATAAGTGCGCTAGATATACGTTCGGTTTCGACGAAGTCGAATAGGCTATCAAGAAATCATATTCACCTGACACACACACACACACATCATTGTGTTCGCAATGTAATGTCATCCCTGCTAACTCGTCTACAGCCTTTCTTCTAAACTTTTTACCCTTACAATAATATGTAGTCCGCTCAGATACGAGTAATATTCGTGAAGAAGATGTTGTGTTTTACATAATATGAGTCGCGCTCAGCAAAACCATGTACTAAGTCGGAAAAAGAAAAATTCTGATTTTTGGCGAAATTTTCAGAGGAGGTCCTCTGCTTTCGAATGAAAAAAAAAAATCGGGTTCGCCAACATCAAAATTGACCGCTGTAGAAACTTTTAAAGATTCAAATTACGAGGAAAACTACGAAGCTTCTTTTCGTTTTTTGGCTGTATCTCAAAATTTTGTTTTCCGACTTAGTACATGGTTTCACTGAGCGCGATATAACGCCAACAAAACGTCAGCAAACTCGGAACCAGTTTCCTGCAGTCACCAAGTTTACACATTTGAATTGTTTCTTCAAGTATATGATACGTGTCATGATTAAGCAAGAACCAGTAAAGAAGAACACAGGCACACGTAACAGAGAAACTCTACTCGGAATTTTAAATACAAGCCACAAAAATAAATTTTGGAATAAAAAATGAGAAAGATGAAAATGTGAAATCAACCGAAACCGGAGTTTAATGAATAAATTTAGAATTTTTAAGCGGAAGCAATACTGAAAGGTTTGTGAATTGTACAAACAATACCGACAAGAGTAAATGATCGAACGCGTTTCGGGCTACGTGGTTGCCCATCATCAGCGAAAGAACTAAAGCTATAGTAAGAGTTATCCATGTAAAAGTTGAGGAGAGGGTTCGAGAGCGTGTGGCGGACGTCGTTGAGGATTTTCTTGTCCATGCCAGAAGAATCTTTAATCGCAATCATCGTTTCAACCTGCTCGAGACTATTTAGGATGTAGCCTTGTTCCCTTGCCGGTGAATCAACCGAGATGTAACATTGTCGAAATGATGATTGTTTCGATGACAATGAAGGGCCATGGCCGACAAATCTGAGGGTTTCTTCTTGGTAGTACCATCGTTCAAATTATTGAAATCGCTTTGGTGTTCTTTAAGCCGTTTATCGAAGCACCGTCCAGTCTGACCAACGTACTCAGCCTTGCAGACTCCAAAAAAGAGCTTGTAGATGCCAGATTGGCACAGATCTGGGATGCGATCCTCTATTTTGGATAGAGAACCAACCGAGGATAAGGTATAAAAGCCCACCTTATAGTTGAAACGCTCCAACTCCTTAGCCAGTAAAGTAGAAGGACGCCCCAGAAATGGTAGACGAATCCAGGAAGTGCGGCTAGGTCGGATATGAGGAGGAACATTGAGATTAGATACCGTACCGAAAGAGCAGAATGAAGTGATTTCCGCCGCAGTAATAACTTGACGTCAACTTTTACGCTGTTGAGGTTAGCAATCCGCTGAATGACATGGATTTCTTTTTCCATTGCAGCAGAATCCAAAGGTAGTTTCTGCATACGGCAAACGGCAGCGTGGATGACGGCCATCTTGTGACGACGTCGATGTAAGGAGGATCCATGAATTGACACACCGGTGAAAGTCGGTTTGCGGTAGATCTCGAATCTTGGGGTGAGGAGGGAGTCTTGCTCAACCAATTGAATAGTTAGGTCCAGATAATTGAGGGAAAGGTTACCTTTTTCCATAGTGAACTGGATTTGGGGGTGAATCGAGTTAATGTGGTCGAGAAAGGAATCCAGATCCTAGTGAGAGCCGCTCCAAATGCAGAAAATGTCATCCACATACCGTTTCCAATAAGTAATGTTTCGTGAGAGTGGAAAATCCTGGTGGTGGATAGAATGTTCGATGTGGTCTAAGTAGATGTCAGCGACGAGGGACGATAAGGGGCCACCCATCGGCAGGCCGTCTGGAAATTTATCAACCGAACCATTGAAGGAACAGATGTTGTCCTCTAGGCATAGTGTTAGAAGATCGCGAAACTCCTTAACCACATCGTTGTCCAAGGACATTTCATACAACCAATCGCACATGAGATCGGTGGTCTCAGCAATTGGGATTTTGTTAAACATATTTCTGATGTCGAAGGAAATGAGGCGTGATTTTCGATTGAACATCCTACCCGTTCGGTTTCGGTTGATTTCACATTTTCATCTTTTTCATTTTTTATTCCAAAATTTATTTTTGTGACTTGTATTTAAAATTCCGAGTAGAGTTTCTCTGTTACGTGTGCCTGTGTTCTTCTTTACTGGTTCTTACCCAGTTTACACATTATCTAAATAATATTGTGACTTCCTATTGTTCTCATAGAGGCAACACGCCAGAGTTTCTTTTTAATAATCGTTGTCATGCTGGACTGCTCTTATATAGACGGACCGACCCTTCAAAAATACATTTACTCTATTTACACTCGCATAAGCTGTTCAATTCACGCTCTAATTGCTATCTTCTAGGTCAACTACGCATTTTAATATTCTTCATCTGCGTATTTGGCCACAAGAACATCCCAAAAAAACACTCACGCAGTCGCGTGAGTAATACACGACTTTTCTTTCGACGAACTAAATTTCATTAAGAAAATCACTCCCACTAACAACTTGAAAATTTTATTTATTCTTTCGTCATTATCTCTATCTTAAAAAAAAGTCGGCAAATGTTCAAAAATTTGATAGTCATAAAACAAATTGCCATGAATTATCACAGAGAAAAAAATTTCTCATTTACATGTGAACCAATTTGTTCATCAGGTCAATGAGAAACACATAGGCTAGATGAATTAGTATCAATTAGGCTCAATCGATCCTACAACAAGTTCTGAACGCACATCTTCAAATAAGAGACTATACGATAACTTGTTTGAGTCTGGAAATGATAACCTAACCTAAAGAAGCCCTCACTGTGTAAATAATTCTTGTAAACTAATTTAATGAACCCTTTGTCAAGAATGAACCTGTCGAATAAAAGGTTCTTCATTACAATAGACGTTCTGATAACAAAAGAATAGAATTTCCTTCTCGTAATGTGAGCAACTACTTGTGATAGTGAGAAATTTCTTTTAAAAAAATTTCAAATTTCTCAAGAACTACTCATCCTATTCTCAAAAAAAATTGCAGGTGCACATTTCTAACCTAACCTAACCTAAAGAAGCCCTCACTGCAGTGTGTAAATCATTCTTGTATCAAATGAACCTGTCAAATAAAAAGTTCTTCATCACAATAGACGCATTGATAAAAAAAGGATAGGAATTATTTGCTTCAGGTAATGTGAGCGACTACCAGTAATAGTGAGAAAAATGCAAATTTCTCAAGAACTACTCATTGGATTTTCTCAAAAAATTGAAAGCTTCTTGAGAACTACCCATCCAATTCTCAAAAAAATTGCAGGTACACATCTTCAAATATATCAATCAAGTACTACAATATGGCCAAGTTACAAAAAAATCCACCAGATGGTTTTGGAGGAGACACATACTCAAAATACTGAAAAATTTCTCAAAAAATTGCGAATTTCTCAAGAACTACTCATCCTATTCTCAAAAAAAATTGCAGGTGCACATTTCTAACCTAACCTAACCTAAAGAAGCCCTCACTGCAGTGTGTAAATCATTCTTGTATCAAATGAACCTGTCAAATAAAAAGTTCTTCATCACAATAGACGCATTGATAAAAAAAAGGATAGGAATTATTTGCTTCAGGTAATGTGAGCGACTACCAGTAATAGTGAGAAAAATGCAAATTTCTCAAGAACTACTCATTGGATTTTCTCAAAAAATTGAAAGCTTCTTGAGAACTACCCATCCAATTCTCAAAAAAATTGCAGGTACACATCTTCAAATATATCAATCAAGTACTACAATATGGCCAAGTTACAAAAAAATCCACCAGATGGTTTTGGAGGAGACACATACTCAAAATACTGAAAAATTTCTCGAAAAATTGAAAATTTCGCGAAAACTACTCATCCGATTCTCACAAAAATTGCGGGTGCACATATTCAAATATAATACTACAATATGGCCAAGTTACAAAAAAATCCACCGGATAGTTTCGGAGAAGTTCCACGAACAAAAAAATCTTATACGTCGAGAAAATTCACTGCCCCCTCCCCCCGTTCACCTTGCTACGGGTGTAATACCTCACTTTTCCAATTGGAAAAGTCGGTAAAACGAAAACATACAAAAAGCAGCCAAACAGGCGATGCACCACTCATCAGCCAGCCAGGCTCCAACCACATTCACGAATACCTACATTATCCATACCTGGTTCAATCATTGGTCTAACCTCAAATCCCCTTCAAACAAACTATTCCTAATTGAAAATATTCCCATCCCTTAAAACTATATTGGAATCAAATTACAAAATAATCATCACTAGCCATCTCATCACGAATCCGATGCCTCTATAATACTCTCAACCCCATTTCCCCCACCCCAGGGGCTATCATTCAAAATATCTTTTCTTGCCACAAACTAGCCTCACTCTGCAACTTCTTGCTCACAGTCACATAGAAGTATGTACCATCAGACGACTCTCCATCTGTCCTCAACATCTGTTAATTCCTCCAACGATCAAATTCCCTCTCTTGCATCTAAACTCAACAACACCCTCGTGCGTATAGCACTAATAACAGGTCTTCAGTAGCTCATTCATTTGGAAAAGTATATAAATAAAAACATAGAAAAAAAAAAAAAAAAAAAAGGATGAACAGAGGATGGTTGGACGAATACTACTACACTTACACACAACATTGATTCAAGACAAACTTAACAAGGAAGTACATATCCTAACATATTATTGTACTGTGCTAGAACTACACTGACAATCTACGCAATCAAAGGTTACTTTTTGCTCTTCATGACGTAAGCGACTACCTGAGATGTAATTCTGCAAAATATTGATAGTTTGAGTATTTGCAAATCTCCTCAAATCAGTTCACGCTTCAATTTGAGATTTCTCACAAACCAGACATTGAATCAACATCAAGACATCAAGTTCTCACGTTTACATTTCTGGATATGTGTATACCCAGTTATATAATAAATCAACATTCAAAAAAATCACGAGTTATAAGAGTAGAGATTTTTTAAACAAATGATTATGATCTGAAGAACTATTCATTCGATCGTCAAAAAAAAAAATGCAGACGTGCACAACTTCGGATGTAATACTGTAACATGGCCAAGTTTCATGAAAATGCGCCAAGTACCTAGTCTCGGAGGAGAAGCGCAGGGACAAATTTTGATCCATGTAACAATACGAAATAAATAGGTATGATATACACTTACATAACACAGTGCAGTGGGTTATGTACCTATTTTCGCGTACCGGGTCATAAGCGGTCTTGCGTCCAGTATATTGTGAGACCAAGCAATGTACAATATTTCGGTGTACACGTATTCTCACGCAAGGGCACGTATTCGATTCGTCAATATCGAACGCCGGCATTACAATAGGTACCATTAAATTCGAATTTTTCTGTCGATAGTTTTGACTATTTTAGGCGCGAGTCTTACGTTGAAAATGGTTTAAGCCGCGCCATGACGTGATCGCATTGAATTCCCATAAAGCGTTTTATTACACTGCAGTCATTCAACTAACGAGAGGTAAGGTGTTGTCGATAGAAAATTGTTTGTCAAGTCATCTCGGGCAACTTAGTGTACGTACATGGGAAAACTCTCGTCCGGGATTGAATTCGGGAGTTGAATCCTAAAAATTACGGTAGTCAAAGAATGAATGAAAAAAAAAAAAAAAAAAAAAAAAATCAATTATCAAGCCGGGGGGGGGGGGAAACGTGTAATGCGGTAATTTGCTATACCTAACGAAAGACGCTCTCGTTTAAGGTTGCGCATGAGATTACGACGAGTATTTTGCAACAGACTAATTCATCTATATCGCAAGCAGTGCCGAAGGTATCGAATTTTATTCAAATTTAATTATTCCGTCTTTCGAGAGGTCGCAAGTTGTTCGATAAAATATATACACACAACAGTATACCTAAGTTATTATTCAAAATATAGAGACGACGAATTTTAATTTGAAAAAAAAAAGAGAAAAAGAAGAAGAAAAAAAAAAAAAGAAATACAAGAGGAAATATAAATTAATAGTGGATAGCGAGGTGTTGTCTAGCAGCGAGGTAGACGATATTGTTGGAATGTACAAAGCAATCGAGTGGCTGTTGTGAAGTTAATGATTTCATTCTGGTAACATTTGTATGGAAGCTCTGCTGTAGCAGTTGTAGACAATGATAAGTGGTCACTTTCCCAAATGCGACAGATTTAGAGTCGTTCCCCATAGATCTACGATGAATCCTTTTCGTTATTTCTCTCTCTCTCTCTCTCTCTCGCTCTCTCTCTCTCTTTTTTTCTTCTTCTTTTTCTTCTTTTTTCTATCATCGTCATACCTTTATAATATATAGACACCAAACTCGCACTACGTTATACCCTGCGCAACCAACACCAAAAATTATGCGAACCGTTTCTTTTACTAACGCAAGTAAGTATTCATATACGTAAATTTGTTAAGTACCCCGTTCTAAGTTGGTCGTGAAACATTTTGGTAGTGCATGCGGGCGGTTGGACGTCTCAAACAGTGGCCGTAAACGGTCCATTCACAGACTCCGTGTTAATGCTGAAAAATAAAATAAACTCCGTATTAATCATAGCCAATGAAGTCGAAAAGATAAAGAGTACAAACAATCTATAAAACAGAAAACATTTATTGCGGCGCCTAGCTTCGACGCAATTCTTGTTAGCGGACAAAAGATGAAGTTTCGTAATATGGACAGTCACACTGAAAGAAAATTACAAAAGCGAGAGTGATCGTAATTACGGCGAAGACTGACGAAAAACGCAGTCACGTTCTGTGAGGCCACTTTTGGTATTGTTTTTACGGCGTCACAATTCAGAGAAGAATAAAATTGATTGTTAGGTACCTACTCAATTAGAGGAAGTCACCGTTTGAATTATATAGCCAAAATAGGTACACTTCATTTGTATACAGAAAAGTGTACCGCTGCAGTATATTATAACGTGAACTCATAATGATAATATGTGTACACATATATTCACACAATTTGCGAAGCGCGAGTCCATGTACGTAAGATTACATATTCAAATATGACGTATATAGGGTGCGCCAAAAAGATGTTAACAGTCAACCGGGGAACTCTACGAAATTGTCGCGGAGTCCTCCCGGAGTTTTTCGTTCAACTGTTAACATCTTTTTGGCGCACCCTGTATAGATGTAATATACTATGTATATACCGATACCCTTCTTGATAATTATTACCAGAGCGGGCGAGAGAGAGAGAGAGAGAGAGAGGCGACCCATAAGTGGCAGCAGAGGCCGCCATTCAGCGCAAGTTGATCGCTTTTCTCCATTCCCGTAGGGCGTACGCTATTTTTGGGCTAGTTTACAATTACACCTGTGCTGATGATTGGACAAAACCACTCCAGATGAGCAAACGGCATACCGAAACTACTGGGTATCGCCGCAACCACAAACATGCTTATACTGATTAACTTGACCTGATTCTCAATAAAATCATTGCACAATCGAATCCATCATAAATAGCAATTAATAATGGAGCAAATCACGAGAATCATACGGGCTAGTTCAATGCAAACTCGAATTTGAAAATGTCCTGATGAGCAAATCAATAGACGTTGCTCTTATTTCAGAGACCCATCTTACTATTAACATGACCATACGGTTGAGAAACTATTCTATAATGACCCACCTTAGCGGAAGTAGTCGAGGCGAAGCAGGATATTATTGTCAAAAGCAATATTCAACATTACAAGATCCCTTGCTGGAAGACTGAGAAGTTTGAAATTGCGGCTGTTGACATTCAACTAAATGGAAGTAGTGGAATTAATTTTGGGGCCGTCTGCGCGTCTACTCCCTCCTCAGATCGGACTCTTTTCTTGTATGCTCGATACGTTTGGAGACCGATTGGTGGTTGAGGATGATGACCTCAACACAAAGAATGTCAATTGGGGCTTGAGACGATCGCTTGCTGAAGCCGCATAAACAACGCACGGGTTTCCTGCGATACTGGTGGAGCCTCTACATACTGGCCAAGTGATCCTGAACATATTCTCTCTTCTGCGAAAAATGTGGTAGAAAACATGATCGATCTTATTTCTGGTCACATACCTACCGGTGCTGCTCACATCAAGTTTTCACAGCTTTACGTAAACCAACTCGTGAAATCTTCCATAATCAAAAGACTGTCTGGGACCAATACCGGAGCATGAACGACTCAGCAATCGCGCTCTCCGCTGGAACTATCAAGACGACCAAAATTAATAACGCAACTCACTACTTCACTTAATATCCTCCGGAGTGCCGCAAAAAATGCCAGCCCTGGAACAAGAAGCGGCTAGCCCGCGATCGCATTTGTACCGAGAGACATTTGGCAACTTGTGCGTGAAAAGCGACGAGTTGGAGCGCAAATAGCACTGTTTCAGAAGAAGACATGGCAGCTTACTCGCTCCGCTCGTTTGAACCCCTCTTTGCTCTACTATGAGTAGTCAAGTTTAGAATATTTTGAATTTATAGCTTTTAGGTGGCTCACTCGCTCCGCTCGCTCGGCTCCATCCTTGGTCTAGTGTAAGTCTACTTTGAAATATTTCAAGTCCTTAGAGTATAATAATTCCAGTCTAGATTATTTCAAGTTGATTGGGGGGAGGAGCGTCAGAGCAACTTCAGATCTAGTATAATGGAAGGCTAATCATAGTATACTGTGTATTATGGAATCTCATTTATGAGTCTTCGGCTTTAGATCTAGTATACTGCATAATTAGCCCTAGTATAATGAAGGCTGAACTAATACCCTGCTTACTGTGTAATTCAAAGAGAAACCAAAGAGGCTAATCCTTTCTCTCATTGATATACCTACTTTCCCTCGAAAATATACGGCATCTTATTAAGCTTTGTATAGGCTATTATACACTTAGCAAATATGTTGGCGAACGGGTTCGGCCGAATACGTTCGGCGTTCGTTGTTCGTTGTTCGTTGTTCGTTCATCATGAAATTCGCCCCTCGGCTCTATACTGTATACACTCGACGAACCGAACAACCGGACATGTTTGTGGCTGTGCAGACGTCGAACGTCGAGCGAATTTTCTTTTGACGTTCGCTCATTTACCGCCTTCCGAGCGAACATTACCGAATACAAACATTCGCGTTCGCCAGCGTTTGGTGAACGGTATACAGTACACTCAGCGAATGCACGCCGCGTTCGCTGTTGTTCGGCCAAACGTATTCGCTAAAGTGACCGAACGGTGAATCTGACGGATTTCACGCGCGTATTGTTGTTCGAGTACGGTAGCCTGTTTTCTACGGGCGTATGCGGTTGCCAACCTTTCTTCTTGCGCGATGGAGTATTCATAGGCGACGCCAGGGGAGAAACCATACAAAATTAATAATAGGGAAATAATAAAAAGAACGCAGAGCAAAGATGACGGTCATCTTCGATAATTTTACCTCCCATACGTTGCACGAGAGTTCTTCGAATCTTAGATCCTTTTTGATTTTTAAATCTTTGACTACAGTAGAGGGTAAATTGAGGCTGTTAGTAGATAAAAGCACTCGCTCTAAGCTAACTCGCTAACTCGTATCAAACTTGTCTTATCTTTTTTCTCTTATCTTCATGTGTACGCCGCCACGCATGTAACTTATAAAAAACTATTCCTATTCGTTTGTATCGTGAAAAATTAATAAAGATTGTTCAAATTATGTAAAACAAGCTATGTCGCAGGTGACATAGTAGCGGGGTCGGCTTGAATCTATTCAACTTCATTCACTGCCTAAATATTTCTACTGATTCACTTTCCGTCGTTATGAAAAGCTCAATACCGACTTCAAGTTCAATTCAAGATACCTACTCAACAATCATTCATTCATTCATTCATTATGCTTTACCGCTTCGATACTCCAATAATTTAATTCATAGCTCCCACCAATCGATCAAGAATTCCTCCTATCACTTTTCTTCTATTCTTGATGAAAACAAACACCCAACAATCACTAATTTCGTTGATTTGGATTGGAATAACCTCAAGTAAGGGCTGTCGATAGTCGACAGCAACTAGACGTAGGCTACGTGATAACGTTCCCTCAACGCTGACATTATTCCCGTTCGGATCCCGACGAGGTGATCTCTAAATTTTTCGCCTGAGTTTTTCATTCTTCAACAACCCTCCTTCTTTTCCAACATCTAAGTACTTCAACATTTTCATCGAAGGAACGAGCCATGATTTACTTATTTAAAGAAAAACTCTGAGCACAAGACACGTAACTAACTTCCCACGGTTGTCTTTTTCGTCATGAGATAAGGATAGTTACTAATACAAGCCGCAATGTCATGATAATTGTCTTCCAGTTTAATATGACGTGTCCTATCGTTGAAGAAGGAAGAAAATGGAAGAATTACGAACTCAGATTATAGAAACTAGAATGAAAAACACCAACTGCGATGTACCTACACTAAATACAATAATTGTAGCTCGATACCGACTGTATCATGTTTAGATCACGGTACTCAACGATCATTTATTTATTCTACTATACTGCTTCAATACTCTACTTTCATTCACATTGTTCGGACCTACCCCCGATTCCAAGAATTCATCTCATATCACTTTTCTTCTATTCTGTAATAAGCGAACAACCTAGGTACCAAAACTTCATGAGCAATTATCTATTCATCGATAGAAAATAAATTTACGATTGGAACATTCAATCAAATTTATTACTATGCAAACGTTACTCATGATAACAGACACTTTTTACATTGTCGCGTTCCCACCTCATTCCTTAATAATTGTTTCATTTTATTCGCGTAATTATCGCGTAATATTAATACCACTACGACGATAACGCAAATTTTCACAGCCGCGATCGAATCATTGAATGATGAATCAAACACGAAGTTAACGCAAAACAAATAAAAGAGCCAAAGACACAAGACTAAACAGCTTACGGCTCGTTTAACAGTGACGTCAGGCGTCTGAAATGAGAAGAAAGAAGATGAAGAAAAAAGTGATTGTAATACGGTCGGCCTCGAGAACCGGGCCGACCCTAAAAACTATCTACAGAGGCTGTTGATAAAATTGGTCGTTCTGTGCCTCAAAAGGTGTCATACCAATTCCTTTTTTTCTTCCAGTCTTTATTTGATGGAGCGTGGTCTGATTCAGACGACGAACCTATTGTTTTATGAAAATATTACTATTTTCCAAATTACCGGTATTTCATTTTTTATTTATCCCGTCTGAAAAAAAATTTTATTATTTGTGTCGATGCTGTTCGCTGTTCTTTCGTTTTAAGAAGAAAAATAATCAAAGAAAATATACTATTAGAAAGCCGCCGTTCAACGTTTACATCGTAATAGCTGCATTTCAAACTCGAATTCTCGTTCCAGCACTCGTGGCCGAGTGGTTAAGCGCGCGGACTTGTAGGCGGTTGTCATACGTGTAACATCACACATCATCCTACCAAAATTCAAAGAAGTGCACACAAGACACGAGGAAGAAGGAGAGAAATACGGAGACACGAAGAAGAGAGAGAGAGAGAGAGAGAGAGAGAGAGAAAGAGCCGGACAAAGAGGATGAAAGGAAAACACCGATAGACCAAACTTTTTTTTTCTCTCTCTTTTCATCCATGTTCGCCTATTTTAGTCCAACTTTTCGCGCTAAGCAAGGAAACACGCTCGTATATTACGCAAAATGCGTTGATTCCTTCACTTTCACCGTTCCGTCAGATTCACCGTGCTTTAATAACATTAATTAAATAATTACTAAGCAATTTATCAGCAACAATATCCCTCCGGAACTTCGACTCGTTACAAACCTGAACCAAAAAGTAAATTTTGTCTTCGTAGATTTCCCATTTCCCATTTCGCATTTCATTAGATTCTAGTAGATTTTCCGAATTCAATGACAGAAGAAGAGAGAGTATCGTCGTGGAACTCGACTCGATGGTAAGCACTGAATTCTTGTTTTAATCTGGCCAACTCCGAAAGACTTCTACGAGCTAACTCGTCATATACTGAATCTTAAAATTTGTATACCTTTCAAATACGACTTGGACAACCTTTGTCTTATTGGAAGATACATAGCTTTGGTCATGTCAAGATTGAATCTATCTATTCTTTGAAAGCAACGGAACCTCCCTTAAGTGCCTTCTGACTTCGCGCTCCAATAACCTTTTAGATTACGATAGGATATCTTTTTTGAACTAGTATTTTTACTCCGCTAGATGTAGACTGCAGACAGACTGCTTTTGTTTTCTGTGAGTTAGGCACCTCAAGATAACGGGAAACGTACCTATAATACTCGTGTTTCAAGATGAACTTCATTCATAGGGCAATAAAATGAGCGAAAAATCGAGTAATCTCTTGGTATTTTTGACGCTGAGTTCATTTTTGAACTTTTTTCTTGATCAACAGGTGCCACTGGGAGCCGCATTATGTATGAAAACTTGAAATAATAAATTTTTCAAGATCACAGAAGAAAACAAGTTGAAAGCATATAAGAAAAGATATGAGAAGCTACCTATTTTAATTGTTTGCGGAATTCTCAATTTTGAACAAGAATGGTAGACAAAGCGGCGGCTAGTGGCAATTTTTTGATAGGTTGTTCTTCAATGTCATTATTTGCAGAATATTATGTAGGTATAGAAGTCTTGCATGCTTGGAAATAATGTGTTTTTTCATGGCTAAAGTAATTTAATGAATTTTTGGACCTTTATAATTATAACTATGGGCTCGATGATGGGAAAATAATGAGTTGGTCGAAATTTTCAAATAGACAAAAAGTTGAGAGGTCCTAAGAGCTAATGAATTACACATATCTCACATATTCCCATGTCGTACAAAAATATTCATTTGTAGATTAAAGTTCACCTTTTTTCAGTTGCCGACCACAGTGCATTGTCGTCGAGCTCCAACTTCAGCGCTTCCGGTTCCAAAAAAAAAAAAAAAAAAACAAAACAAAACAAAAAAGAAAGAAAGAGAAATAAATAGAAGATTAGGAATAAATTGTTAAAATCACTTGCTAACAGTTGTACTGTACTTTTAGCTGGCATAACGTACCTTTTTCCATTTAATTGTGTTTTTTTTTTTTAACAGCAGGGCAAAACTGAAGTGGAACTGTTGTCTAGTTAAGATAATAATGATGTTTTGTCATCTAGGGGGGAAGAGTGAGAGGAGTAGGCCGAAAGACTCCTCACTGACCACTGGGGTCGCGCTGAGACCAATCTTTGGGGGTGTGTTCGTAGAATGATGAGAGAGTATTAAAAGATATTTCTTTATTGCGATCTGTTCCGGCTCCAGAGTAAGGTAACAATACTACAGGACTGTATCTCTTTCTTATTCAAGGTGGCCGTCCCTGGCTTTGTCCCTTGGACGAGCTAGCCGAGGTTCAGGTTATTCGAAAGCGAATAGCTTGTAGTTGAATTTGGGGAGGCTTCTTTGATCTGATAGGTCAGGTTGAGAGACCGGTATGCACTTTTTGATTCGAAGACGCCGTGCCTCGTTGATGGGCTGACTTGCACGCTGTTTGGTGGGAACTAAACTCTTCCCATATGCAAATTGCATCATCACACTTTTGTATTTCGCGTATTTTGTTTCTCAAAGCACCTAAAGCCCTGTTTTTTTGTTTTTTTTTTGTCTTCTTAAATTTGTTTTTGAACAAAGAGTAAGAACGGGCGACTGGTTCTTGATAAAATTTGAAACAAATTTAATTGAGAAATTACACGAATTTGTTTATGTATTCAATTCTGTACAAAGAAAATATAAATGCGTTTTGTATCGCATTGCTGGTACAATACCTTTGTTGCTGCTTTGTAACTCCTCCAACAATGCACTGCATTGCATCGCCTTCTATATATATGCGACTGCGCTACACGCAATGCGATGTTACACGTCATACAATCATATGACTGTGTGCTGTCGTGTTGTTTCTTTGGGGGGGGGGGGAGAAATATGAATGTCAATATCAAGGACATATTTTATAAAGTTTTTGATTTCAAGTTTCTGTATACAGTGTACATATACCTACTGTAGTTATGTCACCCCAACTACTGTGAAAAGAAGAATCTGATGAATACAATTTATTGTCAACTATATGATGGGTCTTTTTCTTCGAAAAAATTGCAAGACTATGATAGAATGACTGGGATTTGGATAAGTTACAGAGATAGTTTCTAGTGAATAATTTCTCAGACAAACCTTGAGAGGTTTCTTTTTTTTTTTAGTCCTATCACGATAATTTATCAACAAAAAATGTTTCAAGACACAATGTATTATATTATATTATGACTATGTTAATCGCGTATTACGAGTAGGTACGTAAAATACGCAGAGATTTCGCAGAGATTTTGCGTACATCAGTAGTTTATGAATTATGCAGCCATTTTTCTTAATCAATGCGCGTAATGAGTGAAGGATCTGCGCGTAATACGTGAAAAAAATTGCGTACGTAGGTACATCACGAAAAATGTGCAGCATTTGTCTGCGCGGTGCACAAAATACGCAGCACAAATAATCGAATGTCTCAAAATTATGACAGTATTTCTAAGAGACAAGGTAGCTGTATGTGGTCTCTGAGCAGCAGAAATTTGTGCTCTGTCGAAGTAAAGTACTTTAAAAGTTGGTTCCATTTTCTAATCAGATATGGACGGATTGTGGACGAACTTATTCTGAGTGAACATTCTAATGTACAAGTATCAACTAGAAATTAATGTTATTAGAGTTCATGGGTGGCGTACAAGAAATAAGGGGAAAAGGATATGAGAAAATGATGGCTACAAAAGTCATACCTAATTATTGTTTGAAGATGTTCACGATATTCATGGGTTGCAATTAATCACAAAGAAGAGAAACCAAAACTCGCAAGAAGAACCAGGAAAATTATCCTAATAGGTGTACTGTATAAATAAAGATGCAAGAGGTTGGATAGCTGATTATAGGCATTGTGTCGAGAAAACAAGAAAACTCGCAGGGGGTTCAGGGTTTGCGTTCGCTCATTAACTTCAGTTAGGATTTAAGGTACTCAAGGAACGTGTTGTATGGGAGTCACCTGTGCATATTATGTAGTGCAGTGTCAAGCTCGAAGGTCGACATTTTTCCAAGTCGCCGCACGTTTTGCTGGACCGCAACCGGTGTCCGTTATTTCATCCAAATCACCCTCCTTTTCTCCCCCTCTTTTATGAAACAAGTCCCCCGGCGAAAAGAGAAATGATAACAAGAAAAAAAAAAAAAGACGAAATAAAAAACTTAGGCTTTACTGCAGTAGGTAGTCCGACCGATGCCAAATTTTCAAAACGCTGATTATAATGTTGTAAATCAAGTCTGTAATACAAATTTTCCTCATAGATTTATATTCCTTGGTATGAAATCCAGCAAAATTATCAATTTTCAAATTTGATTTATGCTATAAAGGAACTTTGCAAAGTTGCTCCATAGGTAACTTCTAATGTGAGTTTTTCAAAGAAAGCTTTCTGAAAATTACTTCACTTTTCACTATACAAATTTGGTGACTTTGGTCAGTCGCTAAACAAATCGCGCGGTCAAGTTGATTCAAACGATGACCAGAGTTTCCCTCGATAAGGATTTTCAACCCATGATGCTGTAGCTGTACTCGTATTATGAGGAGTACCTACTAAGCACGGCAAAAAGTTTTTTCTGCGCTTTGGAGTGCAAAAAGGCTGTCAATGTAACTTAGGTAAGAGTACGAATCCACATTTTTTGGACTCGCAGGGTACCTCAAGTGTTACAATTTGACAATGACCAAGGGATACGGCCTCTTTCACCGCATAATTATGTGCTTTGGCAGTGATCATGTTATAGTGTTATACTGATACTTTCTACCCTAACTCGGTGTGTGTGTGTGTGTGTGTGTGTGTGTGTGTGTGTGTGAGGTAGAACAACCATCTCCTTCTCCGGTACATACAATAGATTAAAAAAATGATTACAAAATATTCCTCAAACTAGGAGTAAATTCCATCCTACTATACATCTTTTACGTTTCAGTTCACCTCCCAAAACGAATCAACATTTTTTATTGTAAATCCTGCGTGTTGATATCATAAATATAAGTAAATGTAGGCTTGCAATTTGGAGTCGGTTAAATTTATACTTCTAGATACCTATATCTATAATTTCAAGCAAAAAAATGAATTTTTGCAAACAAAACTTAGGCTACAAAAAAGAAGAACAAGAACAAGAAGGTGGAGAAGATGAGATGCAAAAAAATTTTGGATCGGAATTGAATTCATGTATAGAGCACACTTTATCATTTTCATTTTTTATTTCGAAAAATTGTTTAATCCAGCTATTGGTTTTTTATTAAACATTACTGTACCTATATTTTATGGCATGGATCATAGAAGTGTCAGTACAGTAACACCACGCAGATACGTACGCACTATGCGCGAGTTGCATCTGATATCTTCAATTCTATTTGGCTAAGGGTGGTTACACATCACGACGACAAGATAATGCCGAGGCACGTATGAGTGCTATGGCTTATGATAGAGCTGTATTATTTAAGTACTTAATCATTTTCATGAATTCATAAGGGTTACGGTGTTGTTCCCTACTGCCTATAAATCTCTAAATTTTTTTTTTTTTTCTTTTTTTTTCTTTTTTTTTTCTTTAAAATGATTGACGTGAGAAGACGGTTCCGAGAAAATATAACTTTTTGCGAATAAAACATTTCTTTGCCGACAATTCGTCAAAAGAAGTCGCGCAAAATTCAAAATGTTACGCTTCATTACTTACAACGCAACGCAACGCAACGCGAGCGTTCGTCTAAGCAGTGCATGACCCGCATTAGCGTACGCGCCAAACAACACCATTACACCGCCGCACCGCACCGGTATATCACTTTATTATATATGTTACTGCCTTTATCGAAACTCAAACATTAGTGAAACTCGCACGCTATACCCGACTAACGCGTAACGTACGCGTGTTCTCACATTTGGCGTAGTCTATGCAAACACCTATGGCCGCATATTCGGCAATGTTCTTGACCACTAGACCACCAAACGTTGCTCACGTATTACACCTTATTTCGTCTGTTCCTATGTTCATCATACGTGATTTTTCTCAGTGAAGAGTAACGGGGTACACTGAAATTGATTTTTGATAATGAAATTCCTTCGTTTTTCCATCACCTATTATTATTATTATTATTATTTTTTTTTTTTTTTTTCTTGCAGTGAGCAAAAATAAAGCAATTTCTCTCCTCGGCCTGATTGAAAAGTTGACTCTATCAATTATACATGGTTTCTCCCCTTGGTCCAATTGAAATGTTGAGTCTATCAATTTTTTGTGGTTCTCTCCTTGGTCTGATTGAAAAGTTGACTCCATCAATTATTTATAGTTTCTCTCCTCGGTCTGATTGAAAAGTTGACTCTATCAATTATTTATAGTTTCTCTCCTCGGTCTGATTGAAAAGTTGACTCTGGTACCAATTATACATGGTTTCTCCCCTTGGTCTGATTGAAAAGTTGACTCTATCAATTTTTTATGGTTCTCTCCTTGGTCTGATTGAAAAGTTGACTGTGTCAATTATTTATGGTTTCTCTCCTCGGTCTGATTGAAAAGTTGACTCTATCAATTATTTATGGTTTCTCCCTATGGTCCAATTGAAATGTTAAGTCTATCAATTTTTTATGATTCTCTCCTTGGCCTGATTAAAAAGTTGACTCTATCAATTATTTATGGTTTCTCTCCTTGGTCTGATTGAAAAGTTAACTCTATCAATTATTTATGGTCTCTCCCCTAGGCCAGATTGAAAAGTTGACTCTGGGGCTTGAATTTGCCGGAGAAAATTCAACGTTCACACGTAAGAAATTATGGTGTTCTTGATTGGAAGAAAAATGAAATTTTTGTGTTCTTAATAGGTAAAAAATTCAAAATGTACGTCCAAAATGAAAATATTGAATAAACAACGATGAGAAAGTACAATAAAAAAAAAAAAAAAAGGAAAAAAAAATGGAAGTCTGAGTGAGGCTCGAACCGGGGTCACCAGGTTCTGCCGGAAGAGAAAATTCAACATTTATACGTTAAGTGGCTGGCGCGCGTTTTTGTGTGCTATTTTTCACGCGAACACATTTGCTGGCCAGCGTAAGCGTGCGAGTTTCACTAATGTTCGAGTTTCGATAAAGGCAGTGACATATACATCAATATATTATCCTAAACTCGCTACTGAGAAGTACAATTGCGCAACTCCTTCTGACGATTCGTCGCGTCGGCAAAAAAATGTTTTATTTGTGAAAAGTTAACTGTCTTTTCACGTAGATCATTTAAGAAAGAAAAGGGGGAAAAAAAATTATGAGATTTAAAGGGAGTACGTAGGTACGAGAAACAATACCACCGCGTAACCACTCTGAGCTAAACGTTTGGTATCTTTACCTCTGTCCTATTGTACCGAAGTAGGTACTTATCAAGGTAATTTCATGGCACTAAATAGTTTCATCAATAAATCGATCTAGCACACGAGAAAAATATTTTTGTCGATAACAAATGCATAATATATGTAATAGAGAAAACACAATATCTTACTTTTTATAAAATGGTTTAAAACTAGTTTCGTCGTTTGGCGAATGAGCGGCATTACTCGTCAAAGGTGGACGAGTTAGAAACGGTCGAACTTGTTGAGCGTAGTTGTTACTAATAATTTTGCTTTTGTCCTTTTGAGGCGGATTGATCATCAAGTGACTTTGACTGTTATTGACATATGGTAGAGACTGATGTCCTTGAAAAGGTGGACATGTGTTCACAATAGGAGGAGATAGGTGAGCAGGGTTCACTGAGAAGGTAACATTTGAGGAACCGTTCACCAAATTACTAGCGACACTCGGTAGCTTCATACTGGGGGGCGTTTGTGGAGGAGTGTCCGTCTGCAGATCTGGAAATCCTGAAGACCCACTACTATTACCGCATAACCCTTGTGCTGCGCTACCATAATAACTGTACCGGTTTGAAGGATAAGGGCCTGAACCAGGACTGACATATCCACTTTGCGTTGTGTTATTGATGAACGTTGAAGTTGCATTATTTGGAGGAGTTGAAGCGCACCACGTTGACGGATGTTGAACAAGCGTAGGAGGTGGAGTTTTACAGGCCGCTGTATCCGCCAGGGACCAAATTTTCGGTTTAGAGGCCGGTAATGGAACACCACAATCCACCGAGCTGAGAGGTACTTTTGTTATTTGATCTTTTAAATAAATACTATGCGCGTGCACTTGATGCTCTTCATGGCTCATGTGGTGTTGATGCGCCATCTGATGTTGTAGTTGCTGTTGGTGGTGTTGTTGCTGTTGTTGTTGTTGTTGTTGTTGCTGGTGATGATGATGGTGGTGGTGGAGGTGGTGATGGTGGTGGTGAGGATGGAGATGGTGATGATGATGGCTGAGCGCATCGTTTGACTTACGATCTTCATCTATCTCATCTTCGAGATCATGTTCTTCTTCCAACTCTTTTATGCTGTGTTCTGGTTTCACGTGCATTATTTGATCTGTAAAATGGAAACAACATTAATTCTGTAATAAAATAAACAAATTAATTTCAAAAGTAAATTTTTTAACCAATTAGGGGGGGGAGGGAGGAGAGCAAATATAATGCACAACAATTGTTCAAGATTGTCCGACTAGACAATTAACGTCAAAAGTAGCTATAAAAGTACCGTAACTCATTTTGTAATAATGAACATTATTGATGGTTTTTGTAAATTTGTGAATTCTTGCATAATTATATTATATTATGGATATAACGCAGAGCTTGTATGGCGTAAGAGGACTCACGTTGAAAGTGATAGTAGCCTAGTTTGTATTTAAAAAAAAAAAAAAAAAAAAAAAAAAAAAAAAAAGAGAAAACTTACAAATGTAAGCGAGTAAAGTTTGAGAAATATCAAAGTTGTTGAACTGTACATTATGATTGTGATAAGCCCTTCATTCCCTTTGGTCAAGAAAATGTTTTTGTTGAGTAACAAGCAGAGTAACCATCTGGGTCATACTTGCAAGAAAGGGCAAACGTAATTTGCCAAGGTAATTCAGATTGTTGAAATAATTTGGCGATACAGAACTAGTTTTTGTTCTTTGCTTGATGAAGATGGTTCTTCAAAAGAAAGCTTTCGAGTTTTATTTGAACTTTCTGCTGCTTTTTTAATTTTTTTTTCGTTCACTCCTTGTGTACCTATTCTTCCAATACCTATGGATAGTTGTAACGCGAAGAACCAAATCAATTCAGATTATAATGACTTTTTTAAGAAAAGAGCAACATTGCACCTGCAAGAGAAGAAGGATGTCAACTGGCCACAGTGTGAGTAGGTAAATGCCGCTCTCAATATTTTGAAATAAATAATGAGGTACCTATGAAGAAAATCAGAATTTTGATTTGTTTCGTGAGGTTACCCCAAAACCATTTTACATGTTCAAATACCTACCTATATTTACAATTGAAGGGATTTGATGAAAATGTGCTCTGGAAGGCAAATAACAAAAAAAAAAAGCATAGAGAATAAATTTCACAAGAAACTAATATTATGGATGATAGGTATATGTATTCTTCTATACGTGTACAAACTCTGATTAGTTGTACCTACATTTTTCATCTCAAATGGTAGGTATGTGTTTTTTGAAAATCTAATACTAAGTATTACAGTGCTTATATGCGCGTAACATCCCAGTAAAGAACAATAAAACTTGAACAAATGTTCTGCTTCGTGATCGGTAGCACAATTACAACCTTCAGCCAGGTATAGAAGTGTGCAGGTGTGAGATAAAAACGGCGAATAAGAGAATTTAAGGCGAAAAGTCTATAAATCAATAAATGCCAATTGGACACAACAGACAGGACAGAGCAGGAAAGGAGAAGGATGGGGAGGAGGAGGAGGAGGAGGAGGAGAATGAGAGGAAAGGATAAAATTAAAAATAACTTACCAATAGAAATATACAACAAAAAAGGAAATTGAGAGTAGTTGGAAGGAAATATAAGAGAAGAGGAAGACGGAGTAACAGGAAAAGAATGAAGTTAAGGAATATGATTTGAAAATGTCAAAGAATCAAAGATAAAGAAAATAAGTCAAAAATTACTCGTATAATCGGGAAGTATAAGTTATTATGAGTTCGATAGAAATAAGAATAATGTGATAGAGTGCATGTCTAGTTCACTAATGCTTCCACTCAGTACATGATTGGAGCAACAAACACTCATAATGAGACCATTGTCAAGAGATTTTGACGAATAAAGGACACTTTTTAGATGAATATTATAACAAGAAAGATACTCAAATCATTCTTGCAAATAATGTTGGACTAGGATTAATCTCGTTTTGGCCGGACAGCTGGCAGTGCACGGCGTACGGCAAAGTTTTATTTCAAAAACACCCCATAGAACAGAATCAACAGATTTCCGATCAAAATGTAAATTGAGGCGAGCAGGTGAATCGAATTCGACCCAAAATACAATCTCTATTTTTGATGATACTCTTATTTCTCAAAGTTAGGTACTCCGACCATAGCATCATCACACGGTACCTAACTCAAAGTCGCTCTGCTCATATTATGTACGTCAGTGCCTATTTTATAATTGAACCAGACGCGTATCCATGCTCTTATATTATACTCATGAATACTGGTCCATAATAATTTATTACAATTTAATCATTTTACCCCTATCGTCGTAGATATAATTTGTCCTCTTTTTTTGCACTTAGGTGTAGTGCAGTGCAGTGTATAGATTGAACTATTCCACTGTCCAACATAATAGCCAAGTAGGTACCTATAAATTTGTTAATCAAATAAAAATTACGGCACTACCGTCTACAAATGGAGAAAAAAAATATATATATAACATAATGACCATCCATCATCATCAGAAGATCAAAAGTACTAACTCAGGAAATAAAATTGCAAAGAACGGAAACCAGAAAACTCGCGAAAATCTGAATATTACTCGATGTTAACGTAACTGAGAGACAATGGGGCTTGTTTTTTTGACGTCACATCACTGATAACAGCATTACCCCAACTTACTGCTAGGTTCCAAACAAAAAAGTTTCACGTGTTATTTCCCATAAGAGAAAGAAGATCTCGGAATATTTCGAAAACAAAGAAAAAGTTATGACTTCGATGTTTATTCTCATAAACTAGAAGCTTCTCCATTTTGTTTGAGCATTTACTTTCGAAATATTGTTGAACAATTGATTAAATAAATTGCTAAAATCTTTGAGTCTCGTATAAAAGATATCGTTCTACAGATCGTGTTCTACTTCAGCTTGTATGGTAAGGTGGGGTAAACAGGATTTCAAGAATAGGGCAACAAAAAAACACGCCCCATCATATCAAAGTATAAGAATAATTATTATGATTATATTCATAGGTATTACTCTTGAACTTTTATATTAATTAATTATTTTTACCACTTATAATATTCTCCATGTGAGAAATGATCGAAGTATTTTGAAAATTAGATGTATAATTGTATATCCCTTAGCGGTCGATATACCTACATGCTTCGCAAAAGAAGGTAGACTCACCTTTTTGCTGATTTTTCTAGTGGAAAAGTGAGGCATTACACCCGTCCGTTTAGGTTTCCTTTTATTTTTATTCATTATTATTTATCATTATTTATTTATTTATTTATTTATTTATTTATTTATTATAGGATTTTTTTGTCCGCCGAACTCCTTTAAAACTACCCGATGGATTTCTTTGTAACTAGGCCATATTGTAGTACCGTACATAATATATCTGAAGATGTGCATCTGCAATTTTTTTGAGAATCGGATGACTGGTTTTTGAGAAATTTGCAATTTTTGAGAAATTTCCCACTATTACGAGTAGTTGCTCTCATTACGAGAAGCAAATTTCTATCCTTCTGTTACCGCAAATCGTGTATTGTGATGAGAAACCTTCTATTTGACAAGTTCATTCTTGATGAAGGATTCATTAAATTAGTTTACGAGAGCGATTTACAAAGTGATGATGGCTCCTCATTGATGACTCGTTAGCTCAGTCATGATTTTGCCGACCTTTTTCAAAATTCTGTTTTTTTTTTTTTTTTTGTGAAATCAGCAGAAAATAAACAAGCTCCCTTGGCAGGAGGTTGGAAAGGAATGAAATGTGATTATGTAAATTGTAAAGTACAATTCCTGATACAAATACGATTTTTTAAAAAATTTATTTGATCATCAAAATTGTGAAATTTGAAAATATATTGATTACTTATTGAATCCAAAGATACACATTTTTTCCCGCGGTCCGCGATTCTCGGATCACGGATCAAATGTTCTGATTCGCGAGTGATTGATCCGTCGGATCACAAACAAGCAGCCTGTAGCAGGCAGCAAGATTTCATTCACCATTTTGATCGAATTTATTAGTAAATACGTCGATCTTTGCAAATAATACGTATTTAGATTCAGTTCCAACAATAATTGACGATTATTCTCATAACAAATCCGTGTACCAATACCTAATTAATTAATCAAATACGCCTGATATCTCACTCAGTGACTCATTATTATTCGTTCTTAATTTTTGTAACACTCACTACAATCTTCTTTTCAACTAGGTATCCCTATTGTAATACATAATACCATTGACTATACACGTACCAGACAAATACTCGCATTGTTGAAAACGAAGTCACTTTGAAGGATACTGACACCAGAGTGTGCTGCGTGTTAACCGGCAGAGTGAAAGAGACAGAACATATTTCTCTCTCTCTTACACCAACGTATTAACACGCAGCACACTCTGGTGTCAGTATCCTTCAAAGTGACTTCGTTTTCAACAATGCGAGTATTCGTCTGGTACGTGTATAGTCAATGATAATACTGTCGCATCTAGACTAACAGCATCAGAACTATCGTTTTCCTCAAAAACTAATACTTTCATATTCACATTCTATCGAATAGAAGAACTCAAATTGGGAGCCAAATGGAAACATGAGGTACCTACGCTACAGGTACCTACACTGAGCTGAATACAATCATCATAGCTCGATATCGATTTTTCTAATTGTATTAATATTGATTGGACAAATTTAAAGAATAATTTGAGGCTCCTTCTGAATGATCCTGAAACGCATGAATACGAGACATTGGAATTGAAAACACACTAACGATTGAGAATACGTGAATAAATCAGGAATTCTTCTTAGTTTGTCAACAAATTTTGCATTGCCATCACAACATCGAACCCAGAAATTTCTCTCAATTAATCACCGGAATATCGACCTAAAATCAACCAAACTGCTGAAATATAATAACAGTCTTCGCCGATCAAAAGAGATAAACTAAACAGAAACCGATTTGCTTATCACTTCACTTTTCAATGCTGCTCCTTGATGAACGCAATTAGCCGAACGAAATTAATATCAGTCGTTCTCCACAAATGAATCTTTTTACTACACAAGAGAACCAATATGTCATGTTCCATTACAGGTCAGATCAACAGAAAAAGGATTTACAGTAGACTGACGACGAAAAAGCGATTTTAAAGTGTATTTTTGTGTATACACAAAAATTCCAAAAGTTGCAGCCAAGATAAGCAACGTTGTTGCAGAGCTTAAGAATTACGCTACAATTTTGCATAATATTACATAAATACAGTCCCTTTTCTTTTTGACGCACCCCATTTGAAAATCTGCGAGTACACATTTCCCTCCCACTCCTCCTCCCAAAATAATGGATTTGAACAATTTTTAGAGAAGAATTTTTATACCTGGAAGGTGATTGAGAAATTTGCGAGCTAACCTTCCTCTTCCTCCTCCTTCTCCTCCTCCTCCTCCTCCTCCCCCCCTACGATCTGTAGTATATCTAAAATTCTTGGTTATGTTAGGTTGAAGGGCTTGAAATTGATGACTCTTTAGTTCAGTCATGATTTTGCCAATTTTCCTCAAAGTGCGGTTTTTTGTGAAATCGGCAGAAAAATTGCAGCCAAGATAAGAAACGCTGTTGCAGAATTCAGGAATTCCGCAACAATTTTGCATACTAGGTACATGAATACAATCTCTTTTTATTTTTTTTTTACGACTACGTGAATTAAACAGCCGTTTTATTTCTAACAATTTCAAGAATTAGGCTGCTGATTGTATGACTTGAGCAACATTTAATTATACTTTACAATACTCCTACAGAGAGTGTGCTACTATGTCAAAGTCAAGCCACACTCAGCTTAATATATAAAAGGAAATATACTGGACCGATACTAAGAGAGGCTAAGAATAATGTAAAGGGAAATGATTTTGACTATATATATAGCGTCTTTGAGTCATATTTAGGTTTTAGATGGAAATATAGGTATCGAATTTTAATTTTGAATAATAGAGTCTTTGGGCGAGATTTAAGTTAGATCCATGAGTGAACTAAACTCCGATGATGCGTTTTTTCCTTTTTAGGGTCGGCGCGCTTTCGCTAGCCGACCGTATTACAATCACATTTTGTCGTCGTCGTCGTCGTCGTCCTCGGTTCCTCCTTTGTCTCCTTCACGTTTTCTCCGGTACCTTTTCTTATCTTCTTATCTTACCTTAGATACACAACACAATGGAGAATACCCTTTTTATTATTATTATTATTATTATTATTATTATTTTTTCTTCTTTTTATTTCCTTTTCCTATTATAAACTGCAGTATTCAGGTAGCGGAGAAAATTCTTGTCAGTGCGTTTTTGACTTTCTTGGTAGAATGTATTACTTTTGTCAAACGCATTTTCTTTGACTATCTGTGTGGAACATATCTTCTCTATCTCTTCGCATCCTTATTATTATCATTCTTATTATTATTAGTTCTTCTTATTATTTTTGTTTTATTTTCGATTATTTAGAAGATTAGTGGTTGTAATTTTATTATTTCTATATCAAGTTCAATTTTTTTTGGTTTTGAATTTGTTTTTTTTTTCTTCTTGTTTTCTTGATTATTCTTATTTCAAGTTCATTTTGTTTGTTTTGGATTTTGATTTTTTCTTGTTTTCTTCATATGGCAGAATCTGGAGGTAAGATTTTTGTTACTTCTATTATTATTATTATTATTATTATTATTATTATTATTATTATATTCCCACAAAGCTACAGTTGGTCACTGTGCCCTTTTTTTTCCCTAAAGTGTATTGTGAAAAGTTTACCATCAGGTTTTTTTGTGGGAACAGTGTATGATAAAAATGAGTGTTCTTCATGTCCCTCTCCAGTCGTGAAACACATGTATAATTCTGCGTTCAGCTGACAGAAGCCATTTAAAGTTATGCTCATCTCAGTTTTTCAAAGAATCTAGTATACCTTTTAGCCCAGGTAACAATGCTCTGGATAAGGAAAAAAGTGAGGGCAAAAGATTTTCCTCTGGAATGTATCTTAAATGGTCTTCTGAAGTGTATTGTGAAAAGTTTATTCTCCGGTTTTTTGTGGGGAGGGGAGAGGAGGTGATTCAACCTGCAGCCAAATTCAGCTTTTTTCAAGTTTTTATTTATCGAGTTTTCCAAAAAAGAATTCATTTAGCCGACCCTCCTAACACCTCGTCCGAGGTGCTTGTTTTGTTTGTAAAGCGTTTGAAGAGGTCGGAGCTTGAGAAGAGGAATGGTCAGGGGTGGACTAACGGATGATTTGATTCTTGTTTGGCTTTAATAAAAGAAATAAAAAAACAACAATCTCGCACATCAGAATTTTGAGCAATAATGTGGTTAGGTAAATAAGAACATTAAATTTTGTAATGGTACACAATGACCAACTCGACATCAATAATAGTATCTGTCGGTCATCGCAACAATAATCTTGTAAAATAGGTATATGTGAGGACAATGTTAATTTTCAATTTTCGATGGTCAACATAGCCAGACTCCATCTAGAACACCCGACCACAAAAGTACAATTCTTCTCACAAAGTTGGTTTTGTATTAAAATTATAATAATATTATCTTAATTCAGCATCGAACATCAATAGGTGACAACTCTTTCTTTTTTTTTTTTTTTTCTATTGAATAAGCGTAGGTCTTTGGAGATTGATGTATCGATGATTTTTATTTTGCGATGAACAGACGAGTTCAATGAGGGGAGGGGTGTGATCAATATGATCTCTGATCATCATTAATAGATGTGTATTTCCATGAGACGTCGTTTTGAATGCTGTAAACATGAAGAAACACCTGACAATAGTTTGAGTTTTGGTTCTCCATAGGACTTTTTTTTTTTTTTTTTTTTTTTCTATTTCATTTGGTTCGGTCTCTCTTCTTTCTTTTTATTCAGTCAGGTAATTACATAGCTGATCCATTATCAGTCCGAAGTACATCGATAGATAAGGCGTAAATATCTATGAATAGTTTGTACGCGTCTGTTGAAGTCACTCCCAAAATTGGTGGGGCCAAAGTTAACTTCATCGACCTCACTATTTCCCTCCTCCCGGATAGTTACTTCTTTAGCATCTATACCAAAAGACATTGCCGCTAATGGGTTGTGCTTTTACCCTTTACTGGCTTTCAATTTTTACATCTACGTTTAGTAAGGGGCCTAAAGAGGCCATTTATGCCCGCTACCATTCCTATGTTCAAGTCCAATTGCACAGCCTTTACGTGGTGCGGCGGCCCTGTAAGTCAAGCGACATAATTGGGCGGCGATCAATGTGAATGGGCATAGATTACCATTGGAGAACAAAAATTCCGATTAAAAGAATCCGGCCAAAGTCGTTATCAAGAGAAGCTCTCATTTTCCCTCGCTTGCAAGTGCTGCGGATGCCTATGAAGCGCAAGAGTGCAGGTATAGTAATGGAGGGAATAAGCCCAACCGCCACCTTGCACTTCAGGGTAGGCTGACCTCAAAGGCTGAGAAGAGGAACTTTGGCAAAAAGAAGAAAAAAACAGGGCTGGCTTGGAAGCATGGGTGGCAGTCCAATCCCAAGCTATATGTCCTGTAGGTTGTAACTAATTGAGATTAAGAAACCATACTCGCAAAAACAATAACATCCTCGGATTGGATGATAATAGCGGGAAAAGAGGTAAAGGTGAACCCCTGATAGACACAAAAAAAACAAAAAAAAAAACAAAAAAAAAACAGAAAAACATTAGTTAATGCACAAGAAACAAGCATTTTCATGTAGATTGTTTGTGGTCTTAAGAGCAAGGAAGAGGATATTGAATATGCAATCGAGAAGCAGAGAGCTGACTTCGTTGTCATTTGCAAAACAAAAAAAAAAGGCAGGGAACCAGAGAGACAACCAAAACTTCATTGTAATCAAGATGGGAGCAAACAGAGCGAACCGAGCACCCTTACGCGCACAAGAAATGCAGTAAGACCATTGAACACTAGAATATAATAAATACTAATGACAAATGGCTGGTGCGCGAATTTCTGCACGTTTTATGGCGTGAGAATTATCACTACCTTCTTTCCACAATTATACAATCATGGTCGAGTCGAAGGTTAGCAATAATGATCAACTACCGGTACGTGATGGTTAGAGATGAAAGTGCAAAACGATGCACAGATACTCGAGTCTTCAAATACTACAATGTTGGCTCCGATCTGTTCCTGGTACAAAGCAAATTCCTGCAGAAATAAGCACAAACAACAACACTGAAATCCCCCAAAAGAAGGCAAAACATTCGCTAAATAGATGGCGCTGTCATTAGATGGCTGTATGCATAAAACGTATGGATGAGATGAGCGGACAATATCCTTGAAGTAACAATATGGAGGATGAGTGGATACGCTTCAAAGGAGGTTTAATATCACAGGCAGCAAGAGAAAACGTAGGAACCATGGACAGCTGTTAAGATCCGGCTCGATTACAAATATTGAATGAGGAAGACGTAAACCAGCTGATTGATGAGAAAGGAAGAATCTACCGAGTCTGGATGAGATCATGCCGAGATGAAGATAAGGTTGAATATTGGAGAAATGCAGCTACATATATGAAAAAGGAGAGGGGAGGAGCTGATAGATTAAGCGCGAAAGCTGAGACCGTTTTTTCTCAAACGTACAAATGAAGACCAAAAGTGTAGAAGATACTCGAATGGTTACATGAAAATTTCCACTAAAAGTAAATGCAAAAGAGGCCGTGAAATTCTTTACAGATTCATGGAAGGCAGATGTTGGTCCGATTGGAAACGCATAATACACCGCCATACAACGACATGGACGCGTTTACAATGGAGAACCTGCAGGCAAACCTGAAGGGTGGAAGAGCAGCAGGTAAAGACGGCGTAGCAGGCGAGCTATTCGCAAATATGCCATAAGAGCAACACAGAGAAGATTGCGAGCCTTGGACTACCAAATCGCTCATGAAGAGAAAGTACTCGTACCTAAAGACTTCACGAAGGCAGTGATCCTGCCAATATTCAAAAAAGAAGACATAGCTAATATGAATGATTATCGAGGAATCAGTTTGCTGGGCGTAGCTTACAAAACTTTAGCAAAATTGGTAGCAAGGAAACTAACTGAGCAGATGAATTGCCTCCGGCTTGAATGCCAAACTGTATTCAGGAAAGATCGCGATTGTACACCGACGCGGCCCAAGCTAGGTACCTCCAAGTTGATGATGGAGAAAAGAATAGAATTCAACAAAGAGACTCACTCATGCTTGTATCGTAGATTTCAAAAAAAATCCTGAAAATGGCTGGACCAGAATGTAAAAGGAATAGCCCCGAAGACAAATAGACGCATTTGTACAGTACCTACTGTTTATTGCTGAGAATCAATAAGTAATACTTGCTGAAAACGAAAGACAATCTACAAGGAGTAGTATACACCGCCTTCATACCGTGGCTTGCGAATAGAAAATTAAAATATTTTTGACAAAAACAAAAGTAATGGCTTTCCCTGGGAAAGATGCGATCCTTTTGAAAATCTGCGTGAGCAATAAGAGCATTCAACAAGTGAATTTGTTCAAGTACCTGGGGACGGAAATATCATACTAGATACGGCGAAGTAGATGCGCAGACAAGAATATAATAAAGTTTCAAAAGGTCTTTGGCCTTATAAATCGCGTTCTATCAGTGGGTGCGTTCAGAAATGAATAACCAACGTCTACCGATAACAAATTGTTTACACCGAGTAAAAACGACTTTAGTCCACTCTGGTTGACGAATCTAAATTCAAAAAAAAAAAAAAAAAAACTCTCTTGGTCACTAGGAAACCATACGTAACCGGAGTTCCCGAGCGGTACAGAAAAACTGGCCGGAGAAACACAAAGAAATGTGGGCGTGATTACTCTGGTTACATCAAATGAATTTCTGAACGAGTTTTTAAAAAATCTGTGACCAGCAGGCTGGTTACACGTTCCTGAACGCGGCCCTGGGTCTAGCATACGAGTAATAAGGCAAAATACTAGACCTGGCATATACAACATCTTCGCACTACCAATGATGACGCACAGATGCGAAATGTCGGCACTGCACTGAATATGACCGATAAAAGAGGAATATCCGCAGCCGAGATGAGATACATGAGGAAATCGGAGGGAATCTTCTGGACAGGAAGAAGAACGCGTGAAGACGTTGAGCGAGCTGAAGGTGACGCTAATAGTCAGGAAAATTAAAATGTACAGAAGACAAGAACGCGACCACGTGGATAGAATGGTGGAGGAGAAGACATCGAAATTAGCCCGCAATTATTACACGCCCCATGGAGAACAAGTGCGTAAGGAAGTTCATACATGTAAAAGGATGTGCGAGACGGCCAGTTCATCCGAGGTAGCAGCCACAATTGCGAGGTAGCAGCCACAATTGCGTATTTTGGCAACGACGACAACCACTTTTTCCCAAGATATCTACCTATTATCGCTTGTGTCGCATTTGCAGAACGCCGCCCCTACCTCCATAGTGGAGTGGGTACGGGTTGCGTATGCATTTAATTTTGTTTCCTCCAACCTGGAATCGACCCTTTCGGGTATAACTTCAGTGTTGGAAGAATCTCCTACGCGAACCCCCTCTTCTACTTGGCAACCGCCAAGTTGCTTTGGCAATCGCCAAGCTGCAGTGCCCCCCTGACACGCAAAATACACTAGTGACACTCACATAACAACCCCAGACACTATCACATCATCAAGCTGAATGGTGTCCTTCTTCGTCGTCTTCCTGCAGATCCGGATGTTGATGGTACACAGGTGTCGAGTAGGCCACAGCGTGGTTCTGCATTTGCCTATTCCATTCCTGGTCCATCTTCTTCTTCATAACGGTGGCCGCAAATGCAGACACCTGGTTCCATGCTTCTTCGGAGCCTAGCATGGTGGGTACCAGGCTACTCGGAACAAGCGCTTCTTCTACCCCGATCTCTTGAAGAGACCGACTAAGCTTGTCCCGCTCACGCTTCCACGCCTCGCACTCAAATAAGGTGTGCTGTGGTCCATCATCCCGCCCTTGATCGCAATGCGAACACGAAGCCTGCTCAACTTTCCTTAGCTTCTCATGAAGGTACTTGTTGAAGCAGCCATGGCCGCTTAACACCTGCGTCAGGTGAAAGTTCAGCTGGCCATGGTCCCGGTTCATCCACTCATCAAGGTCGCATATTAGCACACGGGTCGTCCATTTGCCCAGCTCACTCTGGGCAATTCTTGCTTTCCATTTTACAAGCAAGGAGCGCCTGGCCTCCTGCTTGACCCGTAAAGCTTCTTGCTTGGTCGTTGTTGTCTTCTTTGCTTTGAACACCACCGCTCTCTCCTCAGCAAGGAGCTCAAGTGGCGGTGAACGTGCTAATACGCAAAGAGCCTCCGTCGAGACAGTGCGGTAGGCACTAACACACCTCAGCGCAGCTCTTCGTTGGATTTTAACCATTTCTCTACGTCGGTATGGTATCTTCATGCAATCGGCCCATACTGGGGCACCATATAGGAGGACCGACATGGCGGTGCTCATCATAATCCTTCTTCTTGCCTCCTTCGGCCCTCCCAGGTTCCTCATCAGGCGGGAGAAGTATCCAACTACCCTACCCGCCTTTTCCGCTGTCATCAGGAAATGGTGCCTGAAGCTCAGCTTTGAGTCAAACCAGATGCCCAGATATTTCATCGTCTTCTTGGTCGCGATTTCCGCACCTTGCAGGCGAAAGGTGGGTGACTTGAACTTTCGACGGGTTGTGAATAATATGGCCTCCGTCTTATCCACAGCAAGTTCAAGTCTGGCCGACCTAATCCAACGCGTCACTACCTCTAAGGCCCGGTTTACCCTGCTCTCCACCGCTACAATTGTTTCGGCGGTGCATACCACCAGTGTGTCATCCGCATAGCAGATAAGTTTAACACCCGGCGGCAGCCTCACCTTGAAAATCCCGTTAAATGCGACGCACCACAACAGCGGCCCGAGGACCGACCCCTGCGGCACCCCACAAGTAACAGGGCGTTTTATTGTACCAGCAGACGTCTCTGCTTGGATTTCTCGACAGCTAAGATAGCTGCTGATCATCCTGAGCAGGTATGCGGGCACTTCTGCGTCCTTAAGGGCTTCCAAGATCCTCTCCCAAGGAATCGAATTGAACGCATTTCTTATGTCGAGGCTGACGGCTGCGCAAAACTGACGCGTAGCAATTGCTGACTCGGCTATCCTCTTCAGCCTGATCCCAGCATCTGACGTACAGCGTCCAGTTTGAAAACCGTACTGGCTACTTGAGATTATATCTTTCTCCTTCAGATAGCTCTCGAGACGATTGGCTATCACTCTCTCCAAGAGTTTGCCCACATTATCGAGCAGGCAAAGTGGACGATAAGAGGATGGCAGGCCAGGTGGTTTGTCCTTCTTATCAATCAGCGCTAGCCTAGCTTCTATTATAAGAAAGTTTTTACCCTCCCTTATCTCGCCTCTGTCAATTCTATCAACATCCACATCAATGGTTGGATCCGTAGAAAAAGAGACCAGAAAGGCACTTCAACGCAATTCTCTTCAGTCATAAAAACACCATTGATAGACCTCTCGTCTTTTATCCCTGGCGTTCAAACTCGAGAAGCTGCTCTCAAACGGGAAAGGTTTGACCCGCCCCCTTGTTTAGGAGTGGCGTGTACTTACTCCGGTGCCGAGATTGTCCGGCAACATACATAGGTGAGGCTGGTCGATCGTTTCGCGCGCACGCATCCAGCACCATTTATCCGCGTTTGAGAAAAAAAAAAAAAAAAAAAACCTGAAAAGTTCGCGTTTGTCAGGCATTTGTTGGAAAACGACCACGAAAAAGGGTGAGAAGAAATTTTACATGTGACACCGTCAGTGAGAGACGTGAAGCAGAATCGAAATAGCTGCAAAGACTATATTTTGGGGGGGATTACACGCTGTTTGAAATGATAATATAAAACATAGATAAAGTCTAAAGACTTACCTAATTCGATAATTAAGTACACACGTCTTAATTGTAACGTATCGGATAAATAATATGGAAAAAGAATGATAATAAGTAGGTACCTAAAAGACAATGAATAATCGAAAAGAACAAGAGGTACCTATACCAGATATTATGAACGAGAAGCGTGTACTCGTATAGCTTTGAAAGGTGAGAACAATAGTAATGATAACAAACGCGCGGGCTTATCTCCATAAGAGTTGGATGTAAGCGAGCGCGTTTTTACTAGCTATCTTCGAGCGGGTATGACATATAATTACGAAGGAAAATTCATTGATAGGACACTACAACGCATGTACCGAACAAAAAGGTAACGAAAAAGTTTATTTCACAAATGAAAAGGTCAACATTTAGAATAAGAATTAGAAATTAAAATTGAACGGCGAAAGAAACTCAGCGAACAACTGAATTCTTTCGAAATCGGTTGGTAGGTAGTAGGTACCTAAGTTCAAATAAAACGGCAAGAAAGAACAGACTGGTTGGATGGGTACAACGCATATCATTGAGCATAGTTTTTTTATTATTTTGAATGACCTGCAGTACATGTATTTCATACGGGCTCGAAACTGATTGGATTTTGATTCTTTTGTTGCCGATGTAAAAGTTAAGATACAACGTCATCCGTCATCGAAGTGATGGTTGTTGATGGAGAGCAGTGTGCAGACAAAGCGAAGGGAGGGCGTTTTTCGACGTCATTCCATAAAATTATTAAAATCTCTTATGTGTTGTGCGAGGTGAGATTCAAGCCTGTGTGCCCATAGTATTCAGCATTGCCGTCCTTACAAGTGAGGCGGTATACCTAGTATTCCTGAATGGTCATCATCGAAGATCTTATCACAATGTTTTAAGAGGGTGCGGCGATGGAAGACAGACGATAAAAGTCTACATTGTATCCCAGTCTTTTGAATTTTTTTTTTTTTTTTAAAGGAAAGAGGGAGGTGCCAGAAACGGAAAACGGATCCATTTTGGTCAAACCGCAGAAGAGGGAGAAGGTTGTGCAGCTATGATGGAAGAAATAATTCTTTTTAGGGAGCGGTGACGCCACGCCATACCTTCTGAACGTCGCGTCGATTTGAAGGCCTTCGATGTTGGATATTTCTTGGAGAGTTGTTAATTCCACTTTAGTAGAGAGTAGTGGTTGTTCTAGTCTGTTGAAAGCGGAGGGCAGAAAAGCCATCTAGTGTTGGCGCGAAGGTGTAGCGACGAGTTGTGGATGAAAAGGCCAGTGTGTGTAGGTTTTCGTGAGACTTGAAACTTGAGGACCAAAGTATTATTATGTTCGGTCAGTTGAATTGTGACATCCACGTGATCCAATTTTGCTGTGACCAACATCCATAGTGGACGTTATATTTGGGCGCATAGATTCAAAATTTCTGAGGCAAAAATCTACCTAGTTTCTGTGTCGTGCGTATCCTTCCATACACGTAAGATATCTCTTTCAGTGTAAGAGGTGTTTGCGATGTGGGAAATTTTCCAAGTGAAGAATCGATAAAAACATCAGCAGCTAGAGACAAAAGAGGTCCCACAATTGGGAGGCTGTCTGAAAACTTCTACGCCGAGCCATTGAAAAGTTGATAGTATCTTCGAATCGAAATGGATTTATAAAAAACATAATTTTACCTATATTAAAAAATATAAAAGGACAGCATTCAAAGGGGATTTTGTACTGCTGCGTGGATGAGTTCTAGAAGACATGTATGGAATTAAAGTCGGCCAAGAAACAGAACCATTTTCCCGAAAATTCGGCTCATTTGAAATTTGGACTGGTATGAGAATTAAGCTACAACCGGGCAAAAAATTATTCCTTGTTTGTGTGTTCTGATTTGCGAGTGAAGTCTTGAAATAGCACAGCACACATCTTCTTCAATATATTATATCGACGAGTTTCTTAATATTCCTGTTATACGAGTCGAAGTTGTACACGCTCGACAGAAAGTCTGAATGTGGTCCGGAAAATTTATCAATAGGTACTATAAGCAGTTTCTTTTATCTACTTTCACCAATGCAAGATGGAATTTGGAGATCCTTTTTTCGGATAGAATTAAAAGCACAAATCATATAGTGGAAGGAACCTTCTGAAGGAGAAAGAGATATACTGTATCATTGAGTAAGTTTCTGACTCGCTCGGAGTAAAAGTTTGTAACATTTCTTTTACCTAAGGTTATGCATCTGCAAGGATTATGGCTTGTAAAGTATGTTTTCTTATCAAGGGGAAGACCGCAGCTTTTTTTTTTTTTCCAAGAGATAGCAGATTAGTTTCATCTTATTGAGTAAATGGCACGAACAAAAGTTTGATGAATGGTTCCGAAAATTTATGGATATCAAGATGTCGATGAGGATTGTTGGTGTGTCTCTGATGCTTGGAGATGGGTGGTTTACGCATAGGCGTTCTCCTTTCTTTAAATTGGAGGCGTGAAGAGATGAATTTGAGATCGAGCGTCTGTGATTAGCGGAATACATATCGTAAGCTTGGAGAACTCACTTGGTGTAAGTAAGGTTGTAACCTTGTGCAAGAAAGAAAAAAATAAATAAATAATAATAATAATAATAATAAAAACATAATAAGTCTCCCAAATGGAGGGATTTTTTTTCTCGCATTATTTTGTTCGAGCATCCCCAAAGAAAATTGTGAGTTGCCGCCTTTACGTGGTTCTGATATTTTCTATAATATCTAACAGATATAAAAAAGAAAAACGACGATATCATATTTAACAATTACTTATGAATACCGTAATTGTAAGTTAGATCAGATGACGGACAACGAGCGCTGGACGACATTTGCACTATTATACCCTTTCATAAAATAGATTCCCAATCAAAAGAATTTTATTATACCACAGATATACAAGAAAGAATGTGAGAGAACCAGTAGCTTGGAACCAGCTTCAAATACAACTTGACTGGGGACACACACACAGCTGCTGTTGCTTCTAATGTGATTGGTACGACAGAATCTCCAATATCTGAGACGATGTAATTATTTCTTCAAATCTGAAATTAAAGGAAGAAAAATCGTACTTCGGCTGTTGAAAATTAATGATACAGGTTAGGGAAATGAAGTACAAGATTTGTAGGTACCAGCTAGGTCAATGGAAAAGCTTTGTACTGGTCTTCAAAATATGTAAGTACGTACGTACGAGTATCATATAAGTGTGGGTGAGAAAAAATTCGGAATTTTGATTTTTTGATTTCGAAAAAATTCGCAAACGTAACAGCACCGACAAAAAATGAAAAATAATGAAAAAACACACGCAATGGTAATATACTTAATAATGATAGCATGAATAGTATAGGTAACAATAATTTTCATAATGTACCTAAATAATTACAAACTATACAGTATAGGTAGGTAGGTAATGAACTTGTGTAGAACAGATCAAAACGTACTAAAACAAAAATACGTACTTAGGTACTTACTGAAAATTAATAAATTTAATTACCTAAAGTTTACAAATTTTTATCGCGAGTCAGATTCATTTTTCCTAATAAATGAGGTACCGGTAAATCTTTTAATCGAACGTTTTATCTTCATAGCTTGCAGTCATTTCAACTATAATATTATTCTTTTCATTTTCTTCTTTTTTTTCTTCTCCAAACTTTCATCTGCATCGTTCGTAAATCTGTAGCATCTTCTAGCGCTCTAAAATCAGTTGTTCATCGTCGATGCACGACGAACCGTACATTCGTAAGAAGTTGTCAAGTACGGTATATGAGTTTTCGACAATTTTTTCAAAATGTTTACACCTCAATAAGCAGAAAATATACCTAATACTTAGAATTTAGATTATGGGTAATGATGTTCATTACTCATTTTACGCGCAAGATAGGTAGTCCATTTGTTTTTTTGTTTGTTTTTTTGTTTGTTTTTTTTTTTTTTTCTTTTTCACACTCTTTTCAGCGCAGTATAAAAGAATGCATACCTCTTCGAGAGAAATGAGAATATGCGAATCATACGAGAAAGGAACAAGTCTTTAATCAATTTAAAAACAGCTGAATGATGTGATAGGCCAGGTTTCTACTGCATCGTCGTAGGCACTGTTCGTGTATGGGATTTTCCCAATTTTTATATTAGCGATAAGAGATACTCGGATGTTCTTCTTTTCTTTTTCATAATCACTTCATATTATATACGTATAGCTGGCAAGCATACAGCACGTTTTTGCTTTTCGTATTTTTTTCGTATGTACGGTAAGTATATATTCGTTGTCGTTTTACAGTAAAATTTTTGCGTTCTTTTCTTCTTTTCGCATTTTCAATTTCTTCTCGAAAGAAATCAAGAAAGAAAATCGAGTTTAAGGTTCCATTCGAATTTCGATATTCGAAATCTTTAAAAAGATTCGCTTTTGTGAATAATGCGAGTAAGTCAACGTGGTCATATCTAGACACGTATCAGTTTCTTCCGAGTGATGATAAGAATTACTCCGGAGCTGCGTACCAGTCGCCAATCTCGATACAAGTACCTAGGTAATTCTTTCCATCCGGAGCGGCACTTTCCGTGTCTTTCACTCGTTCGGCTCTAATCTGGTAGTTATATCGTCGAAGTCCAGATAAATCGGAAAGTTCCAGAGCGTATTTTCTTTACAACTTTATTATCATATAAGAATTTCGATCAGGTCAGTCCTCTTCATCTATTTCATAAGAAACGGGAGTCTGATTCTTTTTAATAACAGCACGTGTCTGGAGCGAGAATTAGAGCTGTTAAACGATGAAATCTAGATAGGTCCTTCTGATGATGTGATTTTTATTTAAGAGGGAAATGGGAACGTGATATGGATTGATGGACGTCTTCGTTATTTGAAGGTGTTGCCTGACACTCACTCAGATGTAGGGGAGGGGGGGAAGGGGATTCATTTTTTTTTTTTTTTATTAGGTTTTCTCTTGATATTTCGGTCGGGAGTGTGGAAATATATTTCTTATCTCCTTTGCCTCTAATTGATATCTCTTATCGTCAATGTGTCGGAATTTTATTTGGATTTTTCGTCCTAAGATTACTGAGAAATCTATACTGTACAACACTGTCTTTTCTAAATTTTTTCTACGCACATGTCCTTCGTAGTGATTTCACGTCCCTGAACTGGATATGTTCTACTACCGCGAGCCGCGCCGGTCGTGTTAGTGAGTAGCATTAGTGCACTGCGCCTTGCTTGGTGGCAATCGTGTAAGGGAGTTTTGGCCTGTCCGTATTGAGGCAGGTTCACCCTGAGAATTGGAGTAAGGTTACCACGCCCTGTCCGGGGATGTTGAAGTCCCTAGTGGGACTGCGAGTATGAAGACCTCCGATCGTCGTAGTTTTCTTTTTTGTTTTTTTTTTTTCGACTCTAGAATTTAGGAAACATTTACTTATCCTTCGACAGGGCGGAAGCAGTTAAATTTAGACTGGTGGTATATCGATGATTCTTGGATCACGACAATGATTCAAGGACGAGAAGTGGTGCAGAAAGAAAGAAAGAAAGAGAAAAAGAAAGAAGAAAAACCATTACGACAGGAAAAATAGAAGTAGGCAGCTTATAAGGCGGCTCGCGACAAAGTTACGTCTGTGGGCCCGGTATTGTATCACGAGTCTTTCTAACAATCTAATGTAATGTAGGTAGGTATGCAACAGACGTAAATAAAACGAAAAAAAGATTGTGATTTCGTTCTACCGGAAGGCCAATACGAGTACCTAAGTCGCCGCTCGAAATCGAACGCAGTTATAACTTAGTCACGGAAAATAAAAATGTCCGGTAAAAGCAGCTTTACAGCGTCATTTGCTTCTAATCTTGCGGATTAAAAAAATATGCGTAAATGTAGATCAGTTATAGACTGAGAAATCTGCGCGTTTGTACGGTACCGTAGTATCTGAATCGTAGTCAATTTTTATTCATTTTTCTTTGCTTGAACTGCAGTCAGCCATTCATTTTATGATAGATAGGATAGGGTATAGGCTAGATTACTTCTACAACGACAACCAACGAGGCAGCGGAGTACTCAGTGTTCGAATAAATTCTGCGGAAGGAAGCTCGCGGTTCATCATCGATATGAGGGCGCGCGCCGCGCCGATGAGTGCAAGACGAATATTACGATCAGTCGGGTTGATAAAAAATGTTTGCCTACAATATACATTGTATTATTACAGTACGTATACGTACGCAGTACGCACGCACGCAGTGTATGATACGATTGCACTATACTGTATACAGTACAGTACACAATAATGTATATCGTACGTACGTATGCTGTATATTATGTATAATGCGTATGCACACTATACAGTACATATATGTATGCACTACGCTCATATACGCGCACGCAGTACAGTAGAGAGAAATGATGATGATGTACTATTAAGAGGAGCATTTTATCACTTCGAAAGCTCTTCTTTGCCACTTGTGGATTCGAACGGTTAAACGCGTTAAACCTAATAATGACACTATCTTTCCCTCTTTTCGAAATTACCATCGGAGAGCCATTCGATAGCTTTTAATGAAATCATTTTCGCACCCTCGAAAACTTCGCTTTCACCCCACATTGAGTGGGCGAAGATGAAAAACTACTTCGTGTGACGCGTCGTCGACAAAATTCGAATGTCTTTCAGATATTCATCGAAGCGATATCCCTCGGCGGCGCAGCGCCGCGCTGCACCACACCACACCGCACCGCACCGCACGTTGGAGGGCAATACAACAGCAGAGCGCTTAAACACGGTATACGCGCAATAGCTTTTAAATGATAATGAATATCAAAAGGGAGGAATCGAAGAGTACTTAATTCAATCCGAGTTTGATTTTAATTGTTTATCTAAACGTCGAAAAGAAGGGAGTGAATTACACGTGGGAATTTTCTCATTTACAGCCATTCTTTGACATCGCGGGCATTGCAATGTGATTGATATCCGTATTATTATTACAGTATAGTACGTTATACGATACTCGCCGCATCGCATCGCATTGCTGCGCTTCTGTTGCTGCAAACTACCGACGTATAAATCGAATTATGATCGAAATTCTCAAAATCTAAATATATAAAACCGAAAGTTTGTCTGTCTGTCCTTTTATAACTCGAGAATCGCTTTACCTATCGACTTGAAATTTTCGCCACATATTCAAGTCATTCAGGAATAAAATCTAAGCCATGAATGAAAATTTTAGCTCCCATACAAAGAAAGTTCTTATTAAAAATTGTGTCCTCGCTGTACGCGCATCATTTGACGCGACGCGACGCGATGCGATTCAATTCATTGAAAAGATACCTGTATCCAACTGTCGATTAGAGGTGATCCTTTCTATTTTCTTAACGTTAACGGAAGTACGGAAGTAGAATATTTTTCTGTCTTTGTTCATTATATGGATCTCTATACCTATACTGTGATGTGAATGTTTGTACATCAGTCCATAGCTTTTGAACGCATTCGCCTACCAAGAAGGAATTGGTTTTGAAAAACTTTTCATTATTCGAGTAAACCATTCGAATGAATTTTGACGGTTCGGCTCCCTCTGGATGGAGAAATGGGCGAAAAAATTTAAAAAAAAACGAGGATTATCAACGTAGTAAACCTGCTACTTACTGTACGCGGTGTTCCACATGTTCAAATGCGTAAGCGAGAGAGCGAGAGAGCGAGAGAGCGAGAGAGAGAGAGAGAGAAAAAAAAAAAAGACCAAAAAATTCAAGTGAATCTACAGTCTCTTTAATTCTTAACCTACACATTGAATGTTATTGGTAAAAATAAAGTATTGTCAAAAGAGCTGAATTTTTGAAAAATGTACAGAGCTAGCAAAGCGGCCCCTTGAGACGCAAGATACCTTCAAAATCCAAATAGCTACAAATACAGACATCTACTGAACATAAGGCTGGCGGTCAGGTGCGCCGGAGGCGCACCGCCAACCGCTAGTTGTTCATAATAATATTATGCGTGTATAATCTGGCATCTAATACGTAGCATTTTACATGCATCCGCGCAACGCAAACATACTTATAGGTGGACGGATGTATTGTATACTGTATTACAGTATTATACTGATGCGAGAGAAGAGGGTGGTTTATAAAACTAACTAGTACAAACTTCTACTCAATTCCAGACAAAAAAATCTCTCCTAATTCCAACCAGTTGAGATATGGTATTTTAAAGCGGTCGCGCTGGGTCTCCTTGTACCTATACGCGAAAGGTTCAATGCTCACTGGGAAAAGCGTGCGAGATTCCGCGCAAATTTTGCTGAGAATCTAATGCAGTCGATTACAGTATGTACACGGTCTACACTAGTTTACAAGGCAATTGAAAGACGCTCTGTCAAGAATCATCAACGCTTTAACGCTTGGCTGTGTATGATTGTAACTCTGGTAATTTGTAATTCTATCTGCGAGTTCAGTGCATCACCATCAATACCAATCGTCTGCGGTACTTTGGAACCGTGCAATCATATCGTACCGCCGTACCTGTTCGACGTTTCCTATAGGCTCTAGATGTCCTTCTTCCGCCAAGTGGACACATACAGCCGTTTTTTTTTTTTTTTTTTTTTTTTTTTTTTTTTTATTCATGTTTTCATCTTACAGATAAAATTCCGTACGAAGAAAAGTTCATCGTAGACACAGAATTTGTGCTAACCAAGATGAAACCGACCGAGAAAGGAAACACTGAAGCCAGACAAAAAGTGGTCACTCTTCTCACAAAACTTGAGAAGTCCAAATTCCGCCTTAAACGAGAAAATAAAGAGTGTCTGCAACAAGGAAAAAAAGCTTGACCTTACAAAAATCATTCTGAGGGAATAAGAAGAGATCGTTGTCCTCAGAGCGGACAAAGGAAATCTTACCATTGTCATGGAAACGGCGGAAGACTTTGACGAGAAAGTTCACTCTTTCTTAGATGACAAAAAAATGAACTCAGATCCTAACCTTCTCCATCGAAAAAAAAAATAATAATAAAAATAAAAAAATAAAAATAAAAATAACAAGCTGGTTAAAGAATTGTTTACAAAGAATTTCATCGGAGCCCAGCTAAAAACATTCCTCACAACTTACGTTGACTTAGTGTTACTTCTCGTTTCTGTGGACTTACTAAAATCCGCAAGACCAATTTCCCTCTTCTCTCCCCCTCCCCCTCCCCGTCCTGTCGCGTCGTGTCATTCATCAATTCTCCTACTTATAAATTATATCCAAGTTTCTTTCCCAAATTTTATTCTTCATCACTCTCACGGTTCACTTAATGTTCGTAACTCCAGTCACCTCATCTCACAGCTGAAAGTTAACCCTCTAGAGGACGAAGAGGACGTTTTAGTTTCATTCAATGTAGTGATACTATTCACCAAAGTCCTATAATCTCACTCATCTAGAGGTCATAAAAGAATACGAATAGTGGTTTGTCATAAAAGAAAGATGGAACGGCATATAGAGGCTTCAACTTCAATAGACGAAAACTCGTTTCTCAACGCTTCAAGATTTTGCCTTAGTAAGGGCTACTGCTGCTACAAAGTTGTGTTTTATTCACAAATGGAGGGTATGACTAAGAGGGGCTCCCTCTCACCAGTTGTGGTGGAACTTGTATTGGACAAACATTTGGTTCCTTTCTTTAAAAGATAAATTCAATTTTGAACACCTGAGCAGATACGTTGATGATAGTCTATGTACATACATAATAATATAGTGGATGAGAACCTCGTTGACAATATTATTAGAAAATGCAAAGAATGCTTTTCACGAACGTTTGACTATCACCTACGGTATTAAAAAACTTTTTGAACATTTCTAGAATTAAACGTGATTCTGGACTTATTTCTACATAAGTAATATTAAGGAAAATATATGATTGAACATCGAAAAAAATTGACGGAACGACGACCAATCCTGCAGACGAAATAAATTAATCGAACGATCCACCTAAATTAAAGCTCACGACAAAGAATAATTAACGACTATTTAATAAAAAGTGCACGGACCAACAAAATGCATCTTGTTAATCTAGTCCAGTGTTTCCCAAACTTTTCAGGCTTGCGGCACACAAAATGTACGAAACAAATTTTGCGGTACACTGAAAAAATGTTTCTAAAATACATTTTTCACAATCCTGTGTTAGAAAAACCGTTCTGTTTCTCTCGTTTCATAATCTAAAATCCTCTCTATTTGGTATCCAAACATACATAATTATTACCTACTCTTAAACCTGCATATGTTTCTCATCAACTTCTCTCTTTTTTCTTTTTTTCAAGTTTTTTTTTTCCTACGTTAATCTCGCGGCACACTTTTTGACGTTGAATTGAGTACGGGAAACACTGATGTAGTCATTATTTTTTATGAGAATGCAAGATGATACACCTCGTTTTGATGATGAAGCAAAGTCTCATCACAACCAGTGCTTTGTCCTGGCTCTGTCCTGACTTTGTCCAGTAGATCTTAGGAAGAGATTCGCTTTCAAAAATTTACTTCTTCTATCACACACACACACACACACACCCTCCCTCATCGACAGCCTTGGAATGAAAATCCGTGCGAATGTTATTAAAAATACCTTCAGAAGCGCAACGCGTTCCATTGAGGTGCAAGCGCAAAAGGGGGCGGCCATCTAAGGCTAAACGTCTCGTGTTGAAACAATAAATGTTCACTTTGAACTTTTTTTTATCAATTTTTCATTTCGAATAATTTTCATTCATAATTCTTTTTCTATTTCTATTTTTTTGAACGTTCAAAAAAGTTCAGCGGTCGAATTCATTTTCCCTCAGGGGAAATTATTATTTTCTTCGGCGTATGCATTAACCGTCGTGCATATTAAATTTTAAGATTGTTCCTTTCTATTTCTGGTCGTTCCTTTATTTGTTTCGTCGCGTCGTTTTATACGCGAGAAGTCTTCGTCGTGCCGATAAATGTGTGCCTAATATAATATTAATGATAACCAACGCAAGAAAAAGAAAGAAAATTTTCTCCATTCCCTGCATCAGTACGGCCAGTTTGATAATCAAAAAGTACCTTTGTGAGGCCGATCCGAATATTTGTATTTTTTTTCAATAATCATAACCTTTAATTATAATTAGATATAAATTTCTCTCTAAAGTAAGGGATCGCATTCCTCCAGGTGAATGTTCAGAATTAATTTACATATAAAATTTCTTGTTCAAATTGCGCTGGCCAGTACATAGGGGAATCTGGTCAGCCTCTTAAGATTATAGTGTTGAACAACATGAAAATTATGTAAAAAATGGATTTAAAAAATACGGGTGGCTGTAACAAAGATTGAATCACCCCCACCCCTCTTTACAGTGGCATCTCCTCAACTGCGTAATTTTAACTCCTGTAGATATATAATATATAAAGCAGAAAGTTTGTCCGTCCTCCTGTCCGTTTATAACTCGAGAACTACTGGGCCAATCGCTTTCAAACTTTCAGGATATATTGTCCTCATCCCAGAGCAGCACATAGACTCATGAAAATAAAAATTTGACGGGGAGGTGCTGAGTAATTTAAACAAGCTATGTCGCAGGCGACATAGTAGCAGGGTCGGCTTGAATCTATTCAACTTCATTCACTGCCTAAATATGTCTACTGATTCATTTTCCTTCGTTACTAGAAAGCTCAATACCGACTTCAAGTTCAATTCAAGATACCTACTCAACAATCATTCATTCATTCATTCATTATGCTTTACCGCTTCGATACTTCAATAATTTAATTCATAGCTCCCACCAATCGATCAAGAATTCCTCCTATCACTTTTCTTCTATTTTTGATGAAAACAAACACCCAACAATCACTAATTTCGTTGATTTGGAATAACCTTAAATAAGGACTGTTGATAGTCGACAGCAACTAGACGTACGTGATAACGTTCCCTCAACGCTGACATTATTCCCGTTCGGATCCCAACGAGGTGATCTAAATTTTTCGCTTGAGTTTTTCATTCATCAACAACCCTCCTTCTTTTCCAACATCTACTTCAACATTTTCATCGAAGGAACGAGCCATGATTCACTTATTTAAAGAAAAACTCTGAGCACAAGACACGTAACTAACTTCCCACGGTTGTCTTTTTCGTCATGAGATAAGGATAGTTACTAATACAAGCCGCAATGTCATGATAATTGTCTTCCAGTTTAATATGACGTGTCCTATCGTTGAAGAAGGAAGAAAATAGAAGAATTGCGAACTCAGATTATAGAAACTAGAATGAAAAACACCAACTGCGATGTACACTAAATACAATAATTGTAGCTCGATACCGACTGTATCATGTTTAGATCACGGTACTCAACGATCATTTATTTATTCTACTATACTGCTTCAATACTCTACTTTCATTCACATTGTTCGGACCTACCCCCGATTCCAAGAATTCATCTCATATCACTTTTCTTCTATTCTGTAATAAGCGAACAACCTAGGTACCAAAACTTCATGAGCAATTATCTATTCATCGATAGAAAATAAATTTACGATTGGAACATTCAATCAAATTTATTACTATGCAAACGTTACTCATGATAACAGACACTTTTTACATTGTCGCGTTCCCACCTCATTCCTTAATAATTGTTTAATTTTATTCGCGTAATTATCGCGTAATATTAATACCACTACGACGATAACGCAAATTTTCAAAGCGGCGATCGAATCATTGAATGATGAATCAAACACGAAGTTAACGCAAAACAAATAAAAGAGCCAAAGAAACAAGACTAAACAGCTTACGGCTCGTTCGAACATGACGTCAGAGAGACTGAAATGAGCCGAAGAAGAAGAAAATTAGGATTGTAATACGGTCGGCCGCGTGCGACGGGCCGACCCTAAAAAAGGGCGAAAACAATGACTTTTTTCAATATAAAAAAACGTGGTGGTGTAGCTTGCCATTGAACGCGTTGTTCCAACGTTGAGTGCAGCGCAGTTGTGAAAATACTATTTTTGCGATAACACGAATATTATTCATTTTTATGAAAAATTACAGAGAATTAAATTTTTAGCCCCTGTAATTTCCTTTCCAATGAGCCTAATTTCAGATATTTTGAAGAAAATTTTCACAAGATCATTTTCCAGCGTATGCGTATTATTAGGAAGTGTGTTAGTATTAGGAAGCGTACAGTGCCAGGCGCTACATAACTTCTTACTACCTACATCATTTCCATCCATACAACCGGATGTGTACGTTTCCCTATTACCGTGCCTTTTTTTACAGCGACTTATACCCTTTCCATTCATACAACCAGATATGTGTCAACGTGCTTTACACATTTACCTTTCCTATTTCCCGTGATGAATGAATTTAGTCCTGTATCACCTGTGATGCAGGCTTGAAGTGTTAGCGAGTATTGCGGAAAAGTTTTTTGATTTCAAGAGTTTCAAGTAATTTTTGGTACTTTTGTTACGTGCGTTTTATTGAAAACTTTTTTGTTGCGCCTACCGACAGAACACCTATCTGGCCGCCAACGGCTATCTAATATATAAAGCAGAATGTTTGTCTGTTTGTCTGTCTGTATGTCTGTATGAACGTCCATAACTTTCAAACGCCTTCACCTATCGTCCTGGAATTTTTTTTTGAAAAAATTCGTTTTATTTGGGTCAGGTTTTTAAATAAATTTCGACGTTTTGACACCCTCAAGGTGGAGTAGGGGGCGAAAAAATTGGGAAAAAACGAACATTATCGAGTGCTGAAACTGCTTTTTGTTGTATCTTAGACGTACGCGCGTTGTTCCAACCGTTCAAACGCGTTGAGCGGCGCAGTTATAAAAATTAAGTTATGGTGATAACTCGAGTTTTACTCATTTTTATGAAAAATTGAAGAGAACAAAAATTGTTGCCCCTTTAATTTCCTTTCGAATGAGCCCAATTCCAGATTTTTAGGAGGAAATTTTGGAACTATTGGTATTTTGACTGATGCGTATTTAAGATCATTGTGTTTACAGAGAGAGAGCATTTAAACCGGTTGCTCTGGATGAATCTACAGAGACTATTCGAGTTTTACGTATCCAATTTTCGATTTTGAAAGGAGACGTTTATGTAAAATAATTTCTTGAAAATTTGCTCTTCTTTTGTGACGAGTAACTATACATTAGGTAAATATCGTCGTCAGAGTTTGAAACTACCTAAGAAAAGGTACTGGGTTGGAGAAAGAATTAAGAAAATTACATCCGGTTTCTCATATAGGAAACGACTGAGTTTGTCTCATGCCTCTACACAGACTGATGTAATGCTTCGGGGATATGGCAGGCTTTTTACCTACTGTCCATCTATTTCCTTAATCATTGCGACGGTTCATGAATTAGTCCGTTTTTTGCTGCAATACAGCCCTTACCTGTCAACTCAGCTCTTACCGTTAAAATCGAAATATTTACAAAACATGATATCTACTCACACAGATGGCGGTCAGGCGCGCCGGAGGCGCGCCGCCAACCGCTAGTACGATATAATAAGAAGTTGACAACATGAAGTACTCATTTTGGTGTAAACCTAAATTTAAATCTAAACTGGAAAAATCACTCTCAGTACGAGTACGTTTAATCAAAATTAAGAAAACTAAATTATCTCATAAATTTTCTCAAGTAGGTACAACCTTCCTACAAAAATTAAAAAAAGAGTTTATAAAGCATTTTACCAATCAGCCCTGACATACACTACACTACGAGTATTATGGATTCAAGGTTTGGGTAGAAGCAGCTGAAAGTATTGCACACCCGATCAGAGTATTACTCTACATAAAGCGGTTGAACGGGAGCTGTTGCGTGACCACTCTATTCCCATAATAAATCAACTCTAAATCCTATCATACTCTGGTCTCTATTTTCGTGCCCTGGTGTCACCTGTGTATCGTGCAATCATCTATGTGCAAGGACAATCCTCCCTTGGGATGAATACTCACTCGCTCCACGGGAATTTATACTCAAACGAGTAAAACAAAAAAGTACCAGTACCGGGAGAATGTAAAAAACAACAGAAATAGCAAAGTACTGTACGCGGAGCGCTTTCCACTAAATAGCCATTGTCAACGATAATAATATGAAAGCAACTGAACCAACGACGCGACGCGACGCGACGGCCAATAAACGCAAGAACACCAAAGGAAATCATGATTGAACTAGCCAGTCATCACAATGCCAATGTGAATCATACTCGTATAAACTATAGTTCAATCAACCCCTCATCAGGTGTAGGTATGTGTATACCTTCCCTATACCCAGCGCTTTCTAATGTCAGTAAACGAATCCCGAGGGAGGGAAGTAGTCAAATCGAGACTTTTCCGAGAGATCTTCCTTTGGACCAAAGGGTCGATGTTGCTAAATCACATTCACATTTTCTTTCTTGCTTTCACAAAATCATCTCCTGAGTACACAATACGTGTTTCGCGTCGTCCGCAAAGGAAAACACTGGCCCACTAAGCTCGAATTGAAGTGTACTATTGACGTAAATGATGAGAGGTAACGGCCGGCCCGAGTGTACTCCTCTGCGGAACGCCACACACAACTTTCAACATTTCACTGCTCTCTCCTGCACACCTAATGCACGCACTGCAATCTACCGCCAAAGTACATAATATGTATAATATGAGTTCAACCAATATTGTGGATGAGTCTTGTGAATCCAGTCGTGTATAATATCTGAAATAAGATTTCATGGTTGACAGTATCAAAAGCCTAGGCTACATCGAGATAAATAGCCCAACTACTTGTTTCTTATTTTCTAAATTATCAATTTTATTTCTTTAGTTTAGCGTGAGCAACCAATGTTTCAGATGTAGTTTGTTGTGGTAGAAAGCCAAACTGATGTTTGTTGAAATAATTTTGGTTTAAAAGAAAATTTACCATTTGTCTTTGTATTATAAACTCAAAGACCTTTGACACTGCACTGTCAATAATATATTGAAATTGGACGGTAGTCGACGAGATACGAGGGCACGGGTACTTTTGGCACTGGTGAAATGCTCGCTTTTGTGAGATTTTTGGAGAACTCCCCCCCCCCCCCCCACCTCCTCCTTGTACCAACGAAAAATTGGAAAGCGGGATTAGCGGTAGCAGGAATGCACATTAGCTATTTGTAGTTTTCTAAACTCTTGTGCTAAAACTCCATCTATCCCAGTTGAGTTTTTATTTGGCAACTTTTAAATACATATACTTCTATGTACTTTACAGGTTGTTATTTCAAGGACATCAAAACTATGTAGACATGTTTTTTCATTGTGGCAAGAGAGTAATTGATTGCAGCGCGTTACTTTGAAAAATAGAATTTCTTTTGATTTTACGTTCTGCTGTTTCTACATATTGCGTTTATATTTGTTTAGGGCTTGTAATTTTTTGACGTCTTTGCTCAGTGAATTTGTCGGTGTTATCGGTCTCTGTAATTCTCTATCTTACCTATTATTTTCAGTCTATCCATTCTAATGTGTAATCGTTTGCAGTTTGGGGGCCGGTTTTACCAAATTCTGTTAATCGAGATTAGTTAAACAGAGATTAAAGTTAACTGCCCAATTTTGGCCAGTTAAAAAATGTTGGTTAAACTCCAGTTTAACCTTTGAAAAATGGCCAGTTTTACCCCTAAACTCGTAATCAGAGTTTAAACTTGAATTGCGCAGTTAAACTCGGATTAACACAATTATTGGTAAAACCGGCCCTAACAATCGTCCAGGCAACTGCTGTAATAGGTATAATTGTTTGCGTTAATTCTTATTTACTTCACTAATTCACAGAGCTAACGCTTTTAAATTCATTTTTCTATTCTTTCATTTTTATTTTTTGTAGATAATTTGTAAAGCTCATTACCATAATAATGATAATAAATACATAATTATTTCATGTTAGTTAATTTGCTCGCCTGTCAAAACGGCCAAGATGCGAATACGTACGTATCGCAAAATACTACAAAAATTTCAGCAGTGTAAGACTAGTACATACGTACGCGTAAATAATACACCATTTTGGTGGATGAGCACATATTGTGCAGCTGAACTGCATTTAAACCACGACTCAGTTTTAAAATATATATCTACGCGATGAAGTGTTCAAGTATTTGCACACCTATCTACAAATATATGCACGTCGCGTCGCGCGTAATGACGTATGACTCACTCACACGATGATACTCAACAATATACAGCAGTATTACAGACTCTACATCAAGCTACTGCAGACACGACAAAAGTATGCATGGGCACGTGAATTCGCCATGAATTTACATAATTACGAGTGAAAAAGATGAAACCGCAGTCAACAAAATATGTTGCCGTTACTGCTGCTCTGACCTGTAAGTTGTCAACATGTTACCACGAATGCAAATGCGTGTTGATAGGCCTCGCTATTGTGACAATCTGTTTTCAACTTTGGAGCCTAAAATGCAGCGCCCTTGGGTAGCAAATCAATTGTTTTCCTAAAATTTGAGGGTATACTGCACACAACTCGTAACGCTCTCGAAATATCACTGATTAGATAACATGTGGATGACCGTCCGATGCGAACAACTTGTGCGTCCGTCTTCCCCTACACCCCCCCTCCTCCTCCTCCTCCTCTCCCATCCCTTCTTGTCCTAGGAGACAGGGATATTATAGAACTGTTTGAATAAATTCAAAAGCGAAGTGAAATAAGAGAAATTAAAAAATTCTTTATTTCAAATTACATTGACCGCAAGTTGTGTACCGTAACACGGAAAGGAAAATGAATGTCAACGAACGCGTTCGTGTGACAGGGATATTGTTTTCATGGCAAATTGTACATTCATTCTCTTTGATGGTGATCAATTTGAAGAAGAAAAGCAAACATTTGGAAGACAGGAACTATTTGCTGATGATGCTAAAATCAGAGAGAATATGTACCCATACCACCAATTCTTGATTTGCTGAGCTCAGTATTGTTTAGATTAACCAACTGCAGAGCAAGTTATGAACGTTTGGAAAAAAAAATATATATTTATATAAAAATGAAATAAAAGAAAAAAAAGTCAAAGTCATACAGAAGAAAAAGTACGTACATTACCACGCTTTGTCCCCGTCTCACTACCTATTTTCAAACGTTTATATAACTGACTTTGTACTTCATTAATTAGTGTGAGCGAGACCGAGCAATGTATCTTTCGAGTTTATCTCCCATAAAAGCCAATAGACTAATATTGACATGTTTCGTGTCTTTTTCTCTACCATCTAAATCTCGAAAATGCGTCCTGGCGTCTGGGCGTCCGTCGAGGTGTCTGCACGAATGACCTTGGGACTTGTGAAATTTCTATAACGTTGAACCCCGCGCCCTAACCTCTGATTCTGAAATTTGCGTCCGGGCGTCTATACAGTTCTCTAGTATAAGAAATGCCTTTTGTACGGTGGTGCTATTTCCTCGATTGTATCGATTGTTCGTTTTTGATCGATAATTCCAATCTTGAAAATAGATACTTACACGTGGCTCCATTTTTATTTTTTCACAGTGGAGAGAATTTCTTTGCCTACGCTGATATTAAATATTATTGTGATCCATAAGAGAGAATGATTTCTTCATGACGGTTACTTTGATTGAAAAAAGTCAAGCAGACTGCTTTACTTACAATTGCTCTAAATTTCTTTAAATGCTTATTTTTAAAGGTCGGAAATTTTGTGGGATAGAGGAAAATCTTTTGCGTTAAGACAATCACTTCATGTTCCGGGAAGTTGATGTGACCGAGAATCCACAGGAAGAAGACAGATGTATAAAGGCATAATGGTGATTGCATGAATAAATAAATGCGCTGATTTGGGAAATTAGTTGATATTAATGAATACGAGTCGTGTATAGCTAGAAGAGATGAAAGTGAGTCAAAATTTTAGCGGAGGTGAAGAGATGGAGATGAGAAAGACAAGAGTGTAGGGCGTTTCCTCAATTTTTCAATCAATGACTGATTATGGTGCCTTGAATTGAGTAAACGTCCCCTTGCTCAAGTCCAGACTTAGATCTGTCGGTAAAGTAGGGTTGGTGGGTTATAAAATTGGTATAGAGACACTGATGAGTTGTGGTTTACAGTGTTACGATCTTGGAGGTTATTAGATACATCGAGTCGGACATCTTGGGCGGGAGGCTATGGAATGGTAGAGGATGAGATAAGGGGTAGATGGTTCAATTTGAGATGTTTGAATAGTTCAGATTCAAGAGGAAGGAGGAGAAAATTGAGTCAGCGGAGTGCGGGTGCGCAGATTGGTAGTTGCGTGAATCAAGCTGTGAATACTCGTACAAAAAAATAAACTGTGAGAGTTGGGAAGTCGCATTAGAGGGAGGAAGGTTCCAGCTTCAGCGCAGAGGCTGAGAAAGGGGCCTACATCGTTGTGCGCCGAGGGCTTGATTTACTTCGAAAACGGATATTTATTGACCAGAAGAATGTGTCTAATGTAGTATTAACGAAGAACAAATAGAATTTTTTTTTTTTCAATTTTTACGTTGCGTTGTATACTGAATAGTATAAGAGAGAGAAGAAAGACGGATAGGTAGACAAGTATTAAGTGGATGGTTCAGTGCTTAATATCAATTAAGAATGTGATCAAAATAACGGGAAGTGGTCTTCTGCAGGTAGTCTTCTTTTTTGGTGAGTGAGGTGCCACATGTGAGTGGGAGTATACGTGGGTAAATGTGTGGAAGTGTTTGATTTTTGTAGATCCAGAGACGTGAAAATGTTTCCCATGGCGTGGTATCAATCAGAGAACAGACAGAATAAGCAAGTATTGACGTGATGAAGAAGGCATCTCAAGGAGGGGCAGAGATCAGGGAATAGATTGGATAATAATGGGCGTATCGTTTTACTTCCGGTATCATTCATGTCATGCTCGTAAGTGAGATCGGGAGGTCAAATAATTTTTTTGACAAACGTAGAACAGCGTTAGCAGCCGATTCAATGACTTTGTTAAATATTATAATAGAAAACTTACATAATTTGTGATTCACAACAACTATTATAGAAAATGGGACGTAGAGAATGATGAATTCAGTTTTTTTTTTTTTTTTTTTTTTTTTTTTTTCCGGAAAGTTGCATACTGGTCAGTGGTCGGGTGGGTAGGAAAATGTGAGCCGGGTAATTACAACTTATTATGTGCCCGATAGGAATATAGTCTATGACAGGATGCAATTTTATGATGTACGGTTGATTGAGGATTGGTTTCTGTTACTGTGTTTGTTCAATGGACGTGTGAGAGTATGACAGTGTTCGATTTCTATAATATGTCGCGTAGGTATTAAGATCATATTCAGTAAGTTTGTAAATTAGAAAATTCGTTGAAGAAGGAACATATCGGTCATTAGAGGGAGTCAAGTGATTAAGTGGGTAATTACTGCTTTACATCGGATAGGAAAATGACCGCAGGTGACGGGATGTGATTTTAAGCAGAAAAATCTGTTATTGATGAGTAGTGCTACAGGGACAAGTCGGATGTCCGCGATTGTTTGTAAATTTTGAGAGAGAGAGAGAGAGGAAAAAAACATTGAATATTTGAAGTAGGCGATTCACTTTCTATATACATAACAGAGTTGAGAGGATTTTAATTTAGCGAGAAAGATCGATTTAATAGGTAGAGAAAAGAGAAAACATTGCATTGGAGTGATGGAGAAAGCTTCTCAAGGCGAGGTATGTGTATGTATACAGTACGTATATCGAAAAATATACAGAGTACATTTGAAGATGAGTAGTTTGAAGAGTGAAGGAGAGGTGGTCGATGGACTAAATGTTTGGCCATCAAACAAGGATGTGTCAAGAGAAAAGCTACAAAAATTATAAATGACATCGAGGAAGAGTGGAGAGAGTTAAACGAGAAAATTCAAAGTACAGGAAACTTTTTGAACTTTTCAAAAATATTAGAAAGGAAAAAAAAACACAGAATTTTATATCTTTTTTAAAAGAAGAGAAAAATCATCGAAAAAAGAAGAATAAGTAAATCGTCTGCAAGACGGGGAAAGCAGCTTGTACTGTATACGCGACATCTGAAAGTTGAGTTTTGTCTGGCAGACCCCGGTTCGAGCCTCACTCAGACTTTTCATTTTTTTTTTAAATTTTTTTATTTTTGCGATGCGATGCGTCTAATGATCTTGATCTGATAATTTTTTTCGTAGATCGTCGTCGTTTATACAGGGATGTAGTGGTCCTTCTCCGTTTTGTTTTTTTGCGCTGACGGCTTCAGGACGAAGGGATGGGTTCGTGAATAGGTTGAAACGATTCCTTATTCTTGTGTTGATTTTCTCGTGAAGAGAAAATCAAAATCAGCTTGTAAGTTTACGGGGAAATGGAAATTGCGTTCTGTTGGTGTTTTTGGCGGCTGATCGGTATGGGGTATGGAAGAAGGGTGTATAGGAGTAAGCTAGTACGAGTGTTGAAATCGGGTAATCGAAATTTGGATTAGCAAGTCCCTAGCGCTCAGTTTTCTGGAGCGTATATAGGTTTCCAGATCGTATTGCTATTAGAGAACGATAGCGAAGGAATTTCTCATAGTATTTTTTTTATTGCGTTTTGCTGATGATTCATAATTGAAGCAATGCGTTCGTAGAGGAAGATATAAATAGAAAATTTGTGATCTGACACTTGTAATACCTTTTTCCGACTTCGAGGCCTGGGTCTAGGCCAATTCGATCCGGAGGAGGAGATGACTAAAAAATTAAAACACACTTAACTATGATAATACTTTTCTTCCATTTGCCTACTACCCAAATGTGTGGAAATAATAATATAAGGTCACCGTCTAGACCAAGTTCAGGCCAGCCGGGAAGATGATCAATAGGCGAAGTACGACAGGAGGACCCGATCAGGGCACAAGTTGTCTTGATAAGTCTCTGCAAACGACTCTTGACCACGAAAGCACTACTAGATAGGCAACTTATAAGTCGTGAAAATAACGCTGCAAAGGCTAGTTTCTAACAACATTTATTACACGGAATAAACTTGTTCCAACGGGTACGTTCGAACTGGAGAGTACCCCCTCCCGCCGAAAGAAAATAAAAAAGAAAAGGTAGCTAAGTAGATAGGTAGGCAGTTGCTCGAAAATTAGTACATTTAATTGTATCAGAATGAAAGCTTATAATTATTTTCATCGTGTAAGAGTATATAGATACGTGATAATAAATTTTTTTAAACACGTACACGAGAAGTATGACATGCAATTGATTTGCGTGCGGTGAAAGTGCGACTTTTTTGGTGAGAGCATGAATAGTCGAATAGTAGTCGCTGACAGTGAAATAATGATTCATTATTTAACTTAACTGAGTGAAATAATGGAGGTTCTTATTTCGCTAATAGAGTGCGCATTATGTCATTCTTCCGTGTACCTACTTGTTAAAAAAAATAGCGTATAGCACACGACATAATACAAGAAGTGCGCGACATGACTCGTCTGTTCGCTTCACTCGCCGCGCCGCGCCGTTCCGGCTCGTTTCGCGAATCATCATCAGACTCGTCATTAATCGCGCACTTCTCATATCTTGTACTATAATATACTATGTAAAATATTCCGGGTAATCACTTGATAAAGAGGAAAAGGAAAGCGGGAGGACAGAGAGAGAGAGAGAGAGAGAGAGAGAGAAAAACAAAAGGATTATTATATAAAATTTTATTCATTTACCGTTTGGTACAAGGCGACTATCTTTCAATCTATCTTCTTCTAACGAGTTTTCATCTTTGTCTTTGTCGTCACAATCTGAGAGCATTGTATCATCGTCGTCATCGGTTTTATTTTTCGGCTCCCACGTCATTTTATTCTCTTTTTTCAGTCTTCTTCTCGCATTTGCAAACCACGTCGACACCTGGGTAAGCGTCATTTTCGTAATTATGGCCAACATGATTTTCTCGCCCTTCGTCGGATACGGATTTTTTTTATGCTCGTTGAGCCAAGCTTTCAACGTAGCTGTCGACTCTCGAGTTGCATTCTTCCTTCGTGCGGCAAGATCGTAACTCGTCCCATATCTGTAAACAGGTTAATAATGTTTAATTTTCAAATGAAAGTTACGCCGCAATGCATCAGAGCACACGTACACACACGCATATAAAAATTCTTTATTTATTCATTTATTGGGCCGTCATTTTACGTTTTAATAACCGATAATATTTAGCCTTTAGCGCAAATTTTTAATCCAGATAAAGGGTTACCAAACCAAAGTATAACACGAATGTTGCACGATGCGCTTATATTGGCTGGTTTTTGACAATTCGATATAATTCAGAAGGAGAAAAAAAAAAAACAAACAAACAAACAAACAAACAAACAAACAAACAAACGAAAATGCAGCTTTTTGTTTCCGATTTCCCGCATAGAAGATAAAAAATAAGGAAGGGTACATTAATGCGATATCCGCACAAATTGAGATTTACGTATCGATATAGGTCGATATACGAGTAGGTACTAGATGCAATAGCCATCACCTATAAAAATATCCACAAGGAATTCCAACAAGATCCCGGCAAGTAGACGAGATGAGTTACGTCAAGGAGGGTAAGTGAGAAGACTGAATTCAATCTTATTGGTGATACAGTAATGAGAGGAGACCGCGTGTGTATACCAGCTACTATAAAAGAAGAAATCTTGTATGATTTGCACAGCGGGTATCTTGGTTCTTCGAAGATACTGTACAGTATTGGCATGGAATACATAGATGCGGGTTGTCAGACACAAAAATTGCTCCATCTGCAATTTCCTCCCATTTCATACTACTCTCTCCAGCCTCCAACATTCTTTGTTTGCATCTGCAAAAATTGTCTTTGTAGACATTCTTTTCTTCCATCCTAACTTGCTTCTGTGTCTCATTTTTATTGCGAAACTATACGAATAAATAAAATACTCTATTTTCTCGCTTTTCGCATTACCTATTCACCTCACCTAATCATCATCTACTACCCCCACTTACGTAGACACCTGATTTATGTACGAGATCATCCTTTCCTTCTTTCAATTGAAGTACCCATTACTCCGTTTTTCTGTTTTATATATTAGGTATGTATTTTTAGTCTCACAATTGCTTCACTCGAATAAACTGTAATTAATTAGGTATACATATACTAACTTCGATTTATTATTGCATCACTACGCGATCCAAATTGTTCCCTCTAATCGTCCCCTGAAACGAGGTTGATTCTTTGCAACATGTTTCTTCCTCAACGAATACAAACTCGACAGGACCTTCTTCGACTTGATTTTTGCAGGAAGGAAACGAAAGTGTCCACAGACCAGCCTCAAACATTCAATGTGGGAGAAAAAGTCCTCGCTCACGAATTATAATTCTACAAACAGATGGATTCTTGGTTTAATTGGTCGACGAAAAGGAAATCGTCTGATATGTACGAGTACATGTTGTTGATGTTGAGAAAAGAACGATTATTCGTCATGTGGATCAATTGCGGAAACCGAACTCTGAATTGGAAATGTCGCAGAAACAACATCAAAGACTGCGGTTCCTACTAAACCAGTAAGTAACGAAAATCCCTATTCCTCAAGGCAACAACAAAGTTCTCAAATAAATGAGCAGATTATTCGAGACCCTCGACCTCACCAAAATATAGGGGGCCTCCTCCGCGTTTATTTAAACAAATTGCTTAATTCTTATTGCGTGGGCTTACATCTATCAAACCATAGAGCGCGCTCACACCTAGTTGTAAATATCGGATCCGAATAAAATACTCAATTGTTTATGTAAATAAATAGTGAATGGTTCTGTATTACGTCTTTTTTTACGACAATGATATAAAATGTTGGAATTAGTCGGGGAAATATGAATATGATACATATAATCATTTGGCTATAATTCTCTACTTTCATTAGTATTTCACCAAATAGCCCAGCCTCAGGCAGTTTGTGAAAAAATTAATGTATTCTATATTCTGTTGAGAAAAAAAAGAAAAAAGAAAAAAAAAGCTCACGCAGCAGCGTAAGCATGTAACAATACAGAGTATTATTACGACTTTCGTCACTATACCAGTTGAGTCTTGTTCTGTCGATGCCTATACGAAAATACCATACAATATGATTGTTATCATTATTTAGATAATCGTTTGAATCTCGACTAGTCCGATCAGTTCAATTATATACACGCAGTTCATTTATATACACGTTAAGTGTACGTCTTATAAAAATACGCTCTCGTAGCTCGGTAGTGTAAGAAACTTTCGTTGTCAATTCTCTATCGCAAAAGAGCATTGTTGAAAGAAGAAAAGTGTTTTCTTATAATAAAAATTTATTCCTCATCCGAACTTTAATTGTATTCTTACAAGCATAACCGACTTTTCTTGAAATTTTGAAATTTCATTCATATGAATCTCTCTCAAATAATTTAGCGGAACAGAAAACAAGACTGAGTCGCTCAGCGCCTCAGTATCCGGCTCTCTTGGTTTTTTTTTGTTTTGTTTTACTCTATTCCCTGACTGTAAGTTACTCTTCTTTCTCTCAAATTATTAGTGGAACATGGAAAATTGTGACTCAAAATTTCTGGAGTTTCTTTTTTACTAATGAGATGAGGAGTTTGAGATATTCAGAAGTCCTGAGACCCAAAGATATTTGTAACTTCTTGTCTTATACTCAGACCTGAAAACCGAGAGAGACTGGTCAAAGAATATACGCAGTATTTTATGATTGTTGAGGTACCAAGAAAAATAACCTTTGTACTACACTTTTGCAGAAGACTGTACCGAAAAAAAAAAATGCTATGCAAAAATAAAACTTGTAGAGACTGCACAGATTGACGTACGTCTACGATAATGAAAAACTTCCGAAATTTGTAAATTGCTATGCAAAAGTAAAATAAGAAAATGTCTCGTATAACTTGAGTGACGTCACAACACATTTTTTCGAGTGAGAATCTTTTTTTTTTTTTTTTTTTTTTTCCGCGATTGCATGTGGGCTCTCGCCTTGCCGAAGGTGGCAAGAGCCCCAAAAATAATAAACGGGAATATGAATCAGGCGAGAATTATAAAATACCTATACGCGGCTATCTATTCAATACCATGGCTTACGCGCAACACGTATCTAATAAAAGTTGACTTTGTCATTCATATACAATTTGTAATGGAAACTTCTCACAGCCAATAGTGATGCATTACCTTTGCGGACGAAAGAACTCCAATTGAGGACTCTTATACGTATTATATTTCGAGAATTACTCAACAATTACTCATCCATTAAATATAATAATTACAAAACAATGACTTTGGATACACTTTGACGTAATGCTATAATTATGAAGATGATAAGATGAATATTTTCCGAGAAATAACAGTAAGAAATTAGAAGAAAATTGAGAATTACTCAACTACTCATTCAATCTAAAAAAAAAAAAAAAAACGCGTTTGCAGAACTTCGGGTTATATCCAACAACTTCACCAAAAATTAAGAAAATCCGACCGGTAGTTTTGGAGTAGACCCGCGAACAAGAAAATCTGTAGATCAACGCAAGAAAACCCACCTGGCCGCCTCGGGCAACATACGCGTTTTCTTGAATTTTGCGCGAGGCAGCCAGGTGGGTTTTCTCGCGTTGATCCACATCTTACATAAGGAAACATGAAATTTTAAAATTAGGCTAAAAATGATCCAAAACCTTCAAAACGTCGAGAAAGCTCAAAAACCGCTCCCCCTGTTGACTTTGTGTCGGGTGTAATACCTCACTTTTCAAAAAATGACACGCAGCCTGTAGCAGGCTGGAAGAGGTTCGTGCAACTAAGAAAGAATTTTTCTTCCTGATAGTTGATTTGAATGATATGTGACGTACGTACGCAAAATTAAATCATGTGTGTTATCGTTGTCAATCCACCAATCAATTCGTGAACATAAAATAGGTTCATAAAGATATTATGTAAGAAATGTCGATTACACGACCGTGCCGACACCCAAAAATTCCCACCAAAAATATACAACTACTTCTTCAACTGAAAAAAAAAAAAAAAAAAAAATGTAGCGAACTAAATAATAGCTGAATAACTGATGAATCATGAATTTATCAATAAAAGTTTGATAATGCTCGGTACAAGCTTCTAGTCTGCAAGAAATTTTAAACAATCACGTAAAATCTTGAAAGGTGACGTAATTAGACCGCAGCAACTATATCGTTTTACAAATTGGCTACTGAAAATCTACAAACATTACTCGATACCACCGGCGCGGCGTCGCTCAAAAGAGCACGAACCTAGTAAACAAAGATTCGGTATCTCACACAGTCACACCTCAAGATTGAACATAAACAATCTGATAGACAGTGATTGCGTACACGTGAGCATTCAACAACCTAATTAAACAGTGACCGCGTACACGTGAGCGTATGAACAAAACCGTGAGCGTCTTAAAAGTGTGAGCACTGAATTATGAAAAAAAAAAAAGCGATTGCAAGAGGTTCGTGGCTCGACTCGAGCACGAACCTAAAAAGTCGGTAAAAAAACTTATTGGCTAGTTGAAAATTATTGATGATTTTACAGGTGTTTGGAAGTTTTCTCGAAAGTTGTTCCGCCGCCCCTCCCCTCCCCTTGGAAATATGGAACCGGTTACTTGAGTCTATCTACGCAATGAATCGTTTTCCAAGTTGACTAATCAGACCAACGCCAATGGTAAGATAATCTATACATGTATAAAGGTCTCAGAAGGAAGAGTAATAGAAAGTGTGATTTCTGGGGAATCTAAATATATAAAGTGGAAAGTTTGTCTGTCTGTCTGTCCTTTTATAACTCGAGAACCGCTTTACCTATCGACTTGAAATTTTCGCCACATATTCAAGTCACTCAGGAATAAAATTTAAACCATAAATGAAAATTTTAGCTCCCATAGAAAAACAGTTCTTTTGACGCGATGCCATTCAATTCATCAAAAAAAGGTACCTGCACGCAACTGTCGACTGTATTTCTCTCTTACGCTGACACCCTGTGTTCACAAGAACTGGACTGGGACTCAGCCTGTTCAATTGTAACACGTTAGAGATGATCCTTTCTATTTTCTTAACGTTATAACGGAAGTACGGAAATCTTGAATAATATAAGTGAAATATTTTTCTGTCTTTGTTCATTATATGGATCTCTATACCTATACTGTGATGTGTAAATATCACAATATGACATGGTTTGGCTCTGCCCGCACTTTATTGATACAAATTACATAGGTCGACGTTTCGGTTGACCAGCAACCTTCTTCCAGGACCATAAATAAAATAGTGAAACCAAAACGAGAAAAATGTTCAAAAGATACAAGATAAGTATGAATCATGACAGGCCAAATTCAACGTGCAAATTATTATCGCTGTAGATACGAGATGATTGTACCATACACGGTACCGAGCTTATCCGTATCTGTTTTAAAATTAACATTATTCTTACTTTTCATAATCTCAATAGCCTCTCTCAATTTTCTTTTTCGTGAGTTACTTTCTCGAGCTAGGATACTTATTTTATCATAACTAAAATTAAAATTATGATTATTTACCTTAGCATGCTGAGCTAAAGCCGTACCTTGAATGATATTGGAAGTAGATTTTCTAATGCTATTTACATCGGACTTATGTTGAGATACCCTTCTCTTGAGATACTGTTTAGTCTCCCCCACATAATGACCATTACAATCATCACAAGGAATACTGTAAATCAAATCTGAAGAGGTAAGCTTTTCTTTTCTAAAATTAAGGATCCGACTCCTAAGAAGTTAGCTTCGAGGTAAGCTTTTCTTTTCTAAAATTAAGGATCCGACTCCTAAGAAGTTAGCTTCGAGGTAAGCTTTTCTTTTCTAAAATTAAGGATCCGACTCCTAAGAAGTTAGCTTCAGATTTGATTTACAGTATTCCTTGTGATGATTGTAATGGTCATTATGTGGGGGAGACTAAACAGTATCTCAAGAGAAGGGTATCTCAACATAAGTCCGATGTAAATAGCATTAGAAAATCTACTTCCAATATCATTCAAGGTACGGCTTTAGCTCAGCATGCTAAGGTAAATAATCATAATTTTAATTTTAGTTATGATAAAATAAGTATCCTAGCTCGAGAAAGTAACTCACGAAAAAGAAAATTGAGAGAGGCTATTGAGATTATGAAAAGTAAGAATGATGTTAATTTTAAAACAGATACGGATAAGCTCGGTACCGTGTATGGTACAATCATCTCGTATCTACAGCGATAATAATTTGCACGTTGAATTTGGCCTGTCATGATTCATACTTATCTTGTATCTTTTGAACATTTTTCTCGTTTTGGTTTCACTATTTTATTTATGGTCCTGGAAGAAGGTTGCTGGTCAACCGAAACGTCGACCTATGTAATTTGTATCAATAAAGTGCGGGCAGAGCCAAACCATGTCATATTGTGTTATTTAAATCCTTGCACGTATAAATTTCCAAATTATCATGTGTAAATATGTGTGTACATCAGTATAATACTCCATAACTTTTGAACGCATTCACCTACCAAGGTGGAATTGGTTTTGAAAAATTTTTCACTATTTGAGTAAAGCATTTAAATGAATTTCGACAGTTCGGCTCCCTCAGGATGGAGAAATGGGCGAAAAATTTGGGAAAAAACGAGGATTATCAACGTAGTAAAACGGCTACTTACTGCACGCGGTGTTCTGAATGTTCAAACGCGTGAGAAAGAGAGAGTGAGAGGTGGAGGGGGGGGGGGAAGAAGAAAAAATTCAAGTGAATCCACAGTCTTTTTTGTTCTCAACTTACACATTGAATATTATTGATAAAAATAAAGTATTGTCAAAAGTGCTGAATTTTTGAAAGATGTAGAGAGCTAGCAGAGCGGCTCCTTGAGCCGCAAAATACCTTTAAAATCCAAATAGCTACAAAACACAGATATCTATTCAACACACGGCTGACGGTCAGGTGCGCCGGAGGCGCGCCGCCAACCGCTAGTATACTATAAGAGTGCACGAAAAATACAGCGATTTGAACGAAAAGTAGCCTATGAGCGCGAAAAAGTATTCGTAGCACAAAATGACGATAATTACATGCTGAATTAACAAGAGCAATATTATTACACGAAATCGTTAGTACAGTACTTACAAACGAAAATTAAAATTAGATATTCCGCCAGCAACGAAATCTTTACTTATAAGTATTATAATTATGCCGGAAGAAAATTAAAGCGTTCGGTTCTCGAGCACACCGTGTTTCATAAGGTACAGAGGCAAACGTAACTGCAGGCTCTAATGTGCAGGTCCACACTTTGACATCAGTAGGCTTATATCTATGAAATTATCATAATTCATCTTCATTTCACAACATTTTGTGTCGTCAACACTTGTGCATATCAGTTCATTTTTTCATGCGTTTCCTTCAAGCGAACGTGGTAGATTCCGGTTTTATAGTACAGTATAATTATTTATTATTCATCGTAACGGATGTTTGGTTCATACCAAATTTTGCTGAGGATACGAAATCGGATGAAGAGGAGTTTGTCCCACCACCCTAAATTAAAGGCGTCCGAATCGACTGTAGTTAGAACGGAAAGTATTGCCGAGTGCAAAAAAAAAAAATAAAAATAAAAAAAAAAAAAAAAACACAGGAAGCTGTTTCTAGGCGAGGTATATGTGGAAGATGCATACATCCAATACAATCTCCTCGGGCGCGCGCGTTGAATACCGATGTACAGCGGGTGCGTACAGACATAAAAATGGATGCGTGGCTGGGTTATACGTACCTATCTGCTTTACAACGTCTGCATTGTGACGAAGTGAAACCGCAAGAAACCGAGTATGTTCATGCCAACCAGGTGACTAATCCTTCTTGAGGTCTACCCTCAGACGTGGTGAAGCAGCATCGTAAACGAACAGAATTTAAAGAAGGAATCACGAAACTGCATATGCGCTTCTCCATAACGTTCGCCAGGCTAGACTAAAAGAGCCAGAGAAAAAAATGAGCTGGTGTCCTTCCTAAAAACAGCACATGAGGAGGAATACGGCCTTCCTTCGATGTCTGCCGCTGCGCTGACTAGTATACGTGTTGCGACAAAAGAAAGCAGTAGCTACCCAGTTGACGAAGATGAACCGTACGCACTTCATTACACATAGTCGAAGCTATACTTCCAGTAACGCGTAGATCACCAAGATGTCAATGTAGTCACATCCACCCGTCGTCTGCTACCACTCTCGGGCAAATCTACCCTCGTACAGACAGATGCTACGAACAAGTTGGTGTGGCAAGGGTATTCAATCATAATTTAAGGTACGAGGGCGGGTAGAAATAAAGTTTTCCACCCTTTCGGGGTCACATTTATGAAAGGGGAACGTACAGTTGACTCGAGTTTGTGTTTTAGGCCTTGCATGATGCACAACCGCAGAGTGGTCTCCATGCCTTCTGCTCGCTGATGGCAGCAATGCTATAACGGCTAGATTCGTGGCTGTTTTTGGGTGGACAACCGAACGCGTACGTATTCATTGTTATTTTCACATTGTTCAGAATAACGAGCCATTTTTGAAGTCACGCTCGAAATTAAATACGTGTCAGTTTCAAAGACGACTAACGACTTGCGTGCGTTGCAGTCTTCATCGAACGCGGATATGTTTCGCAAAGCGTCAGAGCTTTTCGAGAGGAAGTGGAGGATATCAAACAGATCAGCGCGTCGCGTCGCGTCGTGGATTTGATGCAATACGTCAATGCCCAGTAGATGAAGAGGAACAGTGCCGGGAGCGCCGCGCCGCAATTGGTCATCCTTCGACAAATAATGGTTAGGAGTCGACCAACGCTGTCATTCAAAGGTGCGCACACACTGCGTGAGCGACTCGACCCGTTGGGCAATTTCTCAATAAAGTGTACGGCTTGGTACAAGCGTGGTCTGAAAAACGAAATCCGAGTTTTTTAGACTGCGTTCCATTTGTAGCAAATGTGGACTGCTGCTATAACCAGTGGGCTGCAAAAGATAGAGTAATTCTTCTCCGTCTTCATGCAACAAACGATTGCACAGAGTAATTTGTTGCATTGGCCATCTCGAAGAAGTCGATAACGGAGAAAATTCTGTGTAAATACATGAAAAAAGATGGTAAGTGGCGCACTTTTGATGACTTTGAAGCGCACACATTAGGAATTTGGACCATTGTAATCAACACCGCCGACTTGAGTAAATCAACATGCAGTTGTCCGCACCGTTCTTGAAAAGTTTGCAGTGCAAACATGTCGTGGGTATGTTCATACGCCTCAAACAAATTAATGAAGGCACCACCACAGCTAGGAAAAGGCTGCATCTAGTTTACAGTCCCGAGAACACTTTTTGCGGCCCAACTGAAATTGAACAAGTGCCCAGTCCCCCCCCCCCCCACTCTGAAATGGAAGTTAGGTTAGGACCATGGAAAATGCTGAGTGATTGGCCCTTACAGAAAAGAATGTCAGCAGATTTTCAGGAAGTTCTACCTTCTAGGAGGGGTTGCGTCCGTACTCGAATAAGGAAGTCGATCCCCGGAGCTCGAGCCAAGTGTCATCAGCCCCTACCGAGAACGCTGGGTGAGTTACACGCATTTGTGCATTGCGAAGATTATCGAACAAAATTGAAGGAACAATATTCATGCTAGTGAATGACGATTTTAACAATTATCGCTATATTCTCTATTCTTAAAAGCATGAAATTCTTAAATACTTGCAACAAGCTTTTGATGGAGGGCACATTTGATAGTGTACCCACCCTTCTCACTCAGCTTTTCATCATTCACGCTCAGAAGAATTATATACAGTCGTTCCTATCGCGTACTGCCTGCTTAATATGGTAAAACAGTTTGTGCCTGAAAAAAACGCTGTTCCAATGATTTCAAGCTAAATATCCATACCGCCGTTCAGAATGTGTGGCTGACTGCAGTTTATTCAAGGGTGCCGATTTCACTTGGGTCAAAGTTGGTTCCGTGAAATTCAATCTTCAGGACTCACTTTTATTAATTTCTTGACCAAAAGTTATACTGACGTTGTACACAAGACAATTATTTTGAACAAAATATAGCGTAATTTTCACTTGATGGAATAATTAGAAATTTTATTTCTATTTTTACGGCACTACCGTCAGAAATTAAATTAAATACAAACGAAGATTGCCCTCGAAGATGAAGTTAGTAAACTTTGAAACGTCGGCTCGTTTGTATTTAATTTAATTTCCGACGGTAGTGCCGTAAAAATAAAAATAAAATTTCTTATTATTTTGAATTTTTTTCTCTTTTTTTCGGCCGAAACTTGGATATTACTTTGATTTTTTTCGGCCACAACTAGGGCGGTGGGTGGGACGCAAACTGTATACATTTTTGCCAACATCCCAGGAAAAAGCATTCCGTTGGGTCGAAAATGGAGGTGAGGGCGGCCAAGCCTAGCCCCACGCGCATCAATGAAATAACATTAATTTGTTCTGATTTTCTTCTTCTTTTTTTTTTTTTTTGTAATGTCGTATTATTTGTTTGTGATTTTTTAATACTTCCGTGTAATAAACTAAAATTCTATGTTCATATTGCAATAATTTTAATGCTTACTTTGACTTTTCCTTTCGCGTAATTCTTTATACCTCGTGAAATGCTTTATACTTCATGTAGCCTACATGAAATGTTTTATACCTCGCTACATTACCTTTTTTTTTTTCTTGATATCTACCTTTACTTTCTTTGCGAAAAATCTCAAATCTCACACTTGATTTTTTAGTTCAAAAGAGAAAGAAATTATTAGGAAAAAATACGTGGTGATGAGAAGAAAGTGGATGAGTCATTATAGAAAAAAAAAAAAAAATAAATAAATAAATAAATAAAAATAATACATGAACATGCTCATCAAACAAGAAAATAACAAAATAACAAAAAATTGAGGTACCTTACAGAAAGTAAGTTAATACTAAGATAAGAAAATTTTCAATTTAGAAAAGGTAGGGTTGCATCATTTACAATATTTCATATAGATTGTCAATAAAGCGACAGGGAACAAAGCACGCCCGTGAACAGAGTGAGCGATATCCAAACGAGTGCTTTGGCGACCCGAGCGGTGGCGAGGGTTGCCATGCAGCGTGAGTTCGTTTGTGCACTTGGTTCTCGTGGGACGTTCACTATTTTTTTTTTCTTTTTTTTTTTTTTTTTTACTTCGGTTCACACGAGCAATCATGTTCCGTCGTGTACACGAAATATATGTAAGTATGTAAGAATATGCTTGCATATTCTTGCACCCTCGCACTGTATACGCTACAAAGCGTCATGTCATTCCCTAGAGAAAATCTGAATTCATTTAGCACAATCCGGTTCTTCTTTTACCAGCTGGTAAGTTGATATCGGCTGTGGAAGTGAAGCTCAAAAAGCTGCCGTCATCCCAGATAAAGCATTGGTACCAATCATTAATACCCATCTCAGATCAATTGTTAAAAATGGGAAACAAAAACCTGTTCTGAAGAGCTGTCTATCATAGTCTCATATTCAGTTTCAATATTCCTAGAAGCTCTCAAATGCATTATTAGGAACTTGCCGGTTGTTGAAAGTAAAAGGAAAGTGCAGAGTCGCACGATAATAGTCTATTAATTTCAGTTCTTGCTCTGAAAATACTGAGATATTCACGAGAAATTAATGAGAAACTATCTAGAAATTATTCTATTGGCTACAACATTTTAAGCCAGCAAAGCATAATATACGAGTAGTGTAGGAGAATACTGTCGGTGAACAAGAAGAGCGGAGTGGGGATATACTTTTCATAGGCAGGCATTGTGTACAGTAGTACACTCGCGTACGTTCGTTGTTCATTTTGTTGTCGTGTAATAATCATTTAGGGGTAGAAGTGCGGCCGCGTTGTGATTGAACTCAGTTACAGCCTCAATGCTACAGTCACTTCCTTCCTTCCTTCCTTCCTTCCTTCCAGAGCCGCCGGTATCATATCTGGTATGTATTTTAATGAGAGATAAGCGGAAAACTTTGTGTTTTGTCATGGCCCTCTCAAAGGAAGGCCGGCCGGAACATGCACAGAACGGCAACGCTGTGAGAGTAGGTCGACTTTTACATGTGCTCTTACAGGGGAATAAGTGGTTTTTTGAGAATCAGTGAGTACATGTTGAATTTTGTGAAAAATTGAAGAGAACAAAAATTGTAGGCCATTAAATTCTCTATCAGAAAATGTGTTACACTCAATTTGCACAATTTTGCACTAATTCATAATTATGTGTACACGCGGTTGGCCTAAATAGCTGTTGCCAGATCTGCATGTTCCGGCCTTCCTTTGAGCCGGCTATGGTTTTGTACCCTGCTTAGCCTGTGGAAAGGTGCGCTTCAATACCTGTATGACTGTAAATATATCTGTGACGGCAGATAAAACTTGTTAGCGGTAGGTAAAAGAAAATTACTTACCGCTCAACGTTTTCCTCATCTTTCATTTAAAAAAGTAGCCTATTCTTGCTAGTAAGTATATTATTGAGCTAGTCAGGGCTGGTCTTCTAAGACGTGGGAGGGGGGAAGGAATTGAGGTAAGAGTCAGATACGATCTTGATGTAAGGACCGCATTTCAATCTGATCTGCGAAACCGTCCTTTTGCTTTCTACTATCGCGTGAACTTGATTTTTGGATTGCCTAAATGTGGACTCACATTTCATCGATTCTGTATAAATTCATTCATTTATTTATAAATAAATTAAATACCTAAATTTTTTCAACTAGCTTCTTTTATTGTGATGACTCATGCGAAATTGATCTTGCCTCTTTTATCACAGCAGAAGTTTCAAATCGATTTCAATAAAATTAGGTACATTATGAATTCTGGCGCAAATAACAATTTCAAGTCTCATTTTACGGTCCAATGACACAGACACAGGTACATGACTATAGGTATTTCTCGGTTCTTACTATCCTTCTTATCTATTTGCAGTCCGCCTAGAATATCGCTCATTTTCGGACAAGCTATACTGCCCGTTGCAATAACACACATTTTAACCAGTCATTGAGTGAGTGAGAAAAGTGGGTGTATTGTGAGAGTAGAAGTGCGCGTATTACTATACGCGTGTGTATGTGAAAGAGAAAAAAAAAAAAAAAAAAAAAAGAAGAAGAAAAGAAGTATAATATATAATGTGTACGCCTATAAATATATATTATATGAAAAAAAAAAAATATATATTGTACAGGTAAATAAAAACATCTTTTTGTAAGAAACTAATAAGAGTGATGAATGGTCTCCGTTGAATGCGATAAATAATCTTGGTCGCACATTTGAATAAGAACTGTTCTTACGTATTTTGAAAGATATTATAACATAAAAATCTATAAACACTCGTTTCACGTAAGAGCTCCAAGTTTCATATGGATATACCTAGCCTCTCCGCATAAAACACACCACCAACTGTTAGTGCTGTTAAAACAAACACGACAAAACGATAATTTAAAATAGAAACGCGCGCGGAGACAACGACTTGGGAAACTGCCGGGCATCCAGAGATATTTATCGAGCTAACGAGCGATAACATCCATCCCTACGTATACATACTTATACGTAGTCTGGCTCAGTTTTAAGCTTAAAAGACGCTGCTTGCGCTGCGCTGTAGGCGTTAAAATTGTATACATATAACTCCACCGATCTCTTTCTTCCTTCTTCTTCTTTTTTCATCTCGTCCTCTTCTCATCCTTCTTCCTTTTTTCACCAGTTGCCATTCATAACTTAGTCGAGTGAGGTAGCTACTTACAGATACGACTCGACTGTGTTTTTTTTTTTTTTTTTTTTTTTTTGTGCGCGTACTTTATACAAATTTGATGATTTCTGTTACTGAATAAAAACTATGTATGAACGAAAAAATACAATCTTGTCTAAAATCTGGACAAAACTGAACGTGTGCAGTCGATACAACAATTTAAAATACGTTATTAAGAACCAGTCGTACTTACGATTCCAAGACTTCTACAGCAAACAAAAACTGCAGCTTCATTATTTTTTATTTTTTTACTATTTTTTTTTTTATTTTATCAACAACAATATTACATAGGTATTTTTAGTAATGACTAATGAGAGTTGGGTGAGTTTTACTTTAGTTTTTCCTCACCCTTCTCATGACGAGTTCTAGCTATACTAATTATGACATCATACATGTAAATATACATAATATACAATGTAAAATATGTGAAGAGGGTATGACTTCTGTTTTTAGGTATGACTACAGTTTTTTTTCTTCTTCTTTTTTCTTCTTTTTTCTTCTTTTTTCTTTAATATATTTATTTGATTTCTATCTTCGTTTTCAATATTTTTCTAATAAATCTGTCTAACTTTTTGTGACATTCTTCGTCTTGTGAGCATTTCCCTAATTCTTCTGCGGTTATATTAAATTTCTCCCTAATATGATCAAACTGTTCGCATTTTATAAAAATATGATCAGCATCATCATCAAAATTTATGCATTCCCTACACTGACTAGGTATGGTTCATAATTTTGAACTTTTTCAGGTATGTTACAAAACTGCCACGTCCCGTCAAATATTGTGTTAAGAAGTTACCTAGTTTGATTTCAGTTTCTTATTTTTAAGTCTGAGCTCTATGTCCGGAATCGATTTTGCGGTTCTTCTACCAGTTTTTTCTTTTATTTCATATTGTTCTTGCCAATTTTTTATTGCATCTGATATTTGCAAAATAGCTTATCCAGTAGCTTTGGAGAAGCCTGCACGTTATTCCTAGCCTAGCGTCGGTCTAGTATACAGTATATTGAGCTGAGTGCCTCAATTTATGGTCACCTTAAATTCTTGACATCACTCCAGACTTTCTCCAGTCGCGCTTTTTCTTTCATCCACTCATAAATTGTATTCATACTCTCACTACCACCTTCCATGCAAACTCCATTCCAATATTCCTCATCTAAATGTCCAGCAACTAAGACAATCCAAAAAAAGAGAAAAAAAAAAAAAAAAAAAAAAAAGTCAAAATTGAAGCGAAATAGGCATTAAATTACCCATCAGTCAACCTCGCTCAAAGACGCTAGTCAAAATCATTTTTTTATACATTATTTTTAGCCTATTATCTGTCTAGTATATTATTCTACATTAGGCTGAGTGGTTTGACAAAACATGCTAACATTCTCACCCATTTTCCTCAATGAATGAGGTTATTCCCGTCATCTGCCTCAACGTATGCAGATCACAGAATCATGCCTCCTACTCAGGCTAGACCATAGAATAAGCCTGTATAATACCTACGGGAAAGAAAGGGGCTACCGTCAGGTCCAAACCTACGTCATCTAGTATAAACCTGGACGCTTTTACGACGAAATTTGTCAACAGGTTATTGTTGATATTATTGTTTTCTTATGAATTTTACGAGCCAGAGCCATCACGGTGTAAAACGGAAACTAATTTAATGAACCCTTTGTAAAGAATGAACTAAAAGGTTCTTTATCACAATAGACATCCTGAGTGATAACAAAAGGATAGGAATTTGCTTCAGGTGATGTGAGCAATTACACTTTGGCGCAATTTTCACTCGGCGCCCTAACAACAGTTCTGCTATAGCAATCTCTGTATCGGCTTGCTCTTTTTTGAACTCATTAAGAGCCGAATACAGATCCGGGCAGGCCGCTAAGTAATGGTTCCATAGGTCAGGTTTCGCCATGGTTCTCGAACTAAGTTCTCTTCGCTTATGGTTTTTTGCGTACTGTGTACAAATGCGCTACTGCGACGATTGAATAAATATTCACATTTCCTTGGCAATCAGTATATTATTTATTCATTCAATCGATGGACTCCATTAACAGGAACACGTACAAGTAATAGTAGAGCCCTATGATAACGAGTGAGGACATGGGCCGCCATATTTAGTCGTTACAGCATGAACGGCCCTATTCCTGCTTTACTGATACATTGTTATCAGTACCTAACAGGAATAGGACCGTTCATGCTGTAACGACTAAATATGGCGGCCCATGTCCTCACTCGTTATTATAGGGCTCTAGTAATAGTTTTCCGGTATTTTGACTTTTCGAGAATTTAAGCATTCGGGATACGATTTTTTCGGGAACTTGGCTTCGGGCATTCGGCGTTCGGGACCTCTGATTCGGGGTACTGTACACAGTATTCACAGTATTCGGGAATTTTTTTGTTCGGACCTTTGTCTTTCGGGGATGTGGATACGGGATTTTGTCCGGGAACGTATTTCAAGTTCAAGCTCAAACCATTGTGTTTACAATTTCAATCAAAATTGAAGAAATTACAAAGTTGTTGCCACACCCCCCTTTACCAAAATTGATGAGTAAAAGTATAAATGTGATCAGGAATTCTTCACTTATGAGTGTTCTGCGCGTTCAATCATTTGAGTCCTGCCATTCCAAAAAGACTCAAGTCCATTTTTAACGTTTTGAGTAATTGAAGAAAATAGTTTTTCAACACGCATGCGTCATAAGTAGGTCTTTACAAAACAAATGTATATTTTGCAACGGTGATAATAGTTACAGTATTTTTGTTTGGTGCACTTTATCGGGGAAGATTTTTACTAATAGATGGCGCTAATAACTCAATACCGCCAAAAATGGACTTTTTAAGTCTTTTTGGAATAGCAGGACTCATTTCTGTATCAATATTGCGATTACAGTTGAAGATATTCAAATATTAATTCATTTTCAAATAGTTCGCTCTGCCTGAAAGTGGTATCGGTCGTCTCAAGATTTTATAATATAGGATAGATACCTATGTGAGAATTGTAGGTAGAACGCGTGGCGTAGTCGTCGTTGTCGGGTGGCGTGGAATGCAGATTATTTGCGCGAGACGCCGAATGAACTGATAAACCAGACGGCTGCCGAGCGTCATAACGTTACACGAGGGCAAAGATAGGCTAGATTATAGTGAACGAGAAAGGGGTAAAAGGTGAACGGTCGGAAGGTGGCTATACTCTGTTCGCGTTAAGAAAGGGCTCGAAGTAGTGCGACGAGAAAGAGTAAAAGAAGGTACCCCGTTCCTGTTGGTGTTTCTTCGTTAAAAGGTTACGTTTTTTCCACGTTTAAAACATCGTGATGAGGAAATTTACTTTCTTTTATCCATTCTCAAGGTGCTACTTTTATTATAATATGTACTATCTCCACTCTCGAGCCCTTTCTTAACGTGAACCGAGTATAATAACGCCGCGACGTTGCGTTGCGTTGCGTTGCGTTGCGTTGCGCTTTCAAGAAGCCCCTCAACTATACTGATACTGTACTGCTAACATACAATAAATACTCTTAATCCGTGTGAGGGCGCCCGCTAATGTAAGCTCACAATACACAAAGTTCATCACCCGTAACATCATAACGCAATCGATATTCCCATTGTATCGGTGCGAGATTTTTTTAACACGTGATTTCCCATAAGAACGAATTAAGATTTTTAATATCGCCAATTCTTCCAGAATAAAAATGAAATAGCTATTTTCGTTACGTGCTGGGAGTAAAGTGTGCGATTTTCACGCAAGGTAGTTTGCAACACAAACCGCAGTTGAGGGTTGCAAAACGCAAAGAAAAATTGTTCATTTTACTCTAAAATGACGAACATAGCTTTTTAGGATTCATTACTGTAAAAGCTGGTCTGGAATTGAAGGAGTTTCGTTTTTTAGAAATCAACTTTAGGCTCTTTGATAAAAGAGTGAAGATCACTTTTAGAGTCATGTAGGTATCCTGAAAAGTTATTTTTCGTTAACTAGAGATTTTCAACTCTCTAGGGACCCCTACGAGCCATTCTTCTTGCCCAGGCTCCTGGCGATTGCCAGTCAGCCATCCGGACCGGTCCGGGGCTATGGTTTGATGAAAGTTTACAAAAACCAAATAATATTTTAACGTTGATACGAAAGAAGAAGTTGAGCGAACCGCCTAAATCTAAGATCATTTCTTATTTTTTCTCTTGTTTTAAAATTTTCTCAAAATTGTAGAATTATGTATTATATTTGCGCCGTTTGTTCAATTGCTCGTGGCGCTCATCATTTTTCCTGGCGTTGAGATTTTTTCTAGGTCTTTCATACCTAAGATTTTAACGGCGTTCTCTTTTTTTTGATGGCGTTATGTGAATTACCTGACACTGAATTCAGTATATAAATGTGTGAACTGTTTCTACTGGCGCTCATTTCTTTTCTACCCGGTGGGCCGATAAATGCATGACGATTTGTTATTGACATTGTTTAGAAACTTCTTCAAAATGATAACTTAGAAGCGGTCTTCATTACTGTCTGATTGTTGTAGAGAGAGAGAGAGAGAGAGAGAGAGAGAGAGAGAGAGAGAGAGAGAGAGAGAGAGAGAGAGAGAAAAAAAGAAATAGTAGATTTCTATATACAAGTTGGAAAAGTACCTAAGCGACTGCCGATGAGTTGCAACTGTTGCAGCACAAGCCATGGCGAGTGCTGCAATCGCAACGAGTCGCATCAAGCGCTTACTTTTCCAATGTGTATAGAACGCTATTTTTTTTCTAATAAGTACGAGAAAGCGCATTCTCTAATAAGATTATTGCAAATTAAAACGACTAATAAGTTACACAAACAGCGAAGAAATGAACGCTTTTCCCCACTTCTATTTTGTCCTCGAGAGTACGAGCCATCGTAGATGAGAATAATTATATGTACGGTAATGAGGAACACATGGACACGTAACAATGGAAATTTATTAAACTACCGAGTACGGCACAATAATTTTTTCTTTTTAGGTCGAAAGTTTTTGATAAAACGAAGTCAAATTTTGAATGAACGTAGTCGAAATTTGGTGGTTGAAAAAACAGAATTAAATTTGGAAGGTCGCAAAGTAGAATTAATTTTAAATGTAAATACCGGTATAATAATAAAAAAATAAACGAAAATAAACGAAAAATAATGCATTGCGAAGCGGTAATTTAACAAGCGCGACCAGTTTCGATACGTCTGGCGTATCATCACCAAATGAACTACAGTGCAGTAAGAAGCGGAGAAATGTAATCACAAGAAAAGAAAACTTGAGATAAAAAAGAGTCAAGATTAGTCATGTATTAAGGTGAGATGAGTAATTTAATACGTATAACGGATTATTGGATTGAAGTACGTTGCCTACATATCGTTTAGTGAATGATATCTGTCGATATAATTGTGTTTGACGGTTTTATTTCTACGTATTTCCTCCAGACGATTGAGACATTGCGTTTGCCTTTTCCTTGAGAGTGGAGAAGCTTTGTATTAATTTTCTCAGGGTCGTGATTGCGAAGGTGAGGCAATGGAAACCGACGGCTGTTTTGCTTGGATTTTTTGGGTCGGCCCGTTCTACGAGGCCGACCGTATTGTAATCGCTTTTTTCTTCTTCTTCTTCTTCTTCTTCTTCTTCTTTCTTTGGATCAGTTAACACGCTCACGTCATGTCACGGACGTCACTACAGTAGTCCACAGCGCAGTAAGCTGTGGGTATTTTTTTGTATTAAGATTGTTTGTTCAAAAATTAGTGTTATTGGCGTCGTCCCGTTATTCGGAGATTTCTTATCATAACAGAACTATTTTGATTTTGTTTCGTTCTAATTTCGTTCTTTTTTTTAGCTACAACAGTTTCGCATCGTTATTTTTGTTTTTGTTTCCGTTATGCATGAAAAATTTAGTGATTTTGGGGAGACTTTGCGCAAAATTTTTGACTTTTGTTTTTTGTTCCAGAATTTTCTGGAATAAATTTATTTTACTTTTGTTTTGGTATGAGAGGTGCGCCTCGCGGCTATTAGGCGAGTATTAATAAATTTGATTGAATGCTCTAATTTTTTCTTTGTGGGTATTTCCGTGTGAGCTATGCTGAATAGCCTTGTGTCTTTGGCTCTTTCCCAGTTATCATTGCATTTTGAGGTTCAAGCAAATGCGGTTCAATTGTGAGTTATTATTTTGTATTAGGATCGCGTGTTTGAAAATTAGAGTTATTGGCGGTGTTTGAAGCATATAATCGGTATTGAGCTACAGTGAACCAATTTCGACCAAACTCAATATATATCTTTCATATGGATGCCCAAAGAACATTCATAGGTTAGAGCCCCCCCCTCCCCTCCCAAGTAGAGGAGCGTGCATTTGGAGCCCTAAATATGAATCAATTTTGACCAAACTCAATATAATATATCCAGATGCCTAAACAATATTCATAGGTTAGAGCTCCCAGAGTTCCATCCCTCACCCCTAGGAGGGGGGGGGGAGCGTGCATTTGAAACTCTAAATATGAACAAATTTAATTGATCAGCAGAAAGGTATCTTTGCTACATATGTACTTGATCCCCACGGGTAAACGTTGTCGTAGCTCAGTCCAAGTATGGAAGTCACTGACAGTGTGATGAGAAGAAACTTCAGCATTTCAGCAAGCAGCATTCTGCAATATTTTGCAACTTGATAAAGTCAATCCATCAAAATTCAAGAGAAAAGATTGGCCGACCCTCTTCCAGCCTGGTACTGGCTGCTTGTTTGAATAAAATGCCCATTTGTGTTCTTGAATTCGGGTGCTCAGTTCTCTTCCAGTCTGGCCGACATAAAATGCTGGTCATTCTCCACAAGTGATTTTTGTATACTCCAGCTTTCTCTTTGGGTGGGATACTATCCTTGAAGGTTGAAAGGCTTTTCAAGGTGGTGACCGGATAAAATGCCGGTCTGTATCCAAATCTTCGCAGGTCACGTGCCAACATTTCAGAAAATCGCCCAAGGTGTAAGGAAGCCTTAACCACTTGATTCTTTCAGCGTAGGGGGGGGAGGGGGAGGATTACGTTTTGTAAGGAGTATTTTTACCATCTCTCTCTTAGCTAGTTGGTGAACGTTGATGTTTAGTCCGTTAATTTGGGCGAATTTTTGAATTTGCAGTAACTCGTTGTTGAATGAGCTTTTAGAGAGGGGAATAGATACCAGTCTATGGATAGACGAAATCGTGGGGGCAAGTTTATGAGGCCATGCATGGTACGAGGATTTGTGGATGGATATTCCTGAGAATGTAGGCTTCCGAAATAAGTCAAATTGAGGGATTACATCATGCTCTACTTTTTTGAGTGATATTTTTAGGTCAAGATAATTTATAGACATGCCTCCGATTTATATGGTTAGTTCTATGGAGGGATGGTTCGACTTCATTTTATTCAAAAACTTTCGACCTGAAACAAAAAAAAAAAAAATTTATTGTGCCATACTCGGTAGTTTAATAAATTTCCATTGTTACGTGCCCATGTGTTCCTCATTATTCTCATTATTTTCCCCACTGTTCCGTAGCACGTATAGCGTGACGCGCGCACAGTAGGGCAATCACCAGTTTTGCCAACGCTTTTCACTTGAGAAAGAGCGCGCTTTTGTAGTACGTAATAGGGGAAAAAAATTGAATATGATGCCTGTCAGGCGTAGATATCTTCAAGCACGGGAGAATTCTCACTTTCCTGGGGCCGTATTCGATGGAGGCCATCAAGGTCTTCAAGAAAGCTCGCAAGAATATTACAACAAAGCGAAGTAAACATTTATTACGTATCAATACTCACGGGCTAAAATTTGAATTGGTTTTGACGAGATGGTTTCTTGGGACTTTTCGGCGCGGAAGAAAGGCAGAGTTGTTACGTACACATGTATTTTTGTTAGTCAGTTGACGTTACTAAGAAGATACCACAAGGAGGTTGACGTACTTCGTCTTCCAGAAAAAAAAGTGCGTCATTACTGCATACAGCTCACACTCAGTCGGGATAAAAAAAAAAAAATCCAGTGGCATAGCCAAGCGAGAGACGGTAAGGGTGAACCCCCCACTCCCCGGTTGATTACTTGAGCGTCCTTTCTTTTTCGCAATATTTCTCACTTGATATTGTTCTTTGCGTCCATCGTTAACGTACACAGGTTACAGTTTTTTCACCTCTGAGTGCGGGCAATTATTTCGCTTTCTTCGTCCTTCGTCATAAATAAGTTCCATGCTCCTTGTAGAGCACACAATGATTTTGTTATCCATTATTAAATTAATTAAGGTCAGTATTCATGTAAGTATAATAGATACATGTATATACAGTCGACTCTCGATTTAACGAACGTCGATTTAACGAAAAACGCGATGTAACGAAATTACACGCTGTTCCCGAGCGAAAAACTCATGATAACGAAGTACAATGTATGCGATTTAACGAAATGAATATTTTACTACTAAAATCAACTTTTCACAAATTTCTTGTCCATACACTCTCTTTTCTGCTCATCAAAGTACGTCCAGACGAAGGGCAGGATGAACAACATCGGCAATTATTATTGGAAGAAAGCAACGTCAATTTCGATGAATTTGTAAATTTTGATGACGATTTACCAGTGGCGGGTGTAATGACAGATGAAGACATTTTAGCCAGTGCCAGCGTGAGTACCGAAAACGAAAGTAAAGAAGAAGTATAGACGAGAGTGAGGACGTTCCAATTGTTAGTACTAAAGATGCTCGAGCTGCATTAGAAAAAGTGCGCATATTTTTACAATGTTGTGATTTGAAGGACGACGGTGATGCAGTGTTCGCTGCTGTAGCTAAAGTAGATATAATGTGGTAGACAGGAACTTCGATGAGTTTTTGATTCAAAGGAAAATTACGAATTTTTTTTGACAAAGTTGATGTACCAAACGAAACTTGATGTAACGAATTTTTTTTTCTCTTCTCGCTTTAGCGAATTTTGATGTAACGAAAACTCGATATAAAGGATTTTTCCCTTGCTCCCTTGGCCTTCGTTTAATCGAGAGTCGACTGTATAAAAGGTGGTGAGTGCATCCTCATTTCAAAGGTAGCATGGCAATTGTGTAGAAGTAAAGATATTATTTCGATCGTCGACAGCAATAAAGGTCCAGCGATGTACCCGACGTCTACAAAATAATTTACTAAAAAATAATTTACGTATAATAATCGAGAGTGGCGGCGGCGGTGAAGGTGCGATCCAATCCGATCCGATGTGGATTATAGCGCGCGGCGCGGTTAATGCGGCCGGCACCGCAAGATGACGACCAATATGCGATACCGACGTGTTTCGTGAAATTCAAATTGAAATTAATTATGCAAAAACTTTATGGTGGCCTTCATACGTTGAACCTACACCTATATTTACAATTCGATTATCACTTAATGACGCGGTTTGAATTTCAGATTAATTGAAAATGATTGACACCGTAACCCTTAAAATACTTATTAAATAAATAGCGTTAATTAATTGAAAGAATAGAATGACAATTAATGGCGAATAATGATTATGTAAATGAGCAGCCTATAAAATGTACCGCACTATACGCTTTACAGTATACTAGGTATCATAGAGATTACACCGTGAACAACTCTCGAGTCGTCTCATGAACTTAAGCTCCCTTCCACCGCTGCAACCACACCACTGTGTGAACTCTACTCTGCTGCATTATTTATTGATTAACTCGTATTTTTCTTCTCGTCTTTTTCACTCTCCTCTTTCTCTCTCACCCCCTCTCATACTCTCATACTCTCTCTCTCTCTCTCTCTGTCACTATTTTTCTTTTTTTTTTTTTTTTTTTCTATCTCCATCACAATTTTGGACATTTAAGCGACGGCGCGGCATAACCACATGACTGTTACGCCTAATTTTTGAAATTGACAACTCCATGAAATTAACAACCAAAATGTCGATTAGCTACGTGAAATAGACACACACGACCATTTACAAGCATATAGAATCGGTAAAAAGACTAGCCTACCTAATATTATCTAGTGATGAAATTTACGAAAAATTTTCGACACTTCATCAATTCTGCAGTAGTCTTTTTTCGGGGTCAGTTTCACAAAGTCGACAAAGCTACTTTCCAGAATTTCATAAAGGTGAGAAATGTTTTTCCCGTGGCGAAAGTGTTTTACCCGTAGCGAAAATCGCGTCAGTGGTGCCATTTAAACAATAATTGGACATTAAAACTATAACAAATTCTACTTTTGAGAGTCTAATTTTGCTTCATGTATTATAAAAAGTACTGTTTGTAATTCGTGTCGAAAAACAATATTGTAACTCGCTCGTGCGGCTACACTTTGCTCGTTCCAATATTGCTTGTTTTCGCCACTCGATACAAAATGTACCTACTTTACTACACTCTGCAAACTTTTTTTTTTTTTTTTTTTTTTTTTTTACATGTTTCATGCCTTTGTTCTAATTCCTACCCTGATTTCAAAATTTGCGTGCGTCCGTCTGTCCCCCATACGGCTGAATGACCTTATTGGGTGGTTACCGCTTTAACAGGAGGGCAGGTAGAAATAAACAGATGTTTTATGTTACCCTGAAGAAGACTCAGAAGACTCGAGACTTCTAAATAATTTTTCAAAGTGTGGGCTGGACAGACTTGAAATTCGGAGTAGACAGGGATGCCTACAGCCGGTTGTAATCTTCCAATGCCTGATGTTTTCATGTGGTTCGGAATGAAAATCTTTATGCAATTTCCTGATTCTTGGATGTTGTGGAGACGGAGTTGAATCGTTCGCGAAGTCCGTAAACGAGGACCCGCAATCAGAACGAGGAGGACGATAAGTTTTTTTGGATAGTGCATCAAAAGATAATGCGGTTGTATTATACGTTGACCACGTAAGAATTGAAGCACACATATTGTGGATCTCAGGTATCATTATAATATCTAGATTGTCCAGGGCGGATCTTTTCGATTCCTTTGAAAACCCGTTTCATTGGTTGATTCTCCGCAGTGCTGAAGGCTTTACTAGCTGAGCAATTGCTGCGCTCTTGTGCAGTTTAGCAAGCTACAGTATATGATGAACCGGCTTCAAATTGTCGAGTAAAAAAGTGCAGTATCTCATTTGTGGACGGTTCAAAATGATACAAATGATTCACGTTGTTTGAATGACGAAAATTCCACCATCGCTTTAAGGCCGGTGTGCGTGTACGTAGTCATGGTTGATTTCTGAATTGAAGCTATTATAAGAACAAAACGGTTTAGAGATGAGTAAATGGTTGAAGTCTGGAAACCACGGCTGACCCGGCCAGTTTGGGACTAGTAAAATTCTTTCTGCTCTATCGTATATCTTAATTTTTTGCGAGGTCTTTAGGATCGTTCTGAAAGGAAGGAAAGCATAGAATTTTTTGTTGAACCAGATGACGAAAGAAATTTACTTCCGAAGTACCTAGGTTGGACTAAATTGTATTAAAGGCGCGGTCGCATAATTCGTATTCAGTTTCAATATCCAATTTTCGCGATTCCGCATCGCATCGGCTATTGAGTTTTCCGTTGAGTTAATATTTGAGAGGCAAAAACGCATTTTTTTTAACTTTCACAGAATTGCCTGATTTGGAAGACAATTTCATTGAGATACGGGAATTGGATGCCTCGCATGCGGTTAATATAAGCTATCGCTGTCGTATTACTCGTATCTATGCGGAGCAAGATTTGATCGTCGGAGCGTCCTTTTGCGAGGGATTTCAGTCCAGCTCAAGCTGATTGATGTGAAGCTTGCGTTCGTCATAAGTCCACGGTCTTCCCGTGGCACACCGCTCCGCCCCAAATGTAAAATTGGACCAACTTACCTGGTGAAGTCCAATTGAAATTGTATAGGGGCCGCCTCCAAACAAAACAGTCCCACCCAAAAAAATAATACCTTCAGCCAGCCAGCCAGCTGGCTCCCACCCTTACCTACTCACATCAATGATATACTTCGAATAATGAAGATTTCAGCGTAGCATGGTACCAGGCACAGCGGAAATTCGCTGCCAAAGTTTTTTTGTTTTTTTTTTTTCTATACTTCAAAGGTGTAGCTACACCACACTCACGTGAGATACATAATCGCGAGGATTTCGGCACCTAGCACACTCCCCTGCGGTACCATTGCCTAGGCAGTGAACCAGTTCGATGTAGCGCCGACTCGCCGTTGTATGCTACCTGATGAAAGAGCCCAATTTCTCAAGTAGTTTGCTTAATATCGGCAGCACCGCAATAGGTCTATAGGATTCTGGACGATCGAACGGTTTGCGAGGCTGTAGAAGGATCAGTTATATTCACGTCTGACTGAATGTCGTTGGGCTGGAAAGTTCTTTCAAGATGTTTCGCGCAAATGTCGCGGCCGCGCGTCTATATCGTTTCTGGCCCAGGACTTGTCTTCTTTTCTTGTAGGTTGGATTCAAGCAAAAGGGTATTCCATACGTTTGTATACTTTCCATAATGAGTAATCTGTGTTATCTGTAGGATCAATGTTCTCAAGATACATTTTAGAGGTCAGGTCTCGTTTTTAATATCTTTTATTTTCTTATTCAGCTTTTTAGTCACTATTTTGATTTAATGTTCTTTTGTCACATGGCGGCCTTGTGCGCTGCAACGTTTTCCAAGTCTTTCCTCTTTCTAGAAAAAAGCCTCGAACCACTATCGGATACCACGTGATTACTGAAGCCATTTCCCTGCGCGAAAAATAAGGCCTGTTCCGCTGTTTCCTGCAGGTTTTCAGTAAGTCGAGCTCAACGCCATTATCCAAGTCAGTTGTCGACTTGATCCTTGCGCGCAGGTTAATTTTCCCAGCAAGAACTTCGCAGTGCAGTGCAGTATACGTCCCAATCGGTATGTTAACTGTGGCGACTATATTTATCGCCTCTCTGCGGATGATGGTGGCGCTCACGGTTAGGAGAACAGGAGTGTTTTCGGTTGAGGTGGAAACGTGAGGTGCCTTCTTCTTAAGTACGAAAAAGTCAAGTAGATCCGGCAGTTCAGCAGGGTCCGTTGGCCAACAGGTTGGCTTTATAGATGCGAGGCCACTTTGGCCTGCGTTTCAGCGATTGTTTTCTTATTGTATAATAATATTTTGCCTTTTTTGGTAGTGAGTCTTAAGCCCCACATAACGTGTTTCGCCACCCAAGATAAAGCGTTCGCTTAGTTGCTCGAATAAATCGCAGTATTCTGTGGATGTTGAGTGATTGCGCGGTGGGCAGCAGATGGCTGCTAATTTAATTACAGAGACTGCGTGCGCGATGATTTGATATCCGTTTTTTCGGGCACCGTGTTTAATATGGTTTCGCATCAAGATAACTGAGCCTCCCCTATAGCTTTGTTGCCAAGGTAGATATATAGGTGCACAGCACATAGTTGCGTACGCGTAGGAAGGTTCCATCTGTAAAGTGTGTTTTATCTACGTTCTCACCATGTAAAAATACTTCGTGCTCGTTTTGTTCATCGGTCAACCCACTGCTGGCATTACAGGTTATATAATTTTTAGAATAGTCATTTTTTATTCACGAATACCCGATTTTTTAGCATTATAAGACGAGCACAGAACTATTTTTCAGAGTTTCATTCATCTGTATGATCATTTTATCAGTAGTACTCGTAGGCTGTACCTTGTGTTTTGTAGCATGTTCCTACAAGGTCAAGCAATTGTAGTTGCAGCTATGTATCAATTTCAGGCGCATTACAAGCGGTAGATATAATGGGTTCAATGTAATGGCGGGCTTGTTACCGCTACTAAACTTTTTTACATTAAATCTGAAGTCTCTAGCAACATAACTAGAGGGAAGCGATTCCTTCTTATTTTTAGCCTGGTAAGTTGGACATCATTTTCAACTGGAAAGGTGGTGGTGGTTACCTTTGCAGTTGGCACATTTCGGCAAAATCAGTCTTTGGTGTCCACGTTTCTCTGTTTTGTGGTCGCCACCGCATTTCACACCATGAGGGGGCATTGTACAGTAGTTAGCGAGTGTACCCGAATTGCTGACATCGCTCCTTACATTGCATTGTAGGATGTCGCGATTGGTTTTCGGTGCGGTTTGAAACGAATGCTCTGATGAGTCAAGTCTTGTACACGCTCATTGTATTAGTGTATCTTTATTGTTAGCTTTAGATTCTCTATATAACTACAAAGAAGAGGAAAAGAGAGATTTATTTTGTAAATTTCCTCTCTTCTCTTTCTTATTGTCATATTCGTTACGTTACATTGCTTACATTACGTAGGCATTCAGGTCTTAGGTCATTTCTTCCGTGCTAGTGTTCGGGTTTAACCCTCTAATAACAGCGCAAAACGGTTTCCTCAATTTCACTTGAAAATGGTGATACTCGTAATTAGCAGCCTCTTTCGGCTTCTTTATGACACGTCTGTACTCATCTGCTCATGATGTGGTTACAACTTTTGTATCGCCATTTGCAGGTGACCTGGTTGTAGTTGGCTTCTCTTTTGGAGAGTCGAGGACGATGAATTCTCAAAGTTCGTTCAAGTCTTCGCCTCCTGCGAACAAGGCAGTGCAGTGCAGTGATTTGGGGAGGTTTTTTGACTTTCGGTAGCGATTGAGAGCTTCTCAGGTGAACTTTTGGCGGATGACAAGATATCGGTAGTTAACCACTTCCAAGTTTGGTCTGTAGCGCTAATATTAAAGGTAACCGTTGGGTGGTTGGGGTCCAAGGGCGGTTTTAGCAGAGGGAACTGTTGTTTTTCTTCGGAACTTTGTTCCCGGACTTCGGCTGGGAGATCGCATAAGTTAGTGAGTGGTCACCTGTTCCTTCAGTTTAGCAATTTATTGTGTCCTCGTAAACTTACTTTTAACGGTACCTATTTTAAAACTATAATGGTGAAGATTTAAACGTGGATGTTTTAAATTTCTGTTCATTCTAGTTTTACACCTGAAGATGACGACAAAGTCGTCGAAACGTTGTGTATTATAAAAAAAATTTCAATAAAGTGGGTGGCAGTGCCAATTTGTTTCTCGTGTTTCATTAATATTTTAAAACTGTTTAAGCGTACCCATCTTTTTAGTATAGCCAGATTAGGTTTGCTTAAAGCAGCTGTTTGCTTGCAGCGTTTTGCTGCGCTTGGTATAGCACACTAGGTACCCTCGCGTAAGTGCGTAAGATGAAAAAAACGCGATGTACGGGACAGTTTTAATGATGAATCACAATGATCGTTCGCAACCAAAACTTCATCTCGTAGGTAACGAGTATTATCACGCTCGATATAACGTCTACATCGTGTGATTGTTACGCGAGAACTTTAGGTAGGCTACTCTGCAAACATGCAGGTAAAATTGTTAATTTGTTGCTACTGAAATATTTTTGTAACCCGTCAAAAGGGACAGAACTTCTCAAATGCATCCAAGTATAGCCTACATATTTATTGCGAAACAGTTTTTTACATGAACGGAGAAACTTTGATTAAAAAATATGCAAATAGTAGAAAAAATAATAATATTATAGAAGGCATATTACGCTACGAGAGAACGAGGTTAGCGAGTTCATTGCTTGCTTACTTTGTTCTCGTGTGCGGTGTACGCGAATTTTCGGTTCACACGACAGTGTTCCTGTTAAATTAAGTACTACCTACCTATATTCAATAACGTTCCGCTGACAACTACGGCGCCGCGGAATCATATGTTTGTCACCGATGACGCACCGTGTTTTTTTTCCCCCCTTCCTAAAGAAAAAGCGCGTTCTCATTAATGTGGATCGAAAGTACCCAAATAGATACCTACCTAGGATGTCTATCGGAAATCTGACGACCTAGCCTAATGAAGCTGCAGTTGGACTCGTAAGGGTGACTTGGAGAAATTTCGACTTCAGAGCCTCAATATACGTATTTTTGCAGAAAGCGCGTGCAAAAAATGAAATCGTCGTCGAAAATAGTGTAAATATGCCCATAATTTGCAAGAAGGGGAATAAAATCGACGTCGATCGCAGGCAGTGAGGTGAGATCACCAAAACATGCAACAAGGCTTCGGCTAAAGCCTATAGCTGGTCATGTACATATAAAGACGTTCATCAGGGGGATCACAGTCATTCGAGTTCCGTAGGGGAATATACGCGTTGTTTTCCTATTGTATGAACGAATTCATCAGCGTTTGCCGAACCATTTTCTTTGCGGCTGCTAGAGAAGTGCTGGTGAAAGATGAGTTCAAATTAGGAAACGGGAGACACGAGAACGAAATTTTATCTTACCAAAAATGGCTATGAGTGCCAAAAATGAAGAAAATGCCAGAAAGTTACCAAATTCAATGTGAAGGAGCATAAAAGCCGTGTATATGTTACCGTCAAATTGTGAAATATCGTCATTTAATAGAATGACTATAGTCATTTTATTAAATGCAACTGCGTTTTAGACAAATTATGAAACCACAAATGAAATTAAATAAAATGCCTAGGTAGTATATAAAATGACTACGCTTTTAATAAAATGCCAGACGGGCTTTTGACAAATTGTGAAATCACGAAAATGAAACTTATATTAGAAACTAATAGAGCCACATCCCGTCATAGAAAAAATAAAAATGAAAATAAATCAATAAACAAAAATAATAATTTGAGAAAAAATTTAAAAAGGAAGAAAATCCTATTTTTTTGAGCAGGTTGTGGCGTTGTGGCACTTACTGTTGCACAGTGAGCCTTTGCGGCGGCATGAACAACTGTTCCCTTTGCATCCCTTGCTACAATTGCAGCGCACAAATCCTTGCCCGTGACCTCCAGCTGCAACCGACTGCTGTGTAGCGGCTGAACGCAAGGATATTGTGTTCTCTGGTACGTCTGCAGCGCTAATGAAATTCTCCCGGCAAACCGAGAATTGAGACCTAGCATAGAGCTGCTCTAATCGTCCACTTTTTGTACCCAACTCGTAGAGTCCGTCCTCGGTCGCTCGTAGGACGCATGCAAGCATCGAACGACTGTCTAATTTACAATTTGCCTAAGCTCGTTGTTGCATTTTATTAAATGTCAGTCATTTAATAAAATGATGCATACTAAGAAAGCTCATTTGATAGTTTGTAAATTGACTAGTCATTTTGTTGAATGACGGATTATACAATTTGACGGTAACATATTATATATATCTCTATATCTTATCTTCTTCTTCTCTATATTATAAAGGAGAACACCTGTTTTGATTCGCGAATAGGCTCCGTTCCTATCCAATAGATTTTTGTGAAATTTGGCTGAACTCTTCCTTTGGACATGGAGAGTGCTACTGGGGGGTTAAAAAATAAAAAACCCTTTCCCTCAAAGTTATTATAAGGCTCGAAAGTTGAACGTATATTGATTACCGATTTTTTACGTGTATCTGCTAAGGCGAAAATAAATTTCCGTTTTATCACATTAACGGCCAGAATACGCGTAAAGTCTTGAAAGACAGCCGAATATATGTCGGAGAATCGGCTTTAAGGATTAACTTATTGCCATGAAAAATCATAATAATTATACTTAATGCGTTTCGTACGGTAATGTTATTTCCTCGATTTTATCAAGATTTTATCGATTGTTTTTTTCTTTAATCGATATATTTGAATCATGAAAATAGATATACGTGGCTCTATTTTTATTTTTTTCACAGTGGAGAGAATTCGTTTGCCTAAGCTGATATTAAATATTATTGTGATCCATAAGAGAGAATTGATTTTTTCATGACGGTTACTTTGATTGAAAAAAGTCAAGCAGACTGCTTTACTTACAATTGCTCTAAATTTCTTTGAATGCTTATTTCTACAAAGGTCATGCCAGGAGTAAAGTATTAGGGATCAGTAACAGTCTCTACGAATCAGAAGCAGAGGTCAGAAATTTTGTGGGAGAGAGGAAAATCTTTTGCGGTAAGACAATCACTTTATGTTCCGGGACGGACGCAGACGCGTCATAAACAATCCCGGCTGGAAGGTGAAATTTTTCCAATAGTAGGTCAAGGTCATTGATGACGTCATGAAGAGCCAGACGTCATGTCACGTCACGCAGTTCACAGAAACCCCCGGACGCAGACACGGACGTTCTCTGAGGATCTAATCCCATTAACAAAATGGATAGCGGGTTCCCCGCTGAAAAGAGGTCGTCCGTCCGTCCGTACAATTGACCTTGGGTCTTGGCCCTACATCGTTGTGCGCCGAGGGTTTGATTTACTTTGAAAGCGGATATATATATATTGACCAGCAGAAGACAGTTGTCTGTTTTATTATTAAAGTTTCAATTTTGCGTTGCACGAGTATACTGAATAGTAGATGGGAGAGAGGAAAGACGGATGGGTAGACACAAGTATCAAGTGGTAGTTACTGCGTAATATTAAGTAAGAAATGAATATAATCAATAACGGGAAGTGATCTTCTGCAGGTAGTTCTCTTTTTCAGTGAGTGAGATGTCCTGTGTGAGTGGGAGTATACGTGGGTGAGTGTGGAAGTGTTTGATTTTTGTAGATCCAGAGAGTTAAGAAAGTTTCTCATGGCGTGGTATCAATCAGAGAACATGTAAGCAAGTATTGACGTGATGAAGAGAGCATCTTAAGGAGGGGCAAAGATCAGGGAATAGATAGGTTAATAATTGAGAATGAGTTGTTGGACAAAAAAAAAAGACATTGTCGAACTTCTGGAAATTACAGGCGCGGGCTAGGCACGTGTAAGGGCTAGATTTTTTATTCACAATGTTGATTGTGATAGAAACACAACTACGTATGGAAAAAAAATTTAGGAAACAAAATTTGTTCTCAGTGATTAAATGCCATATCTGGTGCCGTTGGAGAAATTCGAAGTTTTCATAGATTATTAGAAGGTCGACGGATGTTTCAATGCGGGTAGTGAGGGCACAAAAGTCATAGAGAATAATAAGGAGAGTTAGTTAGGCGAATATTGATCTCTATAGAAATTAGGGTGATGGTCTGTGGCGTTAAGAACTGCAGGTGTAAAATTTGGAAAAGAAGTAGTTTGGAGGAGTAGTCTAAGCTTATCGGTCGTGGGGCGTATCATTTTACTGTCGATATCATTTATGTCATGAGTGAGATCGGGAGGTTGAATAATTTTTGTAACAAACATAGGTAGAACAGCGTTAGCAGCCGGTTTAACGACTCTGTTAAATATTATAATATAAAACTCACATAACTGCGGTGATCCACAACTATTATAGAAAATGCGACTTAGAAAATGATGAATTCAGTTTTTGGAAAATTGCATACTGGTCAGTGGTCGGATGGGTAGGAAAATGTGAGCCGGGTAATTACAACTCATTATCTGATAGAAAATATATAGTCTGTGACAGGATGCAATTTTATGATGTGAATTTCGTTCTTGATGAGTAAGTGCTACTACAACTGATGTTGTCGGGAAGATATAGGGTTCCCGTAAATATTACCTATACCGACTTCAAAGTAAAGAGAAGTCAGTTGGATTGTCAACAATGATTAAAGATTAATTGGCCGAGTCCAACGGTTGGTTGAGGATTGGATTACTGTAATGTTTAATGGATGCGTGAGAGTATGACAGTGTTCAATTAAGATCAGGTCCAGTAAGTTGGTAAATTAGAAATACCGTTGAAGAAGGAACATGTTTCACTTTCTGTGTTGCGGTCATTAGGGGGAGTCGAGTGGGTAAGTGGGTATTTACTGCTTAAAATCGGGTAGGATAATGACCAGATGACGGGATGTGATTTTATGCAGAAAAATCTGTTGTTGGTGAGTAGTGTTGCAGGGGCAAGTCGGGTGTCGGCGATCGTCAATTATAAAATTTGAGAAAGAAAATAGTACACTCAATGTTTGAAATAGGCGATTCACTTTCTATGACAGAGTTGAGAGGATTTTAATTTAGAGGGAAAGATCGATTCAATAGAGAAAAGAGAAAAAATAGGAGTGATGGAGAGAGCTTCTCAAGGCGAGGTATATGTACACCGAAAAATACACAGAGTACCATTTGAAGATGAGTAGTTTGGAGAGTAAAGGAGAGGTAGTCGATGGACTGAGTTTTTGTGCCATCAAACAAGGATGTGTCAAGAGAAAAGCTACAAAAATTATAAATGACATCGAGGAAGAGTGAAGAGATTTAAACAGAGAAAATTCAAAGAACAGAAAAACTTTTGAACTATTTGAAAAAGTTGAAAAGGAAAAAAGCCAGAATGTTATACCTTTCCTAAAAGAAGAGAAAAATCATCAAAAAAATAAGAATAGATAAACCGTCTGCTAGACGGGGAGAGCAGTTTGTACCTACTAAAACGCAGAATCTCCATTTGTAACGCGAAAAAGTTAGATCTATGACAAGACGCTACGCAGACATGTAGCTCACAAAAATGTACTGAGCGACGGCCGGCTTCGCTTTACTCAAGATAACGTGAAAAAACACGTCATCATCCTGATGTTACATAAAATAATTCACAATCTTCGTACAGCAAACCGTAAATCATGAATTTTCCATTTTATTTTTCTTTTTTTTTGTATTTTTTACAAATTTTGCACATTTTACTTCTGAATTTTTATAAAATAATACCAAGTATGTAGTGTCAAATTTTACACTTTTTGGAGCAAAATTTTGAATTTTTTTAGTGACAAAAAATGCGTTTTCTAGTTTTCAGTAAGTTATCAAACTAATTAATGTATAGGTAGCGTTTATACCTGTATGTAGGTACCTATATATAGTAACCGCGCCTTTGTAGTTTGTTTTTGCATGATTAATGTCGGTTCAGGAAAAGTAACTATGATGTTTTGTCTTTGTTGCGGGAGGTCTTTAAGAACAATGAAACATTGTCGAGACAAGAACCCGGGGTGGTTGTATAACAGTACTGAACAAATGATAAATTTTTGGAATGCACATGAACTATCTAAGCCGTTTCTAGAAGTGTTTTTCACGCTGAACACGATGCCGTTGGCCGTTTTTATCTATCTCATCGGAGTTCCGAGTAATTTGCGTTTGAAAATTCAAAAATTGCTAAAAACCGTACTTTCAAAACGCAATAGCAGAGCAAAAACAGAATACTGAGGTAGGTTCAACCACACAAAAATGTAGTTCGAACCTTGCTTTATAACATATTTACGATCAAGAATAATCGCACAATTCTTCGAGCAGTTATGAACAATATTGTAGAAGACTATTTTATCAGCTTCAAATGCGGGGAAACACGCGATTCTGCGTCGCGACGCGAGGACGTACATTGCCCCGCATTTGAAGCTGAAAATAGTCTCCTACAATATTGTTCATAACTGCTCGAAGAACAAAGGGAGCTTTAAAAGAAATTTTTATTTTTAAACTATTTGGGCACTCATAAAAGAGAATCAGAAAAGACTTTGGTTTCTTCAAGACTTCAATTTGATTTCGCAATACCTAGGCTCCCTCGATCCACAGGTTTCCGGCGTTTCTTGTTCAACTTTGTTAAGGAGGCTATAATTCCGTCAGCCTCCTGCGTGTGTGTGTGTGTGTGTGTGAGAGAGAGAGAGAGAGAGAGAGAGAGAAAATCGGATTAGAATAAAAAGAATGAGACCGAAGTGGAAGCGATGAAACGAAAGGGAAACGGACGGACGGACGAACACGCAAGTAGAGAAGGGAAGAATGGAATAGAAATGAGGCGTAAAATTGCTTGAAAAACCGCACGTAGTAAAAGTTGAAGTTAACAGTTTGAAAATTACGTACATCCCTTTAACTAAAAGGAAATCACGGAGCTCCCTTACGTTTTCTTGTTTATTAGGACGACGTGCGAGCGTCAACACGCCGCCGCGCCGTTTGCTGCTGCTCTCGTGACCGCGACGACGACAGCGCAGCGTAGTGAAATGGAGCGGCGCGGCGCGGTGCAGTACGGTATGCTCGCTTGTACATGCAGTCATATACGACCCTCGCACTGATGCTAAAGCCGCTAGGCTGTGTGTTCTATACGAACAACTTTTACATGTGTGTACTATTGCGGTAAGCGTACATTAGGGCCGGGCGTCGCCGCGCAACACCGCGCCGCCAGAAACGAAGAATTCGCTTCGATGGTAGAAGCCGATGCAGAAACGCCGCGTTCGCGTCGCAACCCTTATATTGACAACCAAGGACTGCGAGGGAGTGAGTATGGGGTACATCAGCTTACAGAATACAACACTCTAAACAGTAATTGCTGTATCTACGTAGAAATCTGCGTACAATCATCACGTACAATTATACTTTTCTCGCCACCTATACTTGCAAATAATGAAAATTTCGAAACAACCTAAACGGTATATGCGGCCTTACCGTATTTGTCGTTCATTATGAGAAAATTTCGACTTTAAGCCGCTCTTTCGATTTCCCAGCGGTCAGCAACCAAATGGGAGATGGGAGCTGAAAGCTGCTATTACTACTACTGCGTGGGCATTTCAATATACGATACGCGCAACATAGAGAAGGAGGTGCAATAGAGTTGTAAAATCACGCTGACTCGCTGACTATACAGAAATAGAGAGAGAGAGAGAGAGAGAGAGAGAGAGAAAGAGAAAACGGTGAAAGAGGAACGAGGGGTTCTTCGTTCGCTACACGACATCCGAGCAGAAAGTGAATGGCTGGAAAATAGGCCTCAATAAGGAAAACTACATTATTGGCTTTAAAGCTCCAACGTAATATACTCGTATACTGTATACACATACCCTACGCATAAAAGCGGTAGCAACGGCAGCGCGCATACCACCACCCTCTGTAAAACTTTAGTCTATAATGCCAAGTGATGAATACGAACGGCAGTACATTAAAGAAGGGCGACGAACGAATAAGCAAAGTGAGCGAGAAAGAAAAGAAGAAAGAGAATGAAAGTATACAGCATGAAAATAGAAGAAAAAATTTTCCCCCTTTTAGTTTTCATGTCAATTATTTTTGCACATGTTCGCGCTGAAGAGAAGAATGTAGCAATGAAATAAAATAAAAAATCTTTTTGAATATAAAACATCGACTCTATTCTGATATTCATTTTACCTACATCTTGTGGAACATCTTTCAAGCTCATTGCATTCTCTGTTGCGGCTGTTTACACACACCTTTACTCGTCCCGTTCCCTTTATTTCCGTTTTTTTTTTTTTTTTTTTTTTTTTTTTATTCGAAAGGGGGGAGGAGGTTTTTATTTTTCTCATTACTTAGACGTTTACCCATAAGTTTGTAAATTTTATAGATATCTGGGCAATATTTTTAAGCTATTAGAGCTTATAGTGAAGACGTCGCACATCATCTTTTGACAACCAATCTCATTAGGAAATTTATAATATAAAGCGGGCGTGCACGGAGCCTACGTCTTACAATTAATCTACAAAAAGTTGACGCATAACACTTAGCCTCACCCCCCCCCCCTTCCTTTGATACCTGCGCATAAATTTCCACAGCCCTGCGTCCGATCTACCGGTATACGTAAACGCAAACGCATAATATAAAGTCCCTTCAAATTTCAACGAATTTTCCGCGATTTTAAGAGCTGAGGAATAGTAATGGAGAGAGTACGTCAAGCCACTCCCTTAAGGTGTTGAAAAGTATACCCTCAAAGGCGGGAAGGTACCTTGTCAGAAAACTAAAGTCTCTGACTTGCGGTGAAGGAAATGTAACCCCAAAAGCGTTTAGAGAGGTCGGAGCTTGAGAGAAGGAATGGTGAGGGGTGGACTGATGAGTGATTAGACGCTTGTTTGGCTTTAATATCGATTTTCAGTGATACATACCAGTAATTGCAGGTGACCATGGCTCAAGATGTATATTAGAACAATACTAGACTGGGAAAAACGTACGGGAAAGAGTAATTGTGAAGCTCTTATTCTTTTATTTTAATGACTTATTATTATTATTTTTTTTTTATCTCAAAAGGTAAGTAGGCCTACTGTATATCCATAAAAAGATTGAAAGGGGGACGGGGTAGTGAATTTTTCTGACATTTTGTACGGCCTAGATCACTTTAAATCTGCAATAAATTTAGGTTTCCTTACCTATTTATAATATTCTAGGCCTATATTCAGACTTACAAGTTGTTTTTGTCTGCGGATTTCCCTAAAACTACTGGGATGTATCCGGTGAACATTTTGTTTTCCATGTAAATGGAAAATCGTCATTATGATTCATGGCAATTTGTTTGGTGACTGTCAGAATTTTCAATTCCATTTGCCGACTAGGTATGTTCTTCAGGAAAGGAAGATGACTAGAGAATGAATAAAATTTATAAGTTGTTAGTATAGCAGTGATTGTCTTAATGAATTAAAACCATAGCAATGTGGAGAAGGGGAGGGTGCTTTGAACTTTTTCAAAGTTTTACTACACTAATACCAGGCTATAAGAATCAATTTTGTAGGTTACAGTCAATTATTATAGACCGCAGAAACAACTGTTATAGCCTCATAGCAAGGTGGACAGTGTTAGATCAGTTCTAGACTAAAACTAAATAGAATGAAGGTTTCCCTGATGGATTATGAATACCTTTAGGTACTGCGTTATTGGTTGATGTGACGTCACGGTGGAGGAGGGGGCGTTGAACTTTCTCGAAGTTTTACTACGTCAATACTAAACTAAGAATCAAGATCATGAATACAATTTATGAGAGGACGAAAAGAAGAGCGGTCGGAGACATCTTCAAGTCATACCAGGTATTTTTGGAAATTAAGAATTGAGGCACTCAGCTTCATATTTGGTTATCTGGGCCAATACTAGGCTAAGAATCAATTTCATAGGTTATGGTCAATCCCATTTAATTATTATGAATATTCAGAGGAGTATTAGATAATTATATGGCATTCATCATTTTGTAGAATGCTGTTCATGAAGGCTTCATTAGGAGCGCTATAGAAGCAGAATTTGGAAATTTGGCTCTGAAAAGATTTTATAGCTTTGAAAAGAAAGCCAAATGTCGTCAATTTTAACAGAAAAATACGAAAGAAAATATCCAAATTCTGTTTCTATAGCGCTTTTAATCAAACTTTTCTGAAGAACATTCCAAATAATAAAAGTTGGTAAAAATCACAAAAATTACTTTAAAATTGAAGTTGCGAGAATCAATTTTTGGTATCATGTTTTATCCACACATTCGAAGCACACTTTTAATATGTTGACGAAAAATATTACCTGCCTTACCTCATGTTTGGGGAAGATAAGGCCTTGGGTAGATAATAGAAACCTTTTTTTTTTTTTTTTTTTTTTTTTCTTTGAAAATAACTAGGATGAGAAGTTCTTGAGAAATTTGAAATTTTTTTTGAGAAATTTCTCACTATCACAAGTAACTGCTCATGTTACGAGAAGGAAATTCTATCCTTTTGTTATCACTCAGGATGTCTATTGTGATAAAGAATCTTTTATTTGATATGTTCATTCTTTACAAAGGGTTCATTAATTTAGTTTACCTTTTACACCCTGATGGCTCTGGCTCGTGGTGGCTCTGGCTCGTAAAATTTATAAGTTACTTATTAGTCTTAATGAAATTTGATTAGTCAAAGGAAAAGTCGTGTATTACTCACGCGACTGCGTGAGTGTTTTTTCATTAAATTTCGCGGAAAACCCTACTGTTTGATATGTAGTCATCGCTGACTGACGAGCACTAAACTCTAAACATGCGCTCATCAGAGCAGCAACAACAAGTTTCACCCCAAACATATAGCCAAACTTGCCGAAGAAAAGCAGCCGCAGCCATCTCATTAACATGAAGGGTACACGGGAAGAAGAGGCTTTGTCCAAACGTAACGAGATGAAGAAATGGTTTCTTCGGAGAGGTGCAAACGATCCAATTGTCCTGCTTGTTACGTTTGGACAAAGCCCCTTCTTCCCGTGTACCCTTCATTAGTAAAATTCCGTATTGTCTATTTTCAATTTTTCGAATTATATTACCTATATATTTACAAAATTCTGTAACACATATTTCCAATTCTTCAAATTTCATATTAATGAAAATTCGTTGGTTTTCTGTAGTTTTTCGATTTTTTTTGTGAATCTTGTGGCGGGCCGCATACAAGGGTGTCGCGGGCCGCAGGTTGGTCAGGCCTGGTATCCAATGGGGATGAGAATTAAGACTGTAGTAGATGACTGCGCAATCGAACAAACCGATGAATTTTTTCATTTACGGGGACAATCTGAACTTCGAGGAGGAAGTAGATCCGAATAGAAAATCATTCAAATTCGCGAAAGCTTTGGAACTCATAAATAGAGTACTGGAAAAAAATATTGCTCGGAAGAAAACGAGAACACGAGTCTACAATGTGTTTGCAGTTCCACAGCTTATGTATGGTAGCGAAACCTGGTTTTGAAAAAAGACAAGAATAAGAAGAATCCGATCGACAGAAATGAAGTTCATGCGGGGTTCTACGGGGTATGCCCTACTTAATAAAATTAGAAACGCAGTAATTTTGGAGGAATCAGGAGCAACACCGATTACCAAAAAGATAGAGAGCCACCAACAAAAGTGGAAGGAACATGTGGAACGGATGCCCAAAGATAGACTGCCAAAGAGAATAATGGAGTACAAACCAAATGCGTAAAAGGAAGAAGCGCACGCGGGCCCCTTGAAACGATCAGTACACGCGTTCAAAGACCTGCTGTAATGACGAGAATCACACCAGAAAATACTCGGATTTGATATTATGAAGCAAGAGTCTACTTACCCGTAGGCCGCCATAGTTGGATCATAATGGTAATATCCAGGAGTTGGTTGCAGACCACCGCTGGTCCACGTCGTCATTTCAGCACCATTTGTTCCATCTTTCATTCCGTACGGACTTCCCTGCACAAAGAGAGAAGAGTAACGTTGATTGAAAAAATCTGACAACAATTGGAATAGAAATGTAGAGGAGCAGGGTCTTGCTATATGACCGTATAGTTCCGCCAACCCACACATAGTCGGTTAAACTTATTTTTAAAAAATTTTTCTTGTGATTCGCCTATACAAGCTTTTGCAGAATCAATCAAATTCTTGGTGACGCGACGCGACGCGACGCGTCGTCTCTGTTCAGGATGAAGCGCTGCATCAGCGTGAGGACGAAACAACCTAACCTATATTTCTTCAAACAGAGCGTTGTCTATAGATTGATGATCAATTGCAGATGGAAACTCGTACAGATTAAAATAAATTTTCATGTCAGCTTCTCGTACTTACAGTATGAAACATTTGTGATACTGACCACACTGTCATACATTCGCCCGCTTATACAATACGTTCTCATTTACGATCTAGTTTAGTGACTCGTTATGGTGCGATGATGACTGAAAGTCAAGACGGGTACATCGCTACGTTCTAATCAGAGCCTTGTAATACCTTCGGTGGAGAGTCCGGCTCAGCCACGGCAAGGATCCGCTCCAAACTTGAATTATCATTCCTAACTCTGAGTGCGCAAATGAAACGAAATTGCGACTTTTATTGAGAAGTCTTTTATCAATTAAAATATGGAAAGAAACATGAAGGCGACCTTATGAATATGAATAGTCTTTTGCGATGTACGTCAGTAAATTAAGATCCTGTAGTGTCGGCACTATACATTTTAAGAAATTGATTGACGTAATCATGAGTACATACTAGTCATCACTTTCTGGACCTTTTGGGAAGTATAAAATATGAGATTTCTTTGAACGTATTGAATTTCAACATCGAGGTACGAGTGAGCCGCCTAAAAGCTATTAGTTTGAACTACAGTATTTCAAAGTAAACACATGTAGTAGAGCAAGGAAGAGAGCAAACGAGCGGAGCGAGTGACCAACCCAAAAGTTATGAGCTCAAAATACCATATAACCGGAACTATATGGAGAGCAGGGAGGTGTTTCGTGTAAGCACGCGCAACCGATCAATTTTCTATCCTGGTTAGACACACCGGTCTTACAATGTATTTTGGAGTGGAAAGAGATGTAGATGAGCTGATGTAATACGTTGGGAATAGGTTTTTGAACGGTAAAAGATGTTAGCTTTTAAATGCGGCCGGAGTACTATTCAATTGTATTCAGAGTAGGATTTACGTACAAGCTGCTCAAGCTGCAGCCTGTGGCGCAAAATTTTTGAATAAACATTTTTGCTTTTAGATGAAAATGAAAGATAATTCAGAATGATACACAATTTTCTGCATTTTCCACTTGAAAGAAGCAAAAATACTTATTTTGTTATTATTTTCAAAGTTGCCTACTATAATAGAGGACCATACAAAAATTAAATCCGCAACGTTTTTATCTGCTATAGCAAGAGTTTAAATTCTTTTATACACACTTGATACAGGAAATTGCATGGTCAGTGCATCTTTATGGTCAGCGGGTGAGTAATCTGGTTCTCAATACATTGTACAAAAGAAGTGTGAAGACAGGAAAAGGTGAACGATGGTGTCGTGTACACCTACATACCTACTGTAGGCATCTCAACTGAGAACTGTTCTTTTGAATTGAATAAATAATGAGTTATCGTCGAGTCAATCGAGAAAGCGGATATAGTGGTCGAAAACGGCGAGCAGAGAAGGAATGAGAGGAAGAGGAATTTGTTAGAAAAACATGAAAACTCGATAACTTTTACCGACTTTTCCACTTGGAAAAGTGAGGTATTACACCCGTAGCAAGGTGAATGGGGGGAGGGGGCAATGAATTTTCTCGACGTTTTAGAGGTCATAGATCACAACTAGCAAAAAAAAAAATTCAGGTTTCCTTATATATATATATATATATATAGCCATATATATATATATATATATAGCCATATATATAGTCATATGTATAAGATTTTTTTGTCCGTGGAACTCCTCCGAAACTATCCGGTGGATTTTTTTGTAACTTGGCCATATTGTAGTATTATATCTGAAGATGTGCACCCGCAATTTTTGTGAGAATCGGATGAGTAGTTCTCGAGAAATTCGCAATTTTTTGAGAAATTTTTCAGTATTTTGAGTATGTGTTTGTCCGTGGAACTCCTCCGAAACTATCCGGGGGATTTTCCGGTAACTTGGCCATATTGTAGTAATATATTTGAAGATGTGCACCCGCAATTTTTTCGAGAATCGGACGAGTAGTTCTCGAGAAGCTTTCAATTTTTTCAGAAAATCCGATGAGTATTTCTTGAGAAATTTGCATTTTTCTCACTATTACAAGTAGTCGCTCACATTACCTGAAGTGAATTCCTATCCTTTTGTTATCAGTGCGAAGAACCTTTTATTTGACAGGTTCATTTGATAAAGGGTTCATTGAATTAATTTACACAGTGCAGTGAGGGCTTCTTTAGGTTAGGTTAGGTTAGAAATGTGCACCTGCAATTTCTTTTGAGAATAGGATGAGTAGTTCTTGAGAAATTTGAAATTTTTTTAAAAGAAATTTCTCACTATCACAAGTAGTTGCTCACATTACGAGAAGGAAATTCTATTCTTTTGTTATCAGAACGTCTATTGTGATGAAGAACCTTTTATTCGACAGGTTCATTCTTGACAAAGGGTTCATTAAATTAGTTTACAAGAATTATTTACACAGTGAGGGCTTCTTTAGGTTAGGTTAGGTTAGGTTTGAAACATTTGCCGACTTTTTTTCTTTAGATACAGATGATGACGAGAGAATAAATAAAATTTATAAGTTATTAGGAGGAGTGATTCTCTTAATGAAATTTGATTGGTCAAAGGAAAAGTCGTGTATTACTCACGCGACTGCGTGAGTGTTTTTTTGAGAGATCTCTGAAAACACCTGGTAGGTAATTTGTAATACCTACTTGTAAATCACATTCATAGGCCTCTTTTTTTTTTTTTCCACTTCTTAATCATCTGGTAAAAACTCATTGCAGCAGTGACCCCGTCAGGCAGTGAGACCATGCTGTTGGTAGTACAGATACTGATGAGTCTTCTTCCACTTCATCTTTGTCAATAAAGGACAGCCAAATTGAACCTTCAAATATCATCTCACAACCTCTTACTTCTGATACCTTTAGTGCAGACTGTACATTGTCAGAAATAGAAGTCTTACCTGTTGATACCGGAAGTACAAAAACACAAAAATTATCTGCGGGCAACGATGTGTGAAGATCACTTAAATGCACGTCTTGCTGTTCTGAACATTGAGGCAGAATTGTTAGGAAGCATCAATTTTGACATTTTATAATTGAGGAATTCGCTCAGAAGAAAAGTTGGAAGAAAATTATGTGAAATATTAATTACAAGTCATAATGATGTTTGATATTACTATTTTTTCCCAATTATTTGTACATGGCTTTTGTTTATTCATAGAAATAATTACTCCTGATGAATATTAAAAGTACAATTTACTTTTGTTCGGTATTAATTATGAGAAAAATTTTATGGGGGCGCAAATTCATGAAGCGCCTGAGGGCGCGCGATCAGTAAATCCGCCACTGATTGTATTTCAAGATAGGATTAGCTGGCAGTTGGTTAGGTGAGCGATGATGTTATGGTTTTTTTTTCTTCTTCTTCTTCTTCTTCTTCTTCATTTCAATACGGGGAGTGTACCCTCGGTAGTATTCTTTAATTTTATTTCAAGATAAAAGCAGCAGTCGGTTAGGTGGGTGATGGGCGGTGGGTAGACTAGCATTCTCGCATTTCAAATATTTTTTAAGGTGTTGCTTGACAGAACAACCAAGCTCATTTTTCAAAGACTTGTATGTATAACGATAATATAAATTTTTGTTTATTACGTTCAGTGAAATAAGGAATCAGGCACAATCCGTAATAGTATGAAAGGCTTATTCTTTGGCAAGGTTACATGCAGAAGAATTGAGTTCACTGGTTAGTACACAATTCATAAAAACATGAGGGAAAAAATGTAGAGAGATGGGGACAAAGGGGGCCGTTTTACGAACAACAAGCGGAGCGAGTTGTTTGTACCTATTTAAATACAATAATTCAAAAAACTTGATAAATTGTCGAACGGTATGCCTTTCTTTTCTACCGAGATGCAGACTTGTCGCTTTCAAGTTTTTGATTTCCTTGCACCGGTGCGAAGTCTATTTATTTTCCTTTTTATTCTCTTATCAGCATGTCCATGGAGACCGGTCTACACACATCATCGACAAATCAAAAAGGGGCCCAGCCTCCAGATTGCTCTTACATACTGGCTAAAGAATGTACAGGAGGTCAGCCTGTTTAAAAAATAGCTCAGTAACCGAAATTTGATCGAGCAATCAGGACACTTTCGAAAAATAGGGAAGTTTTTATGATTACTTTTCGGAAGAGAAGAAATTATGGTTACTTTAGTAGGTTCTGTTCATAAAATGAAATAATTAAACATGTTTCTAGAGCTTGTTTCTTTCCTCTTTTGCCTGTAAATTAAATTTAGTCTCATTTTTGTTGTAGTCAATTGCGGCTTTTATTAGTCACTTTTTTCAGAAAATTTTTTCAAATTGTTTTCCCAATTCCCAAATTGGTACTCAGCTGGCTAGCGACGACGCAAAAGATGGTATAGTTTGTAAGAAACCTAGTGGAGGTAGCTAAAAACGGCAAACGGTATTGTGTTCGGCGTGAAAAATACCCCCAAAAACACTTTTGATAGTTCATATTCATTACGACGATCGACAAGATCGATCGTCACATTATTGCGCGTTGGAATGAATAATGGTAATTCATTTACTATATTATTCTCACCGCACCGCACCGTATATCGATCAAACTGTTATAATATATTATAAGATACCGTTGTCGCACCCAAATGTATTGAGTCAGTTGGCCGGAAGAATAAAAAATAATAATATGTAATAGCACGTTAATTCGTCACGTCGGCTATCTCGATCGTGGTACCTGATGTAGATCGTTTGTGGTGAAAAAGAAGGGATCGCTCGTCACCGACGTCACTGATCTGACGACGTCACATTCATTCACACAAATTTTGTACATGAATGAAGTCACCCCCCCCCCCTTCCCAGCTCCGCACATCATCGCGCTGTATCAGCAGTTCTTCCAACCGAACTAATCGAACATCATCTACGTAATATTCTTATCATAATATTCGAGTCTATGTGTATAGTGTGTGTACACGTACATAAACATGTATAACCTAATAAGGTGTACAATAATGCAAAAGTAGGAGACCATTTTTTGAACTGGTCCACGCCATGTTTCAAAGGATTTGTGTATAGTCCAAACCGCGTTACATATACGGTATGCTTACGACCATTACATCTTCGCGTGGAAATGTAAAAATCGTGTTCGCTCGTGCTATACAATGCGAGCAACATCCTGGAAACACAACCAATTTTATTTATTAACTTTATTTTCTCTTCGTTGGTTTTTCTCTTTTTCCTGGTATACATATTTTTTGTTTTTGTTGTTTTTTTTTTTTTTTCACCTTCCCATTGGAACAGGTTTGATTTCTCACGAATTCTACGACTAATGCAGAGTATCAGTATACATACGAACATAAATACATGCATAGAGGCATATAGGCAGAGAGAGAGAGAGAGAGAGAGAGAGAGAGAGAGAGAATGAGTGAGTGAGTGAGAGATGATGCAAGTGTATAAGATTCGTACTTCATTTTATTTACCTTTACTAACTTGAATCAATCCAATAATTCTGAAACACCATGTTCCTTAGCACCTCTCTAGTTCCTCTTATCTGCGTAATACAATTGAGGAAATATAGTTTCCACAACCAGTTCGCTTCCAAGGTTTTTTTTTTCTTTTTTTTTTTCGTTCGTTCGTTTCTGTCAATTCATTCGAAAGACGCGATACTCTCTGAGAACGGTCGGTTTGATTGAGCATACCGTTTCCGTTAGATAAAACTTTGAACACCAGTACGGAGACACAATTTTATAAAAATAATTTTTACAAGTATTCCATGATACCTATTACGACTTGCGCGATGCTAGCGCAGTCCAGTTCGAAAAGAGTTCAGTCCATAGGATGACACGCATCGCAGCATAAGAGAATCGGTATCAAACCATATCATTCCATAGAAACGTATGAACACGTATGGTGCAGAAGTAAGACACGAAAGTAACACTGCGCACTGCACTGTATAATATGCGTATACAATTTATTCAATATTATTTTATATCTACGTACAGGTCGTATGATATTATAATATTATGTATTGCTTCGAAATCAAGGGTAATAAAAAACAGATAGCTTACTAGCTATATTATTATAATATTGAGCATCACTACCTACAACAATTGTGTAACTTACTTCAAGTCTCTGTCCTATACAAATGCATGTAACGCGGCGGCACTGGTAGGTATTTAAATATTTTGCGTGTGTACATGCGTCAAAAGGAATATACTGTACGACGAGTAGTTGTATTCAATTGCAAGTAAGCACTTCTGCATGAACAAGTCGTCCGGGTCGTCCCTTAACAAAATCTCTTTCTTCGGTGTAAAGAAGAAGGGTTGAGTTGATTTATACGCCCAATATAGTCGCCTACATTTACTTTGAGTATTGTATTAAGGGAGAAAGGCGTCGGGGGATCTGATAATATATTTCGCTTGTAACGTGTGTCACATGGTACAGCGAAGTTTTAATTTCAAAGGCATTTCAAGTGGCATAAAAACAATAACTCAGGTCCTAATAAAATGAACTACCTAGAATAATGAGATTGCGGCCGCACCATCACCAAACTCAACTTCGTTGTACATTTTGTGGTTCTTGCTAATGATTTTCTCTCTCTCTCTCTCTCTCTCACACACACACACACACACACACAAATATTTTTAGTTCTAGTCAATTCAGCAGCATTAGTCACTCACGTTGGTCGCAACAAGGCGGTATAAACTATACTGATCGGTAGCATTCACAAAATTCCTTGGCTGTCGTTCATTTTCCAACAGTCAGTCAGACTGAGAGAGCACATACGTACATATTTGTTTGAATTCTCACTCACTCGGTCATCTTCATTGGAACTCAAATTGAATGAGTAAGATATAAGTAGAGCACTGATATTAAATAAGTTTTAATGAGTTACTATTACGTACAAGACGCAACTGATGTTGGGGTAAGACCCGAAAGTACTCTCGTAAAAAGTCGTTTTTACTCGCTCTTTGTGTCATTGCTCCGCTGTTCTACCAACTATCGGCTTACTTTTTATGCAAAGTATTTTTTTTTTTTTTTTTTTTGAGCTTGAAGAAGAACGTCGAGCATTGGAAACGTTGTCTAACTGATATTTGTTAATTAGGTATATTTAAAACGGACGAAAATGCATTGAAATTTTCTCCAGTTCCGCAGAATTTTCTAGCTTCACATTCAGTTTTAACATTACCTACATATTTTGTTTTGATGTTATTAAGGCATGTTTGAATTTTCGGGGATATCCGGTTTTCTTTAAGCAAATCACGGAAATTTCAAAGAACTTCTTCATGAGATGGTAGTTCGGACTGAATTATTGGATAATCTCTAAACTTGATGCGAGTATATTGATTTTACGATTATGAAGTTGGTTCGGCTTGCGACGAATTTTTCACCCTGACCGCTTGAAAAAAATGACGGAATAGATCTTCTATGTATATCCTCATTCACTTATGCCACTGAATCAATATTATAGTTTATCTTGGGCGGGCTCACTCACCCATCACTCGTTCTGAGCTACATTCCTCCTTGTTCGCTAAAAATTGAAGAAAAGGACTGTATGAGAGTTACTTTGTCGAACGATCTTCAACAAAAAATATTGATCAATTTTTACTTTAAAAAAAATAAGATTTTCACATATAGGTACCCATGTATTTTAGCGAAGAAAATAAATAGATACAGTCGAGGAGAGACCAGACAGCAGTAATGTTAAATCGTTCGTCTGTTTGTATATAATTTTCTTGAATGGTAGAACATACAAAATATTATTATATTTGTATACTGGTACAAGGTTTCAATCCTACAGTAAGCTTGTGTGCGAGCATGTTGCGATACATAGTCTGCTCGCTTTGCAACATGACGTAGGCTATCTCTTCCGTGCGGATAGTCCGTTCGAATATTATTTTTTTCTCCTTCTTTTTCCACATTTTCCTATCATTTTTCTTTAACGGCAAAAAAATTCATTTGTAGGTATACATAAGTGCATGTATATTGTATACCCTATAGAACGTGGCATTCTTAATGCATTGTGTATTCCAACGTCGTGCCAACCGGTTTAAAAACGTTATAAGCTCTACGCCACAAACGCGAACAGTGACGATATCATTAACGACACAATCATCATTTCCCATAAACCGAATGGAATCGGATTGGCGCTAAATTTTTGTAAAATCTAAAATGTTTGAACATTCAGTGTATCCGTGATGGATAACTTTTCAGTTGTACTAAGTATTTATAGGTATAAAAGGGAAGTCACCTTCCATTATGGTATGAGTGCGAATTGTCGCTATGATTGATTGTTCTTAAATATTTTTGGAATTTCAAAAACACTATAGGTATATTCGACCAACCTGCCGGTCACATTTTGTTTTCACGGATTTCTATGAGGGTATACCATACTTGTTTCAGTTCAGAAGTAGACAAATTTTATATTCTATTTCGTGTCAAATTCTTCATTTACTATGACTGAATCAAAATATTTATTATAGCGCAAAATGTTGAATTCGGACTTCTTCGACCCAAAACGAAAATTACAAAACAGAATTTCAAACCCTCTTTCGAGCACTGCTTTCGAACACATTACAAAATTAGCCGAGTTTTCATTTTGTATGTACTTTGAGAAATATTGTCTGAAGACGGTTTTTAGTGTCACAACACATTTCAATATTAAGAGTAGAGACTGTTACAATACGTCGTCTGCTTTTTTATACAATTTTGCACGAGCGCTCTCGATTTAACAACCACCTAAGCGACGACAAACGAGAATAAGAATACTGCTAAAGTACATAGTAATCAACCCGCGAGAAAAAAGAAGAACGGAAAGTACAATAAATCACAATACAGAAGGAATATTACGTCGCGTCGTTATTAAACCGAAAGCGTTCGCGCAAAATTGTATAAAAAATATACCTACAGTCTTTACTCTTAATATTGTCTAAAAAATCAAAATGCAGATATAGACGAATGCGTGCCAAGCATTCTTTAAATGGCATGTACAACATAGAATTTCAGTAATCACTGAGGATACTGCGTCTCATAAGATACTTTGAAGAAACATTAGTGTTATGGAAGGGGAATTGAATATGCAAATGCAATCATGGGATATCTATTCCCCTGCCACAAGACCAATGTAAATTAAGTACCTTTACAGTACACGTATGCAATATGATATAGGATAGGGGAAGAGCCTTATACATGCGCAGGCGAGACGGATCGCCAGCTTGGAATTGATTCAAGGGGACGAACACCTTAAAGCTTGGAGCAAAATGAAATTGGGTGAAACGGTCTGCCTTCGCGGATCACCTTATTTCCAATAGTTGTGGTTTCAATGATGGGTCAGCAACCATTCTCCATAAGGAGAAGTCGTACTTTAAACACGTAGCGCTGGAAAATATTATAGAAATAGTGCGTGATCTGAACAGTGACGGATGTTACCACCGCACCGTAGTGAAACGATAAAGAATTTTCACAAATCTCACAAGTAGATGTTACCGTACGCAACAGGTATTTTACCGAAGAAGGATTGGTTGAATTAGGTAGTATACGAGCTCGAATCACCGCGCAAAGGCTCGTTGGTTCAATCATGATATCGTCGGTATTCTGTTTTACGAGTCACATCTGAGTCAGTAGCATTCTAACAATTTGCCCGATGATAGCTTATCAAAACCCCAAGAGTACTTGTGACTTATTCTTTTGTTTCCTGCTCGGTCATTGCGTTTCTTTTTTCGTGTACTCTTTCGAGTATTCTTCAATTATGTAGAGACGTAATCTGTCGCACCGTGTAAATTTATACGCAACGTAAATTAAATTATGTTGGAAATGTCAAAATGTTTTTTGGAGGAAAAAAAAAAAAAAAAAAAAAAAAACAGAAATAAATAAAAATTGAACGAAATATATGTCGTAGCCACTTAGCGTAAAATAACTTTTCACGAAATGACCAAAAATTTGGTCAGATACTGTAACATTATTTCATTACAGTATGTGATCAACTTTCTGGTCATTTCGTGAAGTGTAAATTTAAAAACAGACAGATGATGTATCAGAAGCATTACAGCAAGTGACCGGTCATTTCTTAAGATAGCGGTACCTAGTGGGAAAAAATTATTCACAGCATCAGTACTGAAAACAATATAATGTAATATTATCACTGAATGATCACAGTATACGTAGCCTAAAAAAGGAAATTTTAAAATACAGTATTTATAATTAGGTGAAAATGATTCTGCCTACCAGAGAGGTAAATAGAACGTCAACAAGTTAATTCTTCCCTACGAAAATCATTTATTTTGACAAGGTGAACTACCATGACATCGACTATTACACATTGCGCCTTTTCTGAAACAAGCGCATCGGTTCGTGCGGCACTGTTTCGTGGATGGTTTACAGCTACATTTTGCAAATCCCTGTCCGCCAGTAGTTTTCGCGACTGCTTCTCTCACTGATACGAAAACATCCCGATTTACGTCGTTTACGGCAAGCAATGGGGTTCGAGTGGCCAAAAATGTTTCAGCAGTAAACCATTGCTTAATGATACCTACTGGAGAACCCACTTGATATACTCCGTTCTTCTTATCAGTTACAACAGAAATAAGGTTGGGCGGATCGGCAGGGCCCCTGTCTACCTTCAGAACGGGTAAAAGTACTTTGTCAGTTCATTGTAAAAATTTTGCGCCATTTGAACAAAAAACGGGTACAAGACAAAAATAAATGTAAATGCAATATACGTAAAATTCACTTTGAACGCACGCAGCACGATTAACGACTATGAGAGATACGACTGAGGGTACTTCATGAAATGACTACACAACCGGTCACATCGTGTTACAATGATTCATTCACTATCGGCCGAAAATAGATTGTGCGTTTCATGAAATGACCAAAGATTGATCACATACTGTAATGAAATAATGTTACAGTATTCGACCAAATTTTTGGTCATTTCGTGAAAAGTCATTTTACGCTGAGTGGCTACTAGAAATAAAAATAAGTACATATTTTTTAGTAAGGATCGAAAATAAGCGTAAATTCATGGAAAGTTTGAGAAATGTGGATTTCATTTGTAATAAAAGGTTGACCGGTTTTAGGAAAGAACTTATCCCATCTTCAGAATAAATTAAATACTTAATAGAATGAAAGTGGTGGTGTAGTAATGAGGACAAGAGAAGCATGAATTGGCTGATGGGGTCGTAATCCAAGATGAAACGTGTGAGGGAATTTAGAAAAATGTCATTTAACAAATTTTTACCGCGCAAATATGATTTCATATTCCTCCAGACGGTTGATATAATTTCAGGTTCTTTTAAACTGGGTGAATTAATTTGAATGATGATTCATCATCAAAATCATGTTTGCTGCTAGTGAGCGGAAGCTGATAATGTATCTTTCTTTGAGTTAAACGAAAGAGGAACTTTTTTGAGACTTGCTAGATCCCTTTAGTCTACGGCCGATGGTCATACAGTCTGTTATTATTAAAAGAGCACTTGCACGACAAACAGCAGACACCTGATCTTCCAATTGGGGGAACGCAGGATTCATTGGCCTACATAAGTTCTGAACAGAAGTGACAGCGTATAAACCCGTTCCACAGGTTTCCTTTGCGCGTACGTCTGAGCTTTTTCCCACGTAATGGAGGCGAACGCGAACCCACCTTTCACGTATGGTACGTATATGAGAAAAATTCGGCTGATTCAATATGAGTGCGTATTGTTTGAAGTAGGATTGAAAGACGCGTGATGTTTCGATTTGTTTCTATATTATTGGCTGCGTTGGAGGGAGAGGAAACAGGATTGGCCAAAAGTTTCCGCAAGCTTTGTCTTCTGATCACTTTTCGGTGTCCGTTAATTTTTAATTCGTTTATGTTTGCAATCCGCTCAATGTATCACATTTTGCGATCATAAGACTTGGGAGCAAGCGGAACAGAGAGAATTGACAATGAATTGCACAATGTATAGTAATCGCAGGAATATAGAGACGTCGGCGTCGGTATAGGATGGTTTCCGATAAATATCAAAAATGGCGGTGAGTAAGTCAGGAGATTAAAACCAAGAATAAATTTTCGATGTTTAGATCTATAGGAAATTTACTGAAAAGCCTCCATATTTGAGGGGGAAATTGATAGCCAGGTGGTAGTTATTGATAGATTGGAAAAATGTGTGCAATTTATTTCGACTTCCAAATTTGCAGATGTCGATTTTCAGACAAATAGGAACGAGAATCCTTAGATTCTTCTATTGTTGTTCCATTTTTACCTGCTTCAGATAATTTATTAATCATTAGATCAACCGTAGTAGAAAGCGGAATCCTAGCTTACATCAGAAGACATCGGATTTGTAGATGCTGGGAAAGATTTATCATGGATGGAGGCAAGAAGTAGGGTATATTGAGTCTTCAATAAAGTTCGGAGGTTGGAAGTTGGCGTAGATCCAAAACCATTGTGTGCTATACATAAATCGAGCCACAACGGAAGTCGGATTAGTAGAAACAGGAGTAAATGGTTCCTGTGACATCGAATGATGCCACAATTCTCACGTAGAGAATAAGTCTAGATTAAGAGAAATCGTGGATGATAAGATGTAACTCATAATCACGTAAACACGTACTGTAAATATGAAACCGATATAAAAAGCGTGGACGAAGCGTACACGGGGTCTTCGTGTCGTCTTCGTTCGGGCAATCGTAAATATACAGTATACCGCCGTGTCGTTCACTCTTACTCTTTCCTTTCGTAGTCAATCGTAACACAGCAACAGCGTAACGTAGCCGGAGCTTCTTTCAGCGTTACAGTTCCGATAGTTTCATTTGACTAGTTTCATTTGACGGTATAGTTTCAAAACAAAATGACACATTTAATCTAAATATATATCTAAATATATAAAGCAGAATGTTTGTCTGTCTGTCTGTCCTTCTATAACTCGAGAACCGCTATACCTATCGACTTGAAATTTTCGCCACATATTCAAGTCATCCAGGGATAAAATTTAAGCCATAAATGAGAATTTCAGCTCCCATAGAAAAAGAGTTCTTATTAAAAATTGTGTCCTCGCTGTACGCATCACTTGACACAATGCAATGCAATTCAATTCATTGAAAAAAGGTACCTGCACGCAACTGTCGACTGTATTTCTTTCCTACGCTGACATCCTGTGTTCACAAGAACCGGATTGGGACGCTACCTGTTCAATTTGTAACACGTTAGAGGTGCTCCTTTCTATTTTCTCGAGGTTAACGTAAGCACGGAAATCTTCTGCAATATTTCTCTATACCTATTCTGTGATGTATGTTTGTACATCAGTATGATACTCCACAACTTTTAAACGTATTCACCTACCAACATAGAATTGTTTTTGAAAACGTTTTTTCTATTTGAGTACAACTTTCAAATGAATTCCAACGGTTCGGCTCCTTCAGAATGGAGAAATGGGCGAAAAAATTGGGAAAAAAACAAGGACTATCAACGTAGTAAAACTGTTACTTACTCCAAGAGAGAGAGAGAGAGAGAGAACAAAAAATTCAAGTGAATCCACAGTCTCTTTTTGAATGTTCTTTGTAAAAATAAAGTATTGTCAAAGTACTGAATTTTGGAAAGATGTAGAGAACTAGCAAAGCAGCTCCTTGAAACACAAGATATCTTTAAAATCCAAATAGCACAGATATCTACTCAACACACGACTGGCGGTCAGGCGCGCCGCCAACCGCTAGTACTAAGTATAACCGCAAAATTTTTAACAACACAGAGCGCTTTTGGCTAATCAGCCATTCTCAATGTATAGAAAGCGAGAGTCAAACAACATATTCAAAATCCAACCCCCTATGGTGGGCGCCCGCTCGTCCCTTTTCGAGGGCGGGGGGGGGCAGACGTTGAAAATTTTAGATTTTTGCTAGTCAACTCGTCAAATTTTGATCCAATTGAAAAATATTTTGTAAAATTCCCTATAAAATAAAGTATACAAAACATATTATGCTATTCTAGGTGAAATAGTGTAGGAAATATCTTCTGTTAAAATTATATACAATTTTCCACATTCTTGAGTTAATTCCTGCGAAATATCGACTCAAAATGTACTGGTATGGAACAGTTCAAATGAAAATCATTCGCTTCATTCAATTTTCGTCAATTTAAACTAAAAACACGTCGATTTAAACATAATGATCGGAGAGAAACGAAAAATCTTACCTTAAAAGATATACAACTATTACAATTAGTTCTTGCATTTGGTAGGTACCTATTATTTTGTAAATAAAGTGTTTTCCTCGGATGAAATTTCATCTGCCCTATCTGTACTCTCCATTTTTTTGTCTGCAATGCTTTCCTGCTTTCCGTCATGTAGGGAAATTCACAGAATTTGATTTGGTAAAATAAAATATTGAAATTTGGACCAGGCAGCGCTAGCGTCGCGAAAAACTTTTGAATTTTTCAAAATGTTTAAAAAATTTTCCTTGTAAACATACCTCAATATGCTTCGTGCTTCCCCGTTACCATCCTACACATCAAACTACTATGCTACCAATGACAATAAATAATGCAAAATGCTACTTGCTGAAGTTCCTCGAGTCTTTGTTTACATTTTTATCATTGGATAATACTCAAACGACTAAATTCAAAAATTTTGGAGAAAAAGCATAAATAAGGAAACCACCATAAAACAAGTTCGCTGTTTGCCTTGATTAGCACAGTTAATGTAGACAATCCGGCGCAGCTAACAAAGTAAGCTGCGAGTTTTTTCATTATATTTCCTTAATCATTGCGACCGACTAAATGTCAATGAATTAGTGCATTTTTAGGCGCAATACAACCTTTACGTATCAAGTTAGCTCTTATATGAATTGCGGTACTCGGCAACGCGAATTTGTTCTTACCTATGTATAATTGATTTTATGATTATCGGTTTTTAATCTTTGCGTAAACGGTAACTCTGAAATTTACATTGCATGCATCTACACTCTCTTTTGTCTTCAACCTACACATCAAATGTTATTGGTAAAAATGGTTCAACAGTACTGAATTTTTGAAAGATGTAGAGAGCTAGCAAAGCGACTTCTTTAAACACAAGATACATACCTTCGAAATCCAAATAGCGCCGCCAAGAGCTAGTTAGAATATTATGTATAAATTTGGTATGGAAGTTGATAATGAGTCAATGCATCAATTAGTCGATCGATGGTATTAATTATAATATGTATCGTAACAATTAGTTATTTGTGCAACAAGGGAGAAAAATGAAGTGTGAAGTTAGCGACACGAGCCAGAAGCGAGGGTCGACATTCGCACTGAGTTGAGAAATTGCTTTTTTGATCGTGTTGCACGTAACGTTTTTCTTCACACGATGAAAAATATATTATTGATATAATTGATACTATAGTGACCGATGAATTCTGAACCGTTCTCAACCTCAATTTACTATACATATAATAGGGTGTCAAGAAGTGTTGAATCAATTGAAGGGTCAAAACAGACATATCCATGAGTTGTTATACTCTTTCCGCAAAAATTCAAATTTCGATTTTTTTTTTTTTTTTCAATTTTAATGCGGGCAGTAACGTAGACCGCCCACGGTCATCATCGTCTATTCTCGATGCGTTTGGTATAGTAATTCATTTCCTCTTTCCCAAGTGACCTCTGCTTCATCTGATCTCGTGGTGTCGCCGACACAAATTATGAACGTATGATGCGGCAATTGTAACAAACGGTAATTATTTTTCAACTAACGTAAATGTACGATATCTATCGATAATTTTTAATAAAATTGCACATGATAAAAAGTGCTTCTCAGACAGAGTATATACCGAGTAATTATTTTGGATCACATGCAACCTTAGATTTGCCATTCGTCTTCGCAATGGACTTGAATGCGAAATTTTTCAACATAAGGAAGCCATTCACATTATAGCCAAATTGTCTTCATCCTTTCGGGGACCATGAAATCACATTTAAAAAATTGTAGTTTCAAGACGGTTTTGTCAGCTTAAAATGAACGAAAGAGTACAAGACGGCGATCATGATCGTATATAAACAGATGAAAAGTGTATATCGAGAATAGTACGTACTATTCCGGAATAATATCGAATCCATCCGTCGCTCTCACTTTTGTTTTCTTATCCTACTATAGAGTCACTGCTTCTGTACCCCTCGTTATCGCTCGACTATTTTTGTTGCTCGTTCTAGTTTAGTAACTTTTTGTACACGTCTATATCACATTGGGATGAATTATTCATTTAGGCGGCAAAAAATCAAAAAAAGTAACTTCTCCAATGTGAAATGCAACTCAAAATATCATTTTGTATTACTTTGAGGAGCCTGAATCGTGAATTGAAAAGTCTGTGGTCCCGTCGAGTGGCGTCAGACGGGTAGTCAAATAATGGGAAAGGTAGAAGGTGCAGGGATTTGTTGTTCCTTCGCTGTACAGCTCACTGTCGAACCAATGTTGTGACATCGGTACGAGTGTCTTTCTTGTTGCTGTATTCCGAGTATTTTTTGCGCTCTTTCACCCGGTTGCAATGGTTTTTAGCTCTGTTTTCAATTAGAACTGGAATAAAGCAATGCAAGAAAGTACTTCATTTTCTTTAGACTGGCAAAAATTTGAGCCAATATTTGCCAAGAAAGTTAAATCACGAAAAAACGTATAAAAGCATCTAGTTTGATCGTGCATAAACACTTCTTGCATTAACTTGCATTTTCTAGTGATATGAGCATGATTTTAAAAGTATATAAGAAATAATTTCGATTTTTTTCTTCATGGTATGACGGAAAGTATCATCCTCAATTGCGATTTTTATGAACTATTAAAAGCAAAGAAAATTTCTATTCAAAGCAACACTGTCACAAAAATAACAATTCAGAATTTCATCCAAAGAATAGAAATAGTATAATGATTCTACAAAGGTGGAGGAAGTTACCATGATTGTCAATACTTTTGTCTCTCATCTGAGTCAAAAATGGCAAAAAGTTGACCAACAGAGTAAACGATTTGTAATTTGTATCCTTGAATCAGAACTGGCTGGATCAAGACCCCTTGTGAAAAATATTGTCACGTGACAGGATTGTGACGGCACACATCTGCGTTACAGATGGGTCACAAAGAGGGATAACTGTGCTTTTTGAATGAAAGATTGCCGTCTCAAACTACCGTCACAAGCGTCACAATTCTCCTCTGATGTTTTCAACTGTGACAGTATTTTTCACAACGAGGAATTTGTTTTGCCTATTGGATCATCAAAAGAGCCAGTTTCTCTCGAAGTTCAGCGTCTGCTGATTATTGATGAAAAAAAGGTCACAGAAATTGAAAGCGGAGAAGAAGGAAGGACAGGAAGAAGACGATGAAGAACGTTATTATTCTGAGGACTATTCCAACTTGAGTTTCAAGTCCAGACCTATTTTTCTAAACATTTCTTCGGAATAAATATTTCTGATCAGGTTTTCACAGTGTCTTTGAAGTTTCTTGCAGGGACACTCACTCATTATGAACAACTTTCAGATTACCATCCACGACATATTACCTTGTTGCGTCTAATACCAAGGTCATAAATGAAGTACTCCTAACCTCTTTCATTTGAAATTAAATGGATGATTTAAAAAATAATAATTCCCGTTTTCAGGGTTCTCTGATCGCAAGCGCTCAAATATAGCTAACTCTTTTTCTCTCGTCCTTTGTGACCAAATTTAATTAGAAACTTTTGTGAGAATGGAGAGGGATTTAGAAATCTTTCCATGGATAGGGATTTGAATATCTTTCCACCAGGTTCATTCTTCAGACGTTCTGGTGTATTTGTTTTTTTTTTTTTTTGAGCTTTTCCCAATTTTCTGAATATTTTTTAAAACTCTAGGCAAATTTTATATCATGTAAAACGATGGGTGAGCATGAAAATTTCCTAGATAATACTCATTTTTGGTATAAATTGGCTTTATTGAGCCCTTATAGATACCTGTATGATTTTTTAATTATTTTTTTCGAATTCTACGATCAATTTTACGTAAGATTTGAGAAAATAATACATCAATTCCTAAAAATTTGAATTTTTGCCGCCTAGATCAAGATTTCATCCCAATGTGGCGTCTGGCTGATACCTAATTGCAATTTCTTTCGTAGGAATATTATCGCATTAGTTTTTGATTCGTCTTGTTGACCGTAAAAAAATTATAATAAATTCTCGTATCGGGTTCTTCGGGCTGTAAGTTATTCGCGAGGCGAGTTGACTGTCGGCAGCTTTAGTGTTGATGACCGAAAAGGGATAAAAATTGGAATATACGTAGACGTACAATAAGCTTACAATGCTATATTTGCACAAGCTTTATCTTTGTTAGTATTGAAAATTAAGTACTAGTCATAATAACCTTTTTTACTTCTTTTCATCACAGAAGAATAAAATAAAACAAACAGAAATACAGATTTTAACAATTTTTTAAAATGTCCCTTTTTGTCCAGTTTCTGGGAATAGCCGCACGGTAAATGTAGAGGGCACACTCTTCGCCTCACCTTGCGAATTCTTTGTCTTGTTTCGACTATACCCTCCTAAAAAGTATACATATATCCAGTGCCTACATTTTTGTACTTATTGATTCCGGCAAATTTTGATCCGCGAATAAGCGATTGGCAGTACACGCGACGCGGACTATCAAACGCATTAAGTGGCGATGGCGGTTACCATTATTGTGAAATATAAAAAATTGACGATAAGTTCATCTTGAGAACAAACACTGATTTCATAATCACTACGAACAAAATTTCCTAAATTGTTTTATGGAAAGAAAACGAACAATAATTATGTAACAAGTTTTTCGCCCCGACAACTCTTTTTTGAATTAAGAAAAGAGAAGAAAATAATTGTAGACCGGAAAACAATGATAGAATTTAACCAAGACGATTTTTGATATTCATAATTACGATTTGCTGAATTCGCGATGTCATTACATTGTAAGTACATAATATATATCAACGCATGATTAATTTAGATTTACTTACAGCGTAGCGCCACTACTAGTGATGTGCGTAAAAATAGATGTGGTTAATTATAATGGCACATTGAAAGAGAATAATTGAACAGTAAATGTGATAAGTGAGCAGTAAAATGACGCAGTCACAGTAAAGAAAAAGAACGAAACATTAAAAAACAAAAATTGAAACAATAACGTTGAGCAGTAAAGATGAAACTAATGAACATTTAAAAATATAAAAAATTTCCTACCAGAGCCAAATAAATGAAAATCATGTTTCACGCGTCTTTTATAGGATGCTCGGCTCGTTCATCCCCCCCCCCCCCTCCTTGGGGTAGAATAAGTTGACTTTGAAAAGGCTAACAGCTTGTGGGGAGCTCACTCACTCGGCTTCTCTTTGTTACTGTGCAAATACCTATGCTTTTTTAATGTACAGTATCTAACAATCTAATTTACTGTTCTATCATACTTTTTAAATTTTCTCTTCGTTACTGTTCGATCATTCTTTTTCAATGTGCTCTAAAATTGAGCCCAAATACTTAGATGTCCATAGCTAAATAAAAACTAAAATATTATGTAGATAAAGGAAAAGAAAACTCACAATAGTGGAATAAAATGTAGAGCTGTCTATACTAGGATATGGGTTTTGGTCAGTAGATGGATACGGTGTACCATAGACTCCGGCAGGTGTGGCTAGTCTGGGATACGTAGATAGGGCTGCCAACCTGGCTGAATCATATTGACAGGAGCAAACTGGTTGACCTGTCACAGGATCATTGACTAGAGGTCTTCCATTCTCGCAACACCCAGCGTTGATATTGTTACTACTGCTGAAGCATGGTGATACACGTCCTCCAGTGCTGCTACCGGCAGTGCTACCAGAGCCGCGAGCACCAGCAGGCGGCGACAGTCCTTCACTAGACACAAGTACCTGTTCAGAAAAAGATTAATAATAAGAAAATTATCATTAACAATACTGATGGAAGTGCGAGAGTACTGTGGGTAATAATGACAATGACCGACGGTGAGAAACATTAAAAACAAAAATTCATTCTCAATTGTAGATTTTCACGTTGAAAACGATTCCGTTGGTCGGTCCTAATCTAGGCCATGGTGAATATGCAGTTCGCTGTCTCAAGTATTTACCGAGAAGAATTTTTGCAGCAAAAATCCTTACAAAATGTAGGTAGTAATGAGCACCCAAAAGTACGTTACAGTAATTTCTTGCACCAAAAATAGTATCTTTCGCCCCTCCAATTCATTCTCGATCATCACCGCGATTCTTTAGCACAATTTAATGTTATCCCGAGCCGCTCTTCTCTTCATCAGGCTGTTGAATTAACGCTCTAATTGTTTTCTTCTATAATTATGTCAACTCCACTTTAATATTCTTCATCTGCGTAATAGGCCACAAGAGCATCCTTAGAAACAAAAAAAAAAAGAAAAAATCGGGCAGAGCCAAATGAATCAAGATCATGTGTCATGTCTTTTTTAGAGGTATGTAGCGAGTGACTTTTGGGGGTGAGTTGGCTTTTGGAGGGCTCACCCACTCCGCCTCTTTCCTTGGTCTCGTATAAGTTGAAGAATAATATAATTCTAGGTGGACAAAGTTCAAGAAATGAAAACTCGTATCAAGTGTTGCGGTTACCACGTGGCAAGGTTTATTCAACCTTCCTTCGCGCAACTTCATCCTTCTTTGGGTGAATAAGGTAATCACGGCAAGGGTTTAGGGACTAGAAGCGCCTTGCTGTCTGACAATGATTGGATTGCGCGCGCGGAACACATTAACAAGCGGTTTGCATCAACCCGTACAGTTTTTGTTCGCAAATGTTTGGCGAGCTAATTTTTTTGTATTTGAGAGAAGATATTTTTTACTTCATTTACCCAATTTTTTTTTTTTTTTTTTTTTGTTGATTTGTTTACGTTGTTTTACCGCGCGGAAGAATAGTGGAGCAAAATATACGCGTTTCCCAAAAAATTTAGACCCGACGTTTCGGTCAGAACATCTGCCTTTTACAAGGGTAAAAAACACGATTGAAGAACAGCAGGTCGAAGAACGAAAAAACAAAACAGGTATGACTAAGCTTCAAGTACAGAGTGAAACATGCTGTTTATATTATAGGAGTCAGCTTTAAATTACTAATAGAGTATTCACAAGTTTTAATCTTGATTCATAGCTTCCGATGCATCTCTGCGGAGAACCCTAAAAATAGTCTTTGTAGGCTAAACATTCATGTACGCAAAACCTATAATAAATAGGCTTACTTGGGAACTCGGGGCTGCAGCGGCGTAAGTGCATCCGAAATGATGAGAATAAGTTGACATCACAGATTGGCAGAAAGAAGACGACGTTTTAACGACGACCAGTAAGCAAGCCTACCGCCCAATATTGACCATCCCGGTGCGCTCTCCGGCTGACGAATTATAACTCCTCTCATTCGTTCATGCCTTGTCAAACGTTTCGTTTTTACCTTTCTTTCTGAATTCGATGACAGATGATTCAATGAAAAAATACCGAATGAATCTTTCATAAGCAAGAAGAACGAAATTCTCGCTCGCGTATATAAGAAGTAAAAATCGAAAATCCAATTTGATAGTGGTGTAGCGGAAGATATAAAAATAAATAAAGGAAAATACGTAGGTAGTGAGAAAGAAAGCGATGACGTGAAAAACCTGCGACGTGTAAGAAAATATCAAGTTGAACGATTATTTTGCGCAAGAATGGTATTTAAATGATGAATTGTACGATACCAATAGCCTATTAATGATCGGGCAAGTACGTGATAGATGATAACGTACTTCTAGAATATCGTTATTATAATCGACATTATCAAAATATTAACGTTTTTGCGGTAAATGTAGGAGGTAGCTATTTAAAATTATTCTTGCTCTCACGTACAATACCTACTACTGCATACATGACTGGTGGTATTGTTTATAGGGTACCTATATCTGATGGAGCGAATCAGTGAACGTGGAGAGAGGGAGACAGAGACAGTGATGAGGAAGGAAGAAAAGTAAAGAATAACAATAATGGTAACATTATTATATCATTTGTACAAGGAGGTGATAAGAAGGATGCTGAAAATTGGATGATGATTGATACGTAAATTGATCACGATTCAAATTGTCGTCGTCGCCGTTAGCGACGGCGGCGGCGGTATGGCAAGAAATATCAACTGAACTCTTCAAACAACATATCAGCACCTGTGAATGCATCGGGTCAACAGTTCGAGCGAAAAATTAAAAACTCGTAGCCTAACTAGTATGTACTCTGTCTGTAGCATACGTATATGCACTCTTATAGGCTACAAATTAACTTATAAAAGCAAAAAATTTCCGTTCACGCAGACACACATGCACACCGGCAACGCACCAGCAGCACCACCGTCCAAAGAAGAAGATCAATATTTTATCTAAAAAGTAGGTATTCACGCAGTTTTTAAGGAATCGTATTCGAGCTAGGAAAATAATATTTATCTTCGCGCAAAAACGTCAGGTATTTTAGATGAATAAATAGACCAACGACCAGCGTAGCGTGAGTGCACGTAGAAAATGACGATGTTACGACGGACGGACGGACGACCGGACGGAAGGAAGGAAGGATAACGACGAGGACGAGGACGACGACGACTACGATAATCACTACCAACCAAACGAAGAAACACAACGACGCGTACATTTACCACCACGACCAACGACACACTAGCGTACGCGAGGAGTCGTTTACCAAACGAAGCTATATGGAAACGGTGACGACAGAGCAATGGAATCAATTCGCTGGTGGTGGCGGAGGAGGTGGCGGCGGCGGCGGCGGTAATATGACCGAGTAGTGGCGCTGTAACGTACGAACGCTGAACAACGGCGCGCCGCGCCAGCCTTCAGAGCGTAGCCCCCCCATTCATTTCTCAAAAGTGCATTGTAGGTCGTCGTTGCGCGTCGTGTGCTAAAGCGGACGACACGACAGAGGCGGAGAAGACCGAACACGAATCTACTCCAATGCGGTCGAAAACTCGATACTATCATCGATTCTGTTCGCCCGCGGATCGATGATCCGCCTCTTATTTTTCCGTCTTCCACGCCTCTCTTTCACATGCCGAACGAGATTTCGCGGCGCGATCTGCAGATTAGTTTCTTGCCAACGCTACCGCTTGTCCTTCTCGTACGCACTATATACATAATACACGTGCATATATCGTCACGTCATATCAACTCCTGATGTAGTTATGACATGTACCTGTACTTACGAACTTTCAAAATATACACTTCGGCTGCTATACATACACTATAATATGTGTACATTATATTGCCTACCATATTAGCCGGAACAGGTAATCGCCCGATATACTTATAGGTATACATTTCACTATTGTAAGCATCAAGTGGAATGCAATACCTACACAGAATACATAGGTACCTACAATGCGCAACATACATCAACGTTCAAAAAAAAAAAAATACAGTGAACTCAATGGAGTTATACTTATGAGTGGGAAAAATGTTCTCAGAGAAAAATCGTGAGTACACCTAATATCGAAATAGAAGTCTATATACTTATAGGTTGCCTACATTTCAAGAAAATCCATCAAGTATAGTCCCGGAGAGGAAACGCCGGAAAATTTTGATCCATCCGAATTTACAGAAATTCCGAGCTTATAATATAAAATCAGCATGAAAGAGATTATTTCATATACCTATATGAAAGAAAATGAGTCGAAAGTGAAGTGTTTCAAATTCGTGCACTGTACTCAGTAAGTACATCATTAAGGAATGAGGTGATTGGAAAAAATGATATATTACTCATACTACTAAGTATTACTGTGGTGTACGAGCAGCGAAAATGAGAATTATCGCAACGAGTTTGATCGTTCCTATACTGTTGCGGTGCTAATCGAACGAGTTACAATTTTTTTTTCTCGTGTCGCTACTCGTTTTGTAAGATAGTTTTTTAAATTACATACACCGAAATTAATTAGATATTGAATTATTTGTATTTCGAAGATTTCAAGGGTTATGCTACAATTTACGTACGGAATTCGTAAGTCAATGAAATCGATCTGAACCGTCGACAATCGCTTTCTTTTATTCCAAGTCACTTTTAATATTCTTCATCTGCATACCTGGCCAGAAGAACATCCCAAGAAACAAAAAGACTGGAAAAGCAGCCAAACAGGCGAAAAATCATCAGTCACCTCTCCAATCACGTTTACAAATGCATTATCCATGTCTGGTTCAATCATTGGTCTAACTTCAAATCTTCTTCAAACAAGCTATTCAAAATTAAACATATTCCAGTTCCCTAAGACTCCTTAAATCAACTCACTGGCAGAGAAGAAATAATCATCACTAACCTCAGAATCAATCATTCTAGACTCACACTCACCCATCTCATCACAAATCCTATGCCTCTTTGATACTCTCATTGCAATTCTGATGCCCCCCCCCCCTCCCGAAATTAATCAAGCTATCTTTTCTTGCCGCAAATTAGCCTCACTCCGCACTTCCTTACTTACAATTACATATAAGCACTATGAGATAACTCTCAGTGTCTCTTTAATTCCTTCAACGATCAAAGTCCCTTTCCCGGATCCGAACTCACCAACACAGCCGTGCGTATAACCCTGATGACAGGCCCGTAGTAGTAATTTAAATAAAAGAAAATTGATAAATGGGGGAAAAAAATAAATTAATAAATAAAATGAAAGATTACAAACACAGGATTGCCGCACAAATACTACACTTACACACAAGATTCATTCATAACAAACTCAACAAGAAAGAGCATATCCTTACGTGTGTGAACAGGTAACTCAAAAAATGAATGAAACTACAACTACACGGACAACCTACGTAATATCAAAGGTTACCCTTGGCTCTTCATGACAAAAGCGACTACCTGAAGTGTTATACGTACTACAAAATATTGGTAGCTCGAGTAGTTGCAAATTTCCTCAAATCAGTTTACGCTTCAATTTGAGATTTCTCACGAACCAGGCATCCTATCAACACCAAGTTTTCACATTCACATTTCTAAAGATCTGAATTACAATTCATCAAGATTTGAAACAAAACTATCCAGCCATATCAGAGTTATGGGAGTAGGAATTTTTTTCGAAAATTGGGTATATCTCAAGAACTACTCATCCGATCCTCAAAAAAAATGCCGGTGCAAAACTTCAGATATAACACTATAACTTGGATGAATTTTGAAGAAATCCACCCAGTAGTCTCGGAGGAGAAGCCTGGACAAATTTCGATCCATATATTTATATCCTATATATATATATATATAAGGAAACCTGAAATTTTTTTAATGACGTAGTGATGATCTACAACCTATGAAAGGTCGAGAAAATTTATTTCCCCCTCTTTCTGCCACAATTGTGACGGGTGTAATACTCGCTTTTCTGCGAAAAGTTGGTAAAAGGAAAAATTTGCCGCCCTGCACTCCGCCTACACGTAAATACTCCACTGTTAGTGATAACGACTCCCACTTGGTGTAGTTGAGTATTTTGTAATTAAAACAAGACTAATCTGATAGGTACAAAAAACTTATATTTTTTATTTATTTATTTCGAACTCCTCCGAAACTACCCGACGGACTCCCTTGAAACTTGGCCATATTGTAGTATATAATATATATGAAGATGTGCAGCCACGATTTTTTTTGAGAATTGGATGAGCCGTTCTCGAGAAATTCGCAATTTTTAAAATTAATTTCTTACTTATTAGGAGTAGTCACTCACTTTACCTGAAGCCAATTCCTATCCTTTTGTTATCGGTTGGTCTATTGTTATGAAGAACCTTTTATTCCGACAGAAAAACCTTCTATTTGACAGGTTCATTTTTGACAAAGGGTTCATTAAATTAGTTTACAAGAATGATTTACACAGTGAGGGCTTCTTCAGGTTAGGTTAGGTTAGGTTACTGGGATTGCAGCTATCCCCTGTAATCATCGACTAAAAGTGGAGTACCTAGCAGAAAGCGCGGATCACCATTTTATCCTATTTCAGCGTAGAATAAGATGTTGCTCTCCAATATCTATGTATACATAATAATACTTTGCGAATTATGTATTATAACACTCCGCCCACGCAAGTCCCTTGTCTTGGACAATTTGCGTGCGGCATATAAATGTAACATGAGTATCTATTCTAAGTTTTTCTCTTTCCCCCTCTATCTTGAGGCCATTGTCTAGGCCGATTCGAGTTGGAGGCGGGGATGAATAAACTATTCTTTTCTCTTCACCAGCTGTCACCTGAGGTCACTGTTTAGACTGATTCAGGCCAGCTGGGAAGATGATAATTGGCCGGGACCCGTTCAGTGCATAGATCACCTTGATAAGTCTGTGCGGGCGACCCTTGACCATGAAAGCACCCTGTATAAACTACTTATAAGATGTTAGAACCCCTTGTGCCAAGCGATCTTGCTGCAAAGGCTAGTTATAACTTCATCTTATTTTCGCGATAATATACCCCACCTCATCGAGTAAATTCCGACTGGGGACCCCTAAAAAAAAGAAAATAATAAGGTTCAGTTATTATTCCTCATATTTGGACAACAGAATAGCTCACTCTGAAGGACAAAAAGTAAAACTTGAGAGAGGTTGCCCCCAAGGCTCCGTACTCGCCCTAACTCTATGGAATATCCTTTACGATGTACTAATAAAGAACATCTACAACAACCCAACCAGAAATGTGTGCGTATATGCTGACGATACTATACTAATAGAGGCTGCCAATACAACAGAAGAGCTAGAAAACAAAGTCAAGCTGTGCATTGAGACAATGTCAGAAGAGCTAAGGAAAATTGGTCTCCTCCTCAACATAGGGAAAACAGAGATACTACTTCTCAACCGCCTACCACTGTACATGCGCAACAGAAATGAAAATAATGCTATCTATAAACATTGCAAATCACACTCTAACAACGAAAACCACTATAAAGTACCTAGGGCTAATGTTAGACCATAAACTGACGTATAAAAACCACCTCAAATACATTGAGGAAAAGACTTTGAAGCGCATTCCGATACTACAGAATGTAGCTTGTAACCTATATGGCTACAGCTATAAAGCTCCTAAAACTATGTTTCAAGGCCTTATCTACAGCGGCATTAAATACTGCTCCACACTATGGTACGAAAGGTTACAACTAAAAACATATAAAAACATAGCTAACAAATTACAAAGACGCCGTAATATAATAATCAGCAGGGCATACCGAGATGTAAGCACCGAAACAGCAAATATTTTGGCTAATGACCCTCCTCTTGACCTAAAAATCTATCAAAGATCCATAAAATGGCTTCTGAAAAAAGAACATCCTGTTCCACACTAGGGTCACTTACCCACAGTGGAACTTGGTCCTGACGGAGAATACCTCCTTGAAAACAGGCCCATCTCGGCCAGAGAGCTATCAAAAACATTCCACCACGCCACACTGGCTCAATGGAATGAGTTATGGCAAAGCATCACCCCAAAGAAATGACACACCATTTATACCCTTCTGTGTACCACAGAAAGAACATTACTGAACCACCAAACTTCTGGACATCGCAGGCAATCAGTGACCACGGTTGCTTTAAACAACATTTGAGGAAGATCAACAAAATAACCAATGACCAATGCCCCTGCGGTTTTGGCATTGAAAACGCAGAACACGTGTTCACTGATTGCCTATACGATTCATGATCAACCGTCCTCTAGACTGGGAGAAACTGGAGACATACCATCTCCCGTATATGAACCAAACTATGCTGAAACTATGGAAACTAGAAAACCCGCTATTCATCATAAAGAACGAACCAACCAAAGATGACCAATTTGCACCAAAACCCAATAGATGAGTAATCATCACTAACGTAAGCTAAGTGCGGAGCAACCTCTGCAGAGCAAAAATCCTTCTGGATAAGTCTCTGGGGGCCTCCGTGGCTGGCATAACACTCTAAATGTTAACCAAGCCCACAACATTAAGAGACCACTGTCTTGGCCAATTTCCAATGTTGTGAGGCAACTGTAAAAACTCTCTGACAGGAGCGATCTCCTGTCAGAAACTAAGACATAACATTGTCATATTACGCGGCATACACTCGCCCCAGAGGGAAAGTCCTCATTGGGGAACCCCATATAAAAAGAAAAAAAAAGAAAAAAAAAAAAAAAAAAAAAAAAGGTTTAGTTATTATTTCCTCGACTTTTCTCAAAATATCAATTTTTTTCGGATAGTTGTTAGTAGCAGTGATTCCCTTAATGAGTTTTGATTATTCAAAGGAAAAGTCGTGTATTACTCATGCGACTGCGTGAGTGTTTTTTATTTTTATACGTGTGTATTAGATTCACTTTCAGTTTGTCAACAATCTCCTTCTAACTTCCAAGCATGACGAGAATCACCGGTTGATATTAGATATTTAGGTGTACTTAACAAGAATAACCAAGCTTTTCATAAATTAACGTTAATTGCCGCGGTAATTAACGTGAAATTATACGTCCTTAGCTTATTGGTGGTGAATAACGTTACTGTCCGGTCAATCACATTAATCTCATTATCACGTCATTTACCGTAACATAATATACTGTACGTATACATATCCAATCAAAAACACTTACGTGTACAAAAAAGAAGCCAAGTTAAAAAAAAAAATCACTATACCAAAATTGTTGATATCAATTTTGTGGGCCAAGTTATTCATTCCTTCATTCTACCTAGGGAAAACTTACTGCTTCATTTTTCACAATTTTCTCTTGTTTTTTAATTTCTGAGAAGTACCAATGAATAATGAAGCACCAAGTTTTTTCCCTATAGGTAGAATGAAGGAATGAATTACTTGGCCCACAAAATTGATATCAACAATTTTGGTAGTGATTTTTTTTTTAACTTGGCTTCTTTTTTGTACACGTAAGTGTTTTTGATTAGATATCACTGGTTTTTCTTAATTTTCAAATGAGCATATTTCAATTAAATAAATTATTAATGTAACATGGATACCTAAGTACTAGTAAGCTCTGATTTGTATCGCTATACGATAGGATACGTCGATGCACTCGAAGGAAGAACTGAACTATTTGTATCGTATCACGTTTCGAGTTTTTGACGTTCAGTACTGTTCAGAGATCCTTCAAGCACTGGCTCTTCAGAGCCTGACATTATTGTACGTGATAAGCTCCACTTAAGATTTGCATGGCCCATCTTTTTTATGACCCAGTTCCCTGAATCCTCCACGTTGCTGTAATGTTGCGTAACATTGAACTCCAAAATTGTAGAAGCTATAAACTGCTATAACAGATGTGCCGACTTCCGTTTCCAGTAAAATATCGTGAAATTATTTTTTGACGAGTACAAAGTATATTCACGTGATATTTCTTCTCGTATGCAAATTTAATATTGAACTCTTACAGTTAATTAGATTAATTAGATGGTACTTGTCTAGGCCTACAGAAGTGGCGTAAATGAAAATTTTGTCGATCTTTTTGTACAGAGCACCATAAAAATCATCCAAGTGTTTTTCTGTCACGTATTGATGAGCTCAGCCGTATGTACAAATCAACGCCTACGCGAACGTTTACCGGGGATACAGTCATACGCTCGACGGTTACATTGCAACAACGACTCGTATTTGTATGCTCTTTCTCATTCTCTCTCTCTATTCCAAATGTCATGTATCTCAGGAACAGTTCGTCCGATTACAAAAATTCTTGGGGATTTGGATTCAGCGTCATTTTCTCTATAATTTTGCAACTTAAAATTTTAAAATACACTCAGTTTTAAGAACGAGCTCAAGGGGGCTGAGACGTATCCATGGGGGTTAGGAGGTTTATTTTATCAAAAGGCACTTACGGATAATAACATGAATCTATCTTGAACGTATCAACTCTCTATTTTCCATAGTATGACCTGTACCTTTGACTAGGATAAGAACTAAGGGAGAAGAAAATGTCTGAAAACCGCCTACTTTGAGGCTTTATATCTCAGCCCCTAATTATGCTAACTGAACGAAATGTGGAAACTGAGGTCCGAGCAAAAAGTCCACAAGATTCTGAAACTTTGAAGAAATTCTATCGGATAGTTCTCGAGATACGTGACCCCGAAAACCGCCGCAAAGCGCTTACTGTAAATATGGTAAGTACGGTAGTCGCGTCGCGTTGTACCAGTTTTAACTTGGCTTTGGTAAGACTACCGTCTTACCAGATATTTATTTTTTCGCTTTGAAAAGTCCAGAAAAGTTCTCGTGCCAAAGTGGATTCGCGCCCAAAAGTACTTCGTGCTAAAACGGTCGCGCCGAAACGTCCGTGACTCGAATGGAGTTTGCGGGAGATGGTAAGGATAAGAGACAATTTATGAGTGAATAGAAAGAAAAGCGGCTGAAGCTCTAATACGTATACTCAGTATACTAGACCAACACTAGGCTAAGAATAATGTGTAGGAAAAAGTAATTATGGAGCTCTTTTTTGTACCGACTTTTCTGGCTCAAAGAAAAAGGTATCAGATCCATAGCAAGGTTGACAAGGGGAGGGAGCAGAGAATTTTCTCGACGTTTTGAAGGTCCATCAAGATCACTCTTATTTCAAACAAATTTTAGGTTTCTTTATATAACTAATAATAGTTGGGCCCGTGTTTAGTATTATAAGATTTGTTTATCCGCGGATCTCCTCCAAAACTACCAGATAGATTTTTTAACCGACTTTTTGGAACTTAGATAGGTTATAGTCTCGCACGCACATCTGAAGATGTGCGTCTGCGTCTAGAATTCGTTCGATAATTGGATGAGATTATAGTTGATATAACAATTCATGAATGCGTTCCGATTCATTTCTAGCCTGATGCTAAAATGACATAAAATTCGGGTTTCTTTATCAGATTATGGGTATACTTTTACTTTACGGCGCGTTTCAAATGTCGCGTTGTCAACGAAATATTATCAAAAGACGCAGTACAATACGCGCACACTTCTTCTTCTTTCTTTTTCGTCGCATTATAGGTATCTAGGCTATTGGTGCTTATCTTTTACGATAAGGATGACGCTGACGTCTGTACAACGTGTCGAACGAGTCTCTACAGGTACGTACTTACTTTTTCCTTACTTCTTGCAAAACAATCCATGTACTGAATATTCACTTCTTATCTTTCCCGAGTCGCGTCGTTTTCGCGCTAAATATTATCGTATTTTGATAATAAAAATGTATTACGAGGTACTCTTCCGATAAGAATTTTGAATTTTTAAAAAGTAAGAAATTCGATATTCTTTACACAAGTAAGTACCGTGTACTATTTATTACACGTTAGTCCATAATATTATATTATATACAATAAAAATATCTGGTCGTCATCTATACTGTATACGTATAGGTATGTAGGTACCTACCACACACTATGCGATGGATGTTCCCTTTTGCACGCGTTATGCGGCGATACCTACTCACAAAGTACCTATTTGGGCATTAAAACTTTCATCAAATATTTTTCTTTGTTTTTTTTTTTTTTACAAGCACGGATAGAAATATTATCACTGCATTTATATACGTGTACATGAACGTTACACACTCGTATATACGTATAATATAATATCGTAGGTACGTAAACACACAGCATTGTAATAATTACCTGTGTATGGTGTTGGATCGCTTCTTTTTTCCTTTCTCTGTTCTCTGATCACATTTATAGGTAGGTACGTATGTATTATATGTACATAGTACATAATTTTAGGTAGACACATACTTAAAAGTACCTAATACGAGTATACATAATATACAAACACTTAGAGGTACCTACACAATACATAATATGTGTACGCAGACGGCTATAATATTATTTTATCATACAATGTGCGAAAGTATAGGTAGGTATGTATATTACAAACGTATACCTATAGTGTAATGTAATGTAACTTATAAGTTACGTATGAATTCGCCATGTATCGTTTCAAATGAAAATATTGTTGTAAGTATATGTAGCCGATGAACAAAAATACTCGTCGATACAAATGATTATGTAGTTAAAATTTCTGTACTATACTGTATAGGTAACTCACATAATGCGTTAAAAATACTTATAGAAACCACAAGTTACATATTATCGGATACCTTAGCTATTCTTTGCACCCAAACTGTAATGATATACGGTATGTACCGTCTCTCCTTGATATCTGTATTATTCCATTTATTTATTTATTCCAAGCCCTATAGGAAGGTATTGTTTTATAGGTACTACTATAGAGGTACTACCTACTTCGAGAAAAATCAACGCGTGTTTGTGTTATACCTAGTAAGCGTGTTTGTGCGTATTTATTGATAGTGTATTTGTTGATATAGGAGTAAGAATAGAAGATTGGGGAGTGGCGCCTCATGTAGGTACCTATATTCTACAAGATATCTCCGCTGGACTACCTGTATTCTTATATGTCGCGATTATATTTGGTAACTTACCTACTGCCGTACCGTAGGTCACGGTCTGAGAATGCAGCCCAGCCAAATTATTCGCCACAAACGCAAAATAGGAGACATCACCCTGTGCTGCTGTCTCTCTTCATACCACTATCAATTGACAATCGAATTCTAACCCTCGCGACTGGCGCCTGTGCCTCTCGAACTCCAAAAAATATTATTTTGAAATGAAAGAAAACAATAAAACTATAGGAAAGTCAAGAGGAAGAAAGAATAAGAAGAAGAAGAAGAAGAAGAAGAAGAAAAAAAAAGAAAGAAAAAAATAAATAAATAAAAGGATAACTCATTTTTACTGCAATACGTAACATACGTCTGAAGAGCAATCAATGGATAAGATTTGGAACAGAACGGATCATCGGCTTCATCACAGCGTTAAACAGTCGAAACAGGAAACTTCGAAACTTCGTCGTACTATAATAAAGATTCCCTTCGTTGATTATCATCTACACTCATCTACACAAAATGATTCTTCTTTTTCTCTCTCTCTCTCTCTCTCTCTCTCTCTCTCTGCCTCTATTTTATACATGAATATAATATAGAATGAAGAGTGTATATCATATATCTAGTATAATCTGTATTCAGTATCTTTTAATATACATTTTCGAGTATGTATAGCAGCTACCTACTTAGGTTATCAACGGCGCAGACATTGGTATTCGGTATATATGACGCTTCTTACTGACAGATTACACCTTGCGTGAAGATTGTGATTCATCTAGATCAAGTGAGATTTCTGGATGAAAAATCAATATCTTTTAAATCCGGACGTAAATAGTAAATACCTTACGTCGAATTTCTCATTAAGAGATCGGTTTACCTATTTCAGGTAGGTACGTCTTAAATAATGAAAATATGTATTTGGTTCGTAGTATGAAATTAGTCAGTAGTATTATGCATAGTATAAATAAACGAAACATGAAAGTACTGCGCGTAATGAAAGTTGAAGGAGGAAGGAAGGATGGACCTATTTTAAGAGGGCTTAGTACATTATGAAGCGTATAGCACAGGCCCCGAAGCGAAAATTGTTGGCAAAGGTCCTACTCATGAACTAGTGTGAAATGAATGATCATCAGAAAACAGAGTATTTTATGACAACGTGTCATAAAATCCATAATTATTTCATCCATAAGTACACATAATTATGATAATCATAATTGCTGATTAATAGAGCTCGGATTTCCCGGTTTTTGCCGAGTCATTTCCTGAAGGAGCGAATGACTCAAAAGCATTTAGAAGTACATTCCATATTTTAGGGGTGCAGGGAAACAATTTTTATTTTACCAAATAACACCGAAAATGGAATAAAGTCCGAAAACAGGGTTGAAAGCCAAATAAGACCTATCTGTGGAAAATCATCCAAAATCACGGAATTTCGAACGAAAATTTGGTAAATGTCGCCAGAAGTTGGGTAATTTTGGTGAAAAAAATGATGTAATATTATGATCTAGTCCAACATTGAAAAATTTAAAAAAATTTTGATTGAAAAATTGTTAGGATTTTGTGAAAGAACTAAGAACGCGTGTTTTTCCAATTTTTTTTTTTTTTTAAATGCCGAATAATACCGAAAATGCAACATTAAAATGCCGAAAATTTTAATTTTTAATGCCGAAAAATCCGGGCTCTACTAATTAACATTGTAATTAATTATTGCGATTAATTATCCAACGAAAATTAACGTAATTAATATTCATAAACTTCTCTATTAAGGAAAGTGAGAGGAGTCCCACAAGGAGGGAAAAGGACGCAGCGGGAATCTTGACTCACGGAGCATAATTTTCAATAAAGTTAGTCAATTAGAGCAAAGGACAAAAAATATTATACATCAAAATACATTGACTAGTACTAACAAATAAACATTGTTAATCTTCAAACAAAATAGAAAAAGCGTTTGGAAGCGCGGTAAATCTTCTTCCGATACCAACAAGCAGAAAATCTTCAGGAATTACTTTGCACCGAACGCCAGAAAAAATATCATACCGTTAGTAATCAATGTCAGAAAATATTCTCAAGCCACGAGGCAAGGAAAATAATTATATGAAGGTCCTTATGAAGACTTTGAGGCGATATATCATGGTCGCATGAAAGTTAAGTTAGCGTCGAGCAATAAAGCGCACCGGCCTTTTAAAAGCATCGGGCTGTAAAGCGTAAAATAAGTACAAGGCACCGGTCTCTACCCTTTCGAGAACATTGAGACGATATCTCATGATCGCAAAAAAAAATTAAGTTAGCATCGAGCTATAAAGCTCGTATGAGACACCGGCCTCTTGGAATAATAGACCTAACTGTAAGTGAGAAAGAGACGAGAAAGGAATTTGCCGAGCAAGGGTAAAGATATTCACGGAATAACGTAATAAGAGTATGATTCTGAAAAGATAAATTCTGTCCTGGTTTCCCAATGTGAACATTGCGCAGATTAACTAATATAGAAAACAAAGAAAGCGAAAAAATTGTATCAAACGAAATAGCGAAAAGTGTAGCTGAACGAATAAGTCAAGAAAAGAATACGGTAAGTCGTCAACTTAGGTTCTAAAGGTCGTTGAGACCAAAGTTCACCTTCCCCCTACCACTTTCTTTCTTTTGTTATCAAACATAAAGGAAGAGAAAGCTGGCGATTATAAAGATTTCTCCAAAGGTGGTGATTATTCGAGACCAAGAGGAAACCTTACGCTTTTATCTTAAGCGATAAGGTCATCTACGAGATAATGATATATGCACATCGACGAGATAATTAAGCGAAATAATGATTATTCGATAATCCAATCAATCGTATAAATAATGAATAATAATCCCTGCCATAAATAATAACACTTCTATATAAAACATAACTCGATGACGATCGAGTCGAAATATTTTTGATAAGTGTTAGACCAAGTCCAGTATAAACCGGGTCGAACTTCGGGGAAATATCACTTCGGTATTTTTGTCATTCGGGAGGAGAGTATGCGGGGAAATGGATTCGGGGGAATGTCCGGGAACCGGCCGGCACAGGCCTAGTAAGGTCCAGTATACTAGCTGTATGCTAGAGCTGGGAAATTCGAAATCGCGGATTTCCAAAACAGGGTCGGTTGCTCGTAAAGACATTAAAGGCATTGATTTCTCGAGCGAAAAATTCGCGATTTGCGATCTTACGGTATATGAGTGCGTCGCGTCGCGTCGTTTACAATACAAGGTGGCGTTGCAAAATAAAGAAACTGCGCTGTCGAGTCCGCATTTTTCACGTTCCTACGTACGATATTATAATATTTCTTAATAATTTGGAATTTATTTGTGCAAGGATTTTCAAGTACAAAATAATTTTTGAGATTGTTTGGCTCTGCCCGCACTTTATTATTAGTGCGGGCAGAGCCAAAGAATCTCAAAAATTATATTTGTATGTAAAAATAGTGGAAAATAAAGCCGTAATTTGTATTAACTAAAAATTATAATATTTCTTATATGTAAGTACTTGAAAACTACTCGACTATTGATTGTTACGTTTCATAAATTCAATAGGTACGTAGTGAAGTGAATGAGGTGAAGGACAACAAACTAGATGCAAAAGCCAGAAAAATTCTGTTTATACAATTTATGGAGTTATACTAACATACTACGAAACGGAAAAACGAAAAAAGAAAAAGTAACAGAAACACAGTGAGTTACCACGTGCCTCAGAATCCGCGTCTCTTTGTTTTTTGTTCTTCTCTCTCTCTCTTTCTCTCTCACTCTCTCTCTCTCTCATTGATCGTTACATAACAGAAATTCATTTTCTTGTCTTCAAAACATCTGAAGCTTTTTCTTTCAACCAAGATCTAGAGCTCAAGAAATCTATAAATTTGTGTTTTTTTTTTTTGCGTCAAGCTATGGAAATCAAGAGATCCGCTCACTTGATTCATCCAGATCTGGAACCTGACATTTGCTTCCTTCTTGTACGTCAGCAAGATCAAAAATGCGAAATTACGCCCGCAAATAATGATACCAGCCAAAATAATGGTAGGAAATTTAGTTACATCCATCAAAAAGTATGATAGCGGTCTTCACGGTTGTAGATTACATGCAATGAGTACCTTATTACCATTATTGGTGCATCAAGTGAGAAACTTTTTCAAAGACTGAACAGATATTTGAAAAATGCTATGCAAAAATAACATTTTATACGTGACAAGCTGCTCTCCCCGTCTAGCAGACGGTTTATCTATTCTTATTTTTTTGATGATTTTTCTCTTCTTTTAGGAAAGGTATAACATTCTGGCTTTTTTCCTTTTCAACTTTTTCAAATAGTTCAAAAGTTTTTCTGTTCTTTGAATTTTCTCTGTTTAAATCTCTTCACTCTTCCTCGATGTCATTTATAATTTTTGTAGCTTTTCTCTTGACACATCCTTGTTTGATGGCACAAAAACTCAGTCCATCGACTACCTCTCCTTTACTCTCCAAACTACTCATCTTCAAATGGTACTCTGTGTATTTTTCGGTGTACATATACCTCGCCTTGAGAAGCTCTCTCCATCACTCCTATTTTTTCTCTTTTCTCTATTGAATCGATCTTTCCCTCTAAATTAAAATCCTCTCAACTCTGTCATAGAAAGTGAATCGCCTATTTCAAACATTGAGTGTACTATTTTCTTTCTCAAATTTTATAATTGACGATCGCCGACACCCGACTTGCCCCTGCAACACTACTCACCAACAACAGATTTTTCTGCATAAAATCACATCCCGTCATCTGGTCATTATCCTACCCGATTTTAAGCAGTAAATACCCACTTACCCACTCGACTCCCCCTAATGACCGCAACACAGAAAGTGAAACATGTTCCTTCTTCAACGGTATTTCTAATTTACCAACTTACTGGACCTGATCTTAATTGAACACTGTCATACTCTCACGCATCCATTAAACATTACAGTAATCCAATCCTCAACCAACCGTTGGACTCGGCCAATTAATCTTTAATCATTGTTGACAATCCAACTGACTTCTCTTTACTTTGAAGTCGGTATAGGTAATATTTACGGGAACCCTATATCTTCCCGACAACATCAGTTGTAGTAGCACTTACTCATCAAGAACGAAATTCACATCATAAAATTGCATCCTGTCACAGACTATATATTTTCTATCAGATAATGAGTTGTAATTACCCGGCTCACATTTTCCTACCCATCCGACCACTGACCAGTATGCAATTTTCCAAAAACTGAATTCATCATTTTCTAAGTCGCATTTTCTATAATAGTTGTGGATCACCGCAGTTATGTGAGTTTTATATTATAATATTTAACAGAGTCGTTAAACCGGCTGCTAACGCTGTTCTACCTATGTTTGTTACAAAAATTATTCAACCTCCCGATCTCACTCATGACATAAATGATATCGACAGTAAAATGATACGCCCCACGACCGATAAGCTTAGACTACTCCTCCAAACTACTTCTTTTCCAAATTTTACACCTGCAGTTCTTAACGCCACAGACCATCACCCTAATTTCTATAGAGATCAATATTCGCCTAACTAACTCTCCTTATTATTCTCTATGACTTTTGTGCCCTCACTACCCGCATTGAAACATCCGTCGACCTTCTAATAATCTATGAAAACTTCGAATTTCTCCAACGGCACCAGATATGGCATTTAATCACTGAGAACAAATTTTGTTTCCTAAATTTTTTTTCCATACGTAGTTGTGTTTCTATCACAATCAACATTGTGAATAAAAAATCTAGCCCTTACACGTGCCTAGCCCGCGCCTGTAATTTCCAGAAGTTCGACAATGTCTTTTTTTTTTGTCCAACAACTCATTCTCAATTATTAACCTATCTATTCCCTGATCTTTGCCCCTCCTTAAGATGCTCTCTTCATCACGTCAATACTTGCTTACATGTTCTCTGATTGATACCACGCCATGAGAAACTTTCTTAACTCTCTGGATCTACAAAAATCAAACACTTCCACACTCACCCACGTATACTCCCACTCACACAGGACATCTCACTCACTGAAAAAGAGAACTACCTGCAGAAGATCACTTCCCGTTATTGATTATATTCATTTCTTACTTAATATTACGCAGTAACTACCACTTGATACTTGTGTCTACCCATCCGTCTTTCCTCTCTCCCATCTACTATTCAGTATACTCGTGCAACGCAAAATTGAAACTTTAATAATAAAACAGACAACTGTCTTCTGCTGGTCAATATATATATATCCGCTTTCAAAGTAAATCAAACCCTCGGCGCACAACGATGTAGGGCCAAGACCCAAGGTCAATTGTACGGACGGACGGACGACCTCTTTTCAGCGGGGAACCCGCTATCCATTTTGTTAATGGGATTAGATCCTCAGAGAACGTCCGTGTCTGCGTCCGGGGGTTTCTGTGAACTGCGTGACGTGACATGACGTCTGGCTCTTCATGACGTCATCAATGACCTTGACCTACTATTGGAAAAATTTCACCTTCCAGCCGGGATTGTTTATGACGCGTCTGCGTCCGTCCCGGAACATAAAGTGATTGTCTTACCGCAAAAGATTTTCCTCTCTCCCACAAAATTTCTGACCTCTGCTTCTGATTCGTAGAGACTGTTAGACACTATTTCATTATGCGTGGGAAAGCAGTCACTCGGAAAGCGAAAGGTCTCGGGTTCGGATCCCGACGAGGTGATCTAAAACCCATTCCCCACTTTGGGGCAATACCAACTACTAGAATTAATACGGTCCGAAACGTTACACGTTACGGCTAGACATATTGTAAGATACTCAAAAGAGTAACAAAATCAAAATTTTTACAAAGACCGCAGATATACAAAGGAAGACGCGAGATCTTTCAGTTAATAAACCATCATTGGGCAAAGATAGAAAGCCAATCCTTTCTATCTTTGCCCGATGATGGTTTATTAACCAAAAGATCTCGCGTCTTCCTTTGTATATCTGCGGTCTTTGTAACAATTTTGATTTCGTCACTCTTTTGAGTATCTTACAACAATACCAACTTCATTGATTCAGGCCAGCCTTTCAAAGACGTCTTACTTGATTCTAACACCTACTCCGTAATTAATACTGGCGAATGGACTTGAATAGGGTAGACACTCATCCTCAGCTTTAGATGTTACTGTGTGCAAACATGATATAGCATGGCTTTGCACTTGACAAGTCATTCCTGATCTATCAGGCAGCGACCATCTTCCAGCTCTCATTAAATTCCATCAAACCAGTCTTCCAAATTAAACTCCCCTTCAAGCGAATGACTCTCACAATATTTTCCAAGATATCAATCTCAAAAACATCGATTGGTCTAAGTAAATTCTCTTCGCTATCCACATCCAAAATAACGAACATCGAAACACAGGCCCGAGCGAACTTAATTTCATCTAATTGCCCAAAATGAACGCACTAGCCAAAAAAACTTTCAAAACAGCAAGAAAAGCTTCTTGGCACTCTTCTACACAATCTTTCAACAGATTAACACCTCTCTCTGAGATTTAAAGCAAAGCTAAATCAACCAGACACAGAATAACCAACCCTAATCTATGCACTCCCTCCAAAGAAAAAACGGGACACTTTCCTTTCAGCAGTTAACCCCGTGTATACGCCTTCTTTTGAAGAGGTCACTCCACAAGAAGCCATTCCATGTTCTTCTCAGTGGTTAGAACAACCATTCCTCTTGGACGAACTCATGACTACTCTTCACAGTAAGAAAAATACAGCACCACGCATCGACTGCAGTATTTCATACAATATTCTAGGACACCTATCAATATCTTTGTTAGTAGCTCTATGTGGAATCCTGAACGCCTTATGGTCGCAATCGCTAGTCCCAGATACTTGGAGACACTCCAGAATCATTGGGATCTCTAAAAAAAATTCTTCCAAACTCCGTCCTATTGCTCTGGCAATCTGTATCCGCAAATTAGTAGACAGCATGCTTAATAACTAAGAGACTTGTTCACTGGCTCAAATCAAATTCCATCCTTCCCTCTAACATGTATGGCTGTCGCCCAGGACGTGGTGCTATAGATGCTATCAGCTTCTTAACTACAGAAATCCATAAGGCCTTTGTGGACAAAGAATACCTTATTGCAGCGTTTTTAGATATCAAATCAGCTTACCCGAACGTTCACATCCCAACTCTGACAGACTTACTAGCCCAAATTTGTTTACCAGCTCATCTAGTTCAATACATCAAATTCTTGTTTATAAACCGTCGTATTTATCATTATTCTCACTCGGGGGTTTCATACCAAAACTCATTCCTCAGTCTTCCACGAGGATTCCCTCTATCTCCAATACTCTTCAATATCTACGCATTGTTTCTCATTCTGAGAGTTGACGGTGCCATGCAGATGACATTATTCTTTTCTTTGCTCATGAAAATCTTACAATTGTTGCCGATCGAACTCAAAGAGCAATTAATCAAATCTCAATTAAGGTGCAAGGGCTGCTAAATCTTCCCTTCTCTACATCTAAGCCAGCAACAATGGTATTCTCTCTTAAATCCTACAATTCAGCAAACGCAGTTCTTACTATGTACAATACTCCACTTCCAATTGTATACGCAATGGAATACCTAGCAGTGGCGTATTACCCTACACACACACCACGCACAGGCGTTGAGCGGCAAATTATGAGGGCCGGCAAAAATGGGACGGAAGAAAAAATTATACCTACACAAAAAATAATATTATAGTCTTGACGACGAAATATCCAAATAACTTCGTGAAAAAAAAAAACATTTGAGTTAGTTTTCATTGCTGTTATGTGGACAGCATTGTTGGAGCGCACTCAACAAAGTCAATCAGAGTCTCCAAGCGGTAAAAATTAATTTGAGAGACGTCATCAAACATTTCAGGTCGTTAATAAATTTTATAAGCGAATTAAGGACAATAGAAATGTTTCAAAATTTCATTAATGATGCAGCTCGATATAGAGAGGAAAACTATGAAGAAAATACCCGTTCCCGGACTCGGAGATCGACCCTTCGACTTGGCAAAAGTAGGGAAAATCAAGTTTTTCTCTCAGGAAAAGAGAAATTGAGAGTTGAAGTGTACTATCCGGTTCGACACCGACTAAAAAACGAATTAGAAAAAAGGTGTTCCAGATATGAACCAATTTGTGAAAGGTTCAATTTTCTCATCGGCATATGCGCGACGAGTCTTTTAGCGCGGAAGATCTTATACAAAAAGCAGAGAATTTTCAAAAATTCTATGCTGAGGATCTCGAAGAAACTTCCCCCGTGGAGTGCCTCCATTTTAGAAATTATATTGAGAGTTGTTGCGACGGAGATGAGAAAAAGGAATTATATCACAGTGCCTCTCATTTAATATCATTTGTCATTTCTCAGGAAGAATAAATTAGAGGTGATATTTTCTAATATTATATAAGCATCGCTTTGCAAGTCTTTTTATGCATGGCAGTTTCGAATTCCTCAGCGGAGCGTGCCTTTTCTCATTTAAAATATAAAAAATTTCTTGAGGTCAACAATGTCAGAAATTCGATTGGATGATCTCACAATGTGCGATTTGATGGAATCACTCAATTTCGAAGAGATCATCCACGAATTTGCGAACCTTGAATGTCGCCGCAAAAGGGAATTTTTCATTTTCCTTTAATTTCCTGATTTTTTTGTTTATTGTATCGATCGAAATAATGAATTCATTACAAATTACTACTTATCAGTCACTGCCACTCATTACAACTTAATTGACGAAAAATAATCGCGAGCAAAGCGTAGATAAAAAAAAAATTGAAGGACGGCATATTAGTCAGTGCGTGTAGACGGCAAGGAGCTTAATCCGCCACTGATACCTAGGCATTACTCTTGATCCTAAATTATTATGGAATCAACATAGGTATATCGAAACTCATCTCAAAAATTGGTCCCTACATCAACCTCCTGAAAATGCTAGCTCCCACCCAATGGGGCGGTGATCCAGTCATTTTATTCCTCTTTTACAACGCAATAATTCGTTCTAAGATTGACTACGGCTCTTCTCTTGACGGTTCCGTGAGCAAAATTCATTTAAATAAAATAGAATCTTTCCAAAACAAATGTACCTATTTGTCTGATAATAGGTGCTCTATAAATTCCACGCCCTTTCCAGCCCTCTGTGCTGAAACGGGTATTAGTCCTCTTCAATTTCATCAGAACTATCTCACTGATAGATTTCTAGTCCATAGTATACCTAACCTACAAAGACTCAAATCTTACAAACAACATTTCATACCTTCTCAACCGTTGGAGATTTATAGAATGGCGTCCGTCTACCGTTAATGTGCAAAAGAGCGGCCCTTATCATTCGTTTACAGAACTTCATACTTCCAATTCCGTCCTATTATCTTTTGGCCTTTTCCTTTCATCAGATCTTTGATCGCATTAAAATTCATCAACTTCCTAGATCTTCCAGCGCAGATCCTCAAGAACTTTTTTACTCATACACACAACTACACTTTCCTCTTCATACTCATATTTTTACTGATGGCTCTAAAAATTATCAAGGAGTGGGGATGGCCCTCTGGATCCCCTCAACCAAGAGTTATAGCGCTTTTTCCCTTCCGGTTTTCACATCCATTTTTCATGCTGATGAACAGATGACCATATTCCAAGCCCTTTATTATATAAAACAAAATTTTCAATCAGGACATTTCCTCATAATAAGTATCTGATTCTCTTTGGGCACTTCAATCTATCTGTAACTTTCCTTCTCGCGTAAGCTCTTCTTTAGCATTTGTCGATTATACATCTCATCAAGTCTACTTTCACCATTAGGATTGATTTTCTCTGGGTTCCAGGGCACGCAGGTATCATCAACAATGAAATTACAGACAAATTAGCCAAATCAGCCCCGTTCATCCCCGGTTTCATTAAAACTCCTTCCAATGTCGAAATTATTTTCTCTCATTCGATCCTCTACAAGAGATGACTGGACAATAAGCTATTCTAAATCTTTTAATAATCAAAATTCTCACTATTTACTCGTCCAACCTCTACTTCCAAAACATCCTCGGTATAAACTTTTCAACGATACTCCCCGCTCCCTCATAATCAAACTTAGCCGTTTACGGTTTGGACACATTTTGTCTCCCAGTTCATTTAAAACGAATAAATCTTTCCGATTCAGCAATGTGTTCCCTCCATCCCGACAATCCATCTGAAGGCAATATCAATCATTTCTTTTTCAAATGTTCATAGTTAGACAACAGTAGACAAAAATTATACACCTAAGTCATGAACCTACATTACCCTGCTCCTTTCAGATCTATCAACCTTCTATCTTTCAAAACCTTTTCCATCTTTCCACACCTCTTTCAATTCGTCTCAGAACTGCCTTTTTCTATCAATATCTAAATTCATCTTCACCACATTCTTCCTGCGAGGTAAGGCCCAGTAGCCATCCTCTTTCCAACCTGTTTTTTTTTTTTTTTTCTCCAATTTTACTCCTTATATGTATACTCTGTAAGGAGTATTAATCATTTTTTCTGCATACTGACGGAGCCAATTCTTGTAGCTAATCAAGACTAATGATTGATATGCTCAAGTAATTGACTCTGTCACTATTGTATTAATTATTTATTTTTTTGTTTCCGTTCTTTTTTGGTCTTTTTTTTTGTATTTCTTGTACTTAATTTTTTTTTTTTTTTTCTTTTGTTTTAAATAAAAATTCTATGGTTGGTTGATTGAAAACAAAAAAAAAAAAATTTGCTCGAGTTTTTCATTTATCAACAATCCTCCTTCTTCAACATAATATTGTGGTACAACTAAACAGCGGAGAATTATTTCCCTGCACACACATTGTTCTTTTAACATCATGGTTTTGTTCCCCAAGCTCTCTAACATGCGTGATTGATAGGCCATTGTATCTGGAGGATATTTTCTTATGTACCAACATTAAAGAAAAGATTATAATAAGTTATGGTTTTCTCTACTTGCAAAACAAAAATATTGAAGGAAAATAAAAAATTAATTTTTTTGCTTAGAGTTTTCCCTCTTCAATTGGTACCAGGATCGTGACCAACTTCTTGTCCCAAGCTCCACAACTAGACTATCTTGGTCGGCGTTTGCATAGCACATCAAAATTTTCATAGAGTTTCTCTACCTTCAATGGCGATCTCACGACAGAAGAGAATCTTGGTTGGGAAATTCATTCTCTCTCATCTTCACCAACAATATTTTTTATAAAGTACTCCCTCTTCAGCTTGTACCGCAGGTCTGAAAGTGAATTCCTGCAGTGGTCATGCACAGGGCACAAGACAATCTGGGTTCATGTATTCACATTCTCTCATTTAATCAAAAGAGGCTTGTCTCCCTTCAACCAGAACCGGAACTATAACTAGGTAAGTTCTTATTATTTTTTTGCAATTGCAAATTGTTTTAATCAAAATGTAGTTTTCAGGTAAATTCTTACAAAGTGATTATATAACGCGACAGGGCTGGTATGTAGACCGTTGTATACCGGTACTGTACCGGTTTATTAAACGTTATATACGGGTACAGTACCAATCAATGAAACGTTATCCGGTACTGTACTGTGCCGATTTGACAGGAGACAATGCTACTTTTCTATATGCTAGCTTGCCTTTCATTTATGATACGCGTGCATTTCTCTTCAGGACCAATCAACTTACAAATTATCGCTTCTGTGCATGCTAAGCGCATGTCTATTCTCTGTAGTGGTAACCGGTACTAATAAGTTGAGTTTTATCATTTGTGAGCGACGCGTCACTCTCCTCAAGCTGCCCTGATCAAGTCCAAATGATAGAAAAGGAATGCAGAAGAGGAAGTACAGACATTGACTACCCGGCAGAAGTACAAGAAAATTTTTCCTTTGATGTTGAATGTAGCAAATGTAGAGGCAAACTGTGGTATTTCTCAATTCACAAGATATTTTGAAGAAATGCGGAAAGTTTAAAAGCTCGTGAGGGCTGGTTCTGGCCTGAACATACAGAGATTGGAGAAGCAAGAGATCAGTAAGGCACCGCATGAGAAGTTGCCCGAGAAGCCACTTCTTGAGCCCCATAATAAAGGAGCAGTTGTTCCTTTTAAAGTTGCAGGGAAATTTCAAAATTATTCAAGATTCCGGCCAAAAGTGAAAGCTCGAGGTCACCAAAAACGTTCTCAGAGACGGCTGTGCTCTTTCAGGAGGGCCTTGTTAGGAAAGGGAACACAAGGTAACTGCGGCAGTACCAGTGCTGCTGCCTTCTGACTCGCACAACGCGTGCTTCCTTGAGGTAGAGGTGTGTCCAGACTCGACTGTTCAACGGTGTCAATGTTGCCTGAATAAAGACAAAATCCTTCTTAGGGTGGATGAGGCAGGTATCTTACGTTTTTGTAAAGTATGACAAAACCCTTGTTGGGTGCATGGAAAAAGTTGACCTCCTTGTGGTGTCTTCTGGGTTATGCTAATTGGCTCACAACATAACGTACAGTACCAGTAAATAACGTTTAATATGCCGTTACAGTAGTAGTATACCGTGTAACGTTTTATAAACGGGTACTGTACCGGTATACAACGCTATCCAACCCAGATATTTCACACACTTGTTTCTTAGTCAGTTCTCTGCAAAATTCTGTAATTATATAATGCGGCTATCTCGCGTTGTGTCATAGAGAGCGCTGTTGCGTGAAAACTGAGAAATACCCAGCCGCCCATGTCGCTAAGAAATACAAATGATATATTTTTATATGACACAGACGATGAAAATGCACTGAAAACAGTGGTAAAAATACATTTTTTCACAGGTACTGAGATGAGAACCAACAACACCATTGTGCACTGTTTTGAGTAGCGTGGTAAAAACCTAAATAACGAGGTGGAAATACTCTTATTGTGGATATGTGCGTTGTGTACTATCAATTTGCGTGAGCGCTCAACTTTGGTGCAATACTTGTACATAAGTGCATGGTCTTTGAATAGTTACATAAAACTTTATTACTCGAAGTAAAAATGCTTCTGCCGGTCAAGATGAAAGCGTAGAAGAGACAACATGATGTGCAATTCAACATGCTACCACGGCAAAAGCTACAAAAATCATACCACTGACAAATAAAACTCCTTTCATTATTACCTTGTATTTTTCCACGCCGCTTCCCGTACAAAATCCCATTTTTTTTTTTCCAAAAATTTTCTACCGGAAAACTTTTTTCTTGAGAATACCCAAGCCACCCAAAAAAAAAAAATAGAATAAAATAAATAAAGCTACCGACTTTTTCTTCACTATATCCTTAGGTTTTTATATTTAAGGCCCATTTCTGGTTTAATTGACTATGCACTTTTTCTTTTTCTTTGCTTCGTATTTTGTTTATTTCATTTCCGGGTATGTTTCCATCCATTGCTCTTGAACAATGGCAAATGACTTCGTTTTTCAATGCAATTTTATTTTTGCAAATTGTCAAGCATTATTATATTTTATTCACTCATGCGCCCCCACCGTCATCTAAGAAAGAAACACGTTGTAAGAAACACACTATGAAGATTCCATATAGCAAACCACATAGGGGCTAGTAGTAATCAACTACTTACTTTTAAACTCACCACACAGAAACTATTAATCCGATTTAAAAATTTAAAAGAAATAGCCTACAAATAAATTCACGTTCACCCCTTCAATATTTAAATCTCAGTTTCATGGAAATTGACCCAATAGTTACACAGAACATTTGTGCACAAAATAAGAGTACATTTGTACGTATATATATAAATTTAAACAAATAGCCTATTAGATTCTTGTAATCTAGACCCTCTGAAACGGCGAGAAAACATGCCCCACACCATAAATTCCACCGCGCGCAAAAATACAATACCTCCTGAAGGCGGTAAAAAAGAAAAAAACAAAAACAAAAACAAATAATTTTACTCCGAAAATAGTTCTAAATGGACAGCAACCTAAAAATTTTTAACCACGTACAGTAATCTCAAACTAACGTTTCTCTGCCGTCGGTTGAATAGTAATTAAATTCTGGCCTTGCATTCACCGCTTCGTACTCTTCGGCAATTGGCAATCCCAGTATACTTCGCCATTCCAATTTTTTGATCGGACATACACGTACCCGTCTCTAGATGCAGCTTTCCACCTATTAGTTTGCCTTTGCCTTCCACGTTTGGTTAAATATTTCCACTGCGAAGTGACTGGCTGGTGCTGTTCACTTTCCAGGGCCTCGGTGGGAACATTGCCACGGAAAATGGGAAACACTTGTTACTAAGCACGGAGGACGACCTACGCGTGGCGGTGGCTACGGCCAGATCATTCAAACTTGAAATTGTAAAAGTTAAGTACTACTATACACTGCACTCATTTCTAAACTGCCTCTCGTTTCATTTTCGAGCGTTCACCTTAGTCGGACATCAGACACATCTTATATTCAAGAATAAATAGTGTTCAGAAATTACAACACTCCGGTGTTTTACTTCCGGGTAAACTTCCATACTGGGGAACGGTTTCGGGACCATTCTTTTTCCGTGCCCGTTCAACTCGCCACGGACGATTTGCCGCGGCTGGAGACTCCGATATTCGCCGCGAAACCAACTCACCGCGTGTTTAATTAGCCGCAACGAGTAAAGAAATTTTGACGGCAAAGTTCACAAATTGTACGTATCAATAAAAAATTTTTACAAATTACGCAGCAATACCGCGTAAGTAGGATATCATTTCGCAATTTTTGAAATCTAAGACGACGGCGCGAATCCGATTGTCTGAGGCGACGTATTTTTGTTTATATGCGGGGGAGGTCGCTCCTTGCGTGTACTCCAGGTCTCTGGTCTTTCGAGATTTCTTCAACGTGTTGATAAACATCCATATCGACGGATAGGCGCGATTGAATTCCCCGTATATCTTACGGTGGCTTGCTTCAGCACAATTATTGGTCCGTGGGTCACCATCGATCGTCTTTTGAAAGACGTTCTACCACTCTCGTTTAAAACGCGGCTCTTTTCTGGATCTTCGTATCCGTCCTACGTATTGATCTTGTATTGATCTTCCACGTAATCAAGGAGTCCCTCCTAACGTATGGGTTGAGGTCTTTTTCCCGCGCCGCGTATTGCAACGGTGGCGAGTTGTATGGGCACCTCTTTTTCGTGGAGAAGAATATTTGCGGATTTTTGTGGAGAAAAAATTGTGGGGAAAAATACTTTGGGTAAAATCAATTCGGGTAAATGTCCAGGAATCCCCGGGCTTTTCGTATTTCGCGTGCAGGGAGGTTTCTCATTTCTGTAGATTTGTATGATAAGTGAGCGAAAAAGCGTTCATTAAAATAACACAGGTATACAGTATACTATTGATAGCACCTATTTCTATCACGAAATGAAGAACTACGGATACAATTTAAACAAGACGTCACCTTTGTTCATGTAAGTAGACGGATAATAAAAACATTAATTTGAGATCACTCAATATTTTCGCGGTGTTGTACACCATCGGGACTGCCGTGCAAAAAAAGATTGAAGAACGCGCAGAATAGCAATTTGAAGAAACAGGCGCTCTTCTCCCGGAGGGGAGATATTTTTTTCCACCCTGCACGTTCGTCATTCTTTTTCAGCACGCCAGGGATGGCGTTTGACGGCAGATCTTTCTTCCTTTCTTTAATTCTATCTGAAATTCGTAAGACCTCATTTCTCAGAGTAACTGGAGCCTTGATTTTTTTATTATCAGGTATTTTTTTTTTTTTTTCCTCAAATTTTGAATTTTTATTTGAGCGTAAAATGACAATGGCTATTATTTAGAGCTTCACGGTGCAGTGTTGATTGTGTGAGTTGGAGTCGTGTTGGTTTTTTGGAGCAGTATAATAAGGTTAATCCTGAAATCGTATTTATTAATTTTTTTGCGGATTTCAAAAAGCTTTTATTCTTCATAATCTCCAAATTTCTCAATTAGATGATACACACTTCACTCAAGATAATGCAAATCAAAAAGCCAGTTTATGTGGCCCTGTTCATAGGATTGACTTGACAAATCAAATAAACTGGGATGAGTTCATTCCAGTCGATCTATTTGAAGCTAAAGTCTCACATTTGGACAGGACCAAACAGTTGGTTATAAAAATAGTACATTTTCTAATGAGTGGCAAAAGCAAGCAATATTGGAACGAGCAAAAAGCAAAGCGAGTGCGTATAGTGAGCGAGTTACAATTTTGTTTTTCGACACGAATTACAAACAGTACTTTTTATAATACATGAAGCGAAATTATACTCTCAAAAATAGAATCTGTTGTACTTAGTTTCAATGTTCAATTATTGTTTAAATGGCACCACTGACGCAATTTTCGCTACGGGTAAAACACTTTTGCCACGGGAAAAATATTTTTGCCTCGGTTCTGATAACAGCAAGTTTTGCTTCAAAAAACGAACAAAATATGCAGCACTTTTGCCGCATGTATTATAAAAAAACTCTATCGAAGAATTTGGTAATATTTTTGCTAGGGATCAATTTGACATCGGTCGTATACAAGGTCTTTTTTTTTCATAAAATAAGTATTTGCTTGTTTAATAAAAAATGTTGTTATAATTATACTGGTGAAAATCTGGAAAATCTTTGTAGGTACGTTTTATTTCTGTTGAATGACTTATAGCGTAGGTACTTAATATAGAAATTTCTTTCAAACAAAGAGGATTTTCCTTTCAGGGCCTTCTTTGTGGCCCGTAAGTTCAGAAATTCGTGATTGTATTTACTTTTAAGGTACTTGTACCAGTCACAAGCACATTAAATTCCTAGTCAGTCAGTTATTTCATTCCTTGTGGTAAAAAGTTTTCCACTTCCTTTCGGAATTGATACAGTGTTTGACGACGCTTTCTCCATCCTTGAAACACCCGTTTTTCAATCGATTTATATTTCATCATAATCATTTCTGTAAGTGTACCCACTGTATAGGTATTAGATTAATTACACAACTGAAAAGGCTTTTAAAATGTTCCGGAAACGAGAATGTGTGAATCTTGAAGTGTTTTTCACGCTGAATTCAACGCCGTTTTACATTTTCCAAACAAAGCTCGAGATTTCTCGTAATCGTCTCTTTGAATCGTCTTCTTTATTTGCGACAAATTGCCGCGGATCATTTCGGAGCGTATCGATGAGTCGAAGATACTGCGATGCTGCAATATTCATATACACGGGAACGTAAGTTGCGTTCCTTCCGCGGTAATTCGTTGCAATTAAAGAAGAAGATTACAAGAAATCTCGGCGTTGAATTCGTTGTAAAAAAACTCCAAGAATCACCGGAACACCAAAAAAAAAGAAAAATTTCAAGAGTTCAGTAGTGAATTATTTTCTTATACCTAATCCTTTTGAGCTGATTATATTGAGAATAGGAAGAACGCACTTGCAAATACCTATCATAATAATAAAAAAGATTTAATTTGAATATTACATGTAAAAATATAGATAGTGATGATAGGTAACGTTGCTCGTTGATCAATACAGTCTACATCGCATCGTTCGGCTATCGGCACTGTACTACCATACTGTAAAACTGATGTCATCGGCTATACAGATATTAGGTCTAGGCTATATTGTACAGTTTTTCTTTTCTTTCTTTCGTTTTTTTCTTTTTCTTTTTTTTTTTTTTTTTTTTTCATTCACGTGACAAAAACTGTTTTTCATTCTTTCTCATTTACACAAAGCGCCATCATCGGACCGGTTGCTAAACGTATATGTATGAATGTATTCATACGTATATTATACATATGCATCAGGTACACATCATTTGCATAATTAATTGAGGAAAGCCCATATCGTACAACATGCCCGCATTTGAATGTAACAACTTACCAACTATAGGTACCGGTACTACCTATTTGACTCTTGAGCGTCACCCCTATCTTAATTTAATTAATGCCTTTATTAATATTGTCCGATAAAGCGCGCGCAATTCTGAATAGTTTGACAACACCTGTCATTTTTACTGTATTACACTTCATTCGCGGTTAGTATCTTCTTTTAGATACCTACTTAATTTGTAAACATCAGCCAATGTTTTAAAAAGTGATCAACCTGGTATTTTACCTACGATTCTAAGATAACAAACGATAAACGAGTCGTAATGGAAGAAGAATAGTATAAGAATTGAAAATTTAAACTATAGCGACATACACATAATACCTACCTATAGATATAATATAATGATGCAGTATACATCAGTAATATTACAATATCTCTACGTCAACTACGATTGAAAAATATGTAAAATACTCGTTTACGCTCAGTATCTACGTACATTTTTTCCGGTGTACAATGCATTAAAAAAATTCGGTTCAGATACCTGCTTATAACGTAACATACACGTTCACATATTTTGCTGGAGTGCAGTGTTGATGTTGATATAAACATTCAAGTAGGCTACATATTATAATTACTCATTAGGAATATATTGCAAAGCGATTTCCAAGCATAGGCCTAGGTATTAGGATAAGAAGTAACGAAAGTAATGGACCCTATATTATACGATGACGTAAACTTACTCAATACCATACCGGTAATCTCAACAAAATATCTATAGGTAAATTCAATCCTAATTCCTGCGAGACAATGCGAGCGAGGGAAATGCCAACGGTCATTTGTTAGTCTGTTATAAAATATGAGTATACCTATATGTCATACTAAGTACAGCAGGTAGGCTAATTTATAGGTATAGATAGACTAACCATCTTCCACAAACAAGTCAGATTTTCCCTAAAAATATACGTATGTATACCTATTCATTAAAAAATAGTATGTTGAACGCCAACGAGCGAAAGCCACGTTTTCGGCATTCGAAGTGTGAGATGGTCTGTTTTTACTTTTTTTGTGCGGCTGCTGGAAAAGACCGCTTTGTTGTTTGTACAAGGCACCATTTCATCAGTCATTTGCTGATCATACGGGGCGCTTTATTTTTGTACGGATTTTGAGTGAAGAAAAGTTTATGGATGATGAAGGTGTTGACTGTGCGTGGGACTGTGCGTGGCCGCAGTGCGTACTCTAACCAAAACTGCGTGATTCAGCTAATATAACAGTATACAGGGTCATTTTGCCTCACCCGGTATATAGCTCGTGGAGCTGTGTTACCTACCTGTTGAATAAAAAAGTCGATAAGAAAAGGCCAAAAAAGAAAATGCATGTCTGACAAATTCATGATCTAAGTGTTCTAATCTAATGATATGGAAAATGGTTCCTTTCACTGAATCATATGAAATCAACATGGAAGACTACAACCTACTGCAATCGTTGCTAAAATCTCAATCTGAAGGTTACAAACATCTTGAAGCTAAAGTCCATAATATATAGCTAGTTTCAAATGATTCACGAAGCGTCGCGTCGGATCATAATATGCCGTAAATAGAGTAGGCAATGAACGAGTGCACTTCTTCCTAATGAAAGTTATCAGGTATTTTTGATGGACTATTGTTGCCTTTGCGACAAGGTGTTGTGGCTATTGAGTGCATTCTGTGCGGGTCACATAGACGAATTTGGTAATTTATGTACACACGAGCGATATAATCGATCAGTTTGAGAAATGCCATAATGAAAAAGCGTAGTACTTAGTTTTGTTAGTTACCTCACCGCAGAACTGATTTTGACGCGACAGCTTTACAAAGACAAGCGCTTTCTTCTTGTAAATTGCTGAAGATAAACTGCGTTATTGTGCGAGTGTAAAGAAACAGTATACAATCGACTCGTTTCTTTTTGGATTTCTAAAAAGGTTGATACCTATGTGTGTCTCAAGTAATTGGGAAACATAAATTTAGTCACATGCCTTCTGAAATAGCCGAGTTAGTTGGCTTCAGAATCAGAAGAGACAGTCAAAAGGCAATGAAATACGCCCCATCGAGTATATTGCTCTCAATAATGACCTCGATCTCGACAACCCTTCAATGATTATGCGCAAAAGCCTTCGCCTTCTCTTGGCACCGTCGTCCCAGAGCAACGAGCAGGTTACTCCTGATGACTCTAGACGCACTCGTTGGATCCACCTGCTTCTCTTGCGGGTGACCACTGCTATAAACTCGAGTGGATTCTTGTAGGTTCCAAACTACTGTACCATACTACCTAGGTTCCAAGCCGTTGTTATGCAGTACACAGGTTTCGTTATTTTAGCCGATACGCGCGCCGCGCCCTATACGTTATAGGAGTATAGGTACCCAAACCTATAATTATTATACCTATTATAATGCCTATAAAACCTGTTTGCCAAAATAAAACCTGCCGAACTTTTGTACTTTCGTGCTTTTGCTCTTAACAAATTGGTCCTTCAGGCCAGATATTTGTCGAACCAAATTAGCATCTGATGGTATTTAAACTGTTAATCTATATATTAAAAAAAATTGTAAAATCTTTTCCGAGTTCGTTTGGGCGTTCTATTCAACCGATTTGCTTCTTTTTGTTTTTTTTTTTTTTTAATGAAAGGTATTGATGCCTAGATGACGCAAGGACCATTCAATTTCATCAATTTTTTGTATTTCTCAAGTCATATTCAAAAATGCTGTTTTGCGTGTCTTTTGTAAGTGTCTGCATACACTCTTTTCCTCATAAGTCGAGTAGGGAATTGGTTGTAGTCTAAGAACACTCAGTGGATCAAGACCTTTCCATTGAGCTCTTACACTTTTGAATTGGATGCAATACAGCGGAGCTAGGCGCGGACATCCAACTTCAGTTTTAATTACAATCATCACTCCCTGCATTCCTATTGGTTCTTGCCCTTTCAACCAATCACAAACGCACAAACATATAAATTTAAGTATGAACAGAGAACAGCATGTTGGAATAATAGGCCTATCGCTATCCATATTTTAAAAAATGATGAAATGTTTTCAATGTAGCTCAATGCGAAAAGTCGTCGGGGCTTGGGAACCGTACCCCCTTCAAAAGATATTTTGCAACTTTATCAAACGATCATAAACCATCAATTAGTACCAAGGCCAGACAGGTTTGGTTAAGTTAGGAGTGGTTTTTGATTATTTCTCATAAATTTCACTAAAAATAACTAATCCTATACTTGAATATTAGTCTTTGTGAGAAACAAAACCCGATATCCTCTAATATGATTAAACACAGCTCACATTTTATTATTGCTGCGGAGCAGCCCTGGTCTTCTAGTTTATTTTATTTTAATTTGTTTATTCGCTAATATTTTTTCCCTCGTTGATTTTATTTGCCGATATTTTATCCTACCAAGTTCATTCGCCAAGAATTTATCCTGCCGGTATTATATGCCAAAACTATCTTTTTTTCCTTGTTTTCTACATTTTTTTTTTTCTTCATTTTTGCCAAGTTTTACCATACCTAAATGAGTCCAATCAAGTCCTCGTTTTCTTCTATCCAAGTTCTTAATCGTCGTGAGTTTCTCGTGTGATTTTAAGTTCCACATGTCTACTCAAGACTCTTGTGAAAGGATGCGTCGGCTATTGAAACGTGATTACATTACAATCGCGATTTGAACGAAATGAATAACCTTCTGAAAGCGCCTTTGTCTGTAGACGATGTAGAACAGCTGTTCTTTTTTCATACCTCCGTCATCAAAACCATAAATAAGCTCGATACGATGTTTATGGAATATAGGTATAGTTAGAGTTGCTCGACAATGATAAAAAATTTGAAGAAGAGCTATTTACCAAACGCGATTCCTATACCTGCTACAATGCAACAAATTGACTAGTACGTGCAATAGGATTTGTAAAATTTTTCTACCGCACCGTTAGTAATCAAAACGTTAGTACCGGATGGCTGCTCATCCGCTAAACTAGGTACCTATAAAATAAATGTTCCGACCTTCGATGGTGATTTACGCAAGTTTTTAGATTTCAAAGCCTTATTTGAAAACCTTGTACATATTCCGCGTAGTGATAATGTGTGTATCCCTTTACTGTCCACACCGACATAACCCTACTCTATATTTGTCACTCAAAAGAGTGATCTCCCATAGCACCGACGTCGTCGAGATAGAGGTTTCTTCTTACTCTACTTAAGGGGGGGGGGGGGGGTAAATTTGGAGAAAAATCGAAAAATAAAAGAAGAAAACAGACTCTACCATAGTGTCTCACAAAAGCCGACACACATCGTTCCTGATTCACAACTATTGGACTTTGATGGACTTTGAATGACCGAAAGGATACTGTAACTCTTTGTAGGGAGATAGACTAAGTTCTCATCTACTCACCCACGGTAATCCCAGTGGGGAGAGAAGAACTAGCTATCGAACGTGGATGGTCAGTCCATCAAAAGAAATAAGAAAAACGACCAACTAAAAACAAAAGATTTAGAAGAACAAAAAGCAAAAGAAAAACTATTGTAAGACAAGATGGGAATCCTACATTCTCATGTGAGAATGGCTCGATGTTTGACAAGGTATGAAATGACTCCGTCTCCCCAAGTAGATCCGCAACATAGTTCGAGATTCAGAAAACACTCCCACATACAAAATTCGCAGAGAAAAAGAGGGAATTTCAAGGGAACGAACAGCTGAGCACACCCTGACGCTCTAGATAATTAAAATGGGGACGTATCAATAATGACGAAGTCAAATTACAACACATGAAAATTTATTACATCGCAAGACTAGAAAAGTGTTGTGCGTTACCGTAATAGATAAATGATACTTCAATTAATTATCCGCCTATCGGCATAATATCAGGATGTCAAGCGCTTCTTCCGTCCAACGACTGTCATGAATAAAACGGCGACAAAAACATGGACTTCTCGGTTTAGAGTCTCCGCTACGCGCAATAAGAAGCGACTCCCAGCAGCGACTAGTTTATCCTTTACTTTTTATACTGTGAACTGGTAACTCGACTCACGCCCTCATCGGTATCCAGAGGCAGTACTCAGGTACGAACTTCACCTTACAAGAAAGCACCAGACGAGTTGGTATGGATTTCAAAGGGATGATTACACCCAGAAATATTGACATACTAAAATCACGAACATGGCCCACTCATCTAACACACAACCCGCGAGAATAGCATGGAGCAGGCCCGACGATAGGTCAGGTTAGGTTTGACCGAAAACTCAAATTAGCTTACCCTCTCCATCTTAAGATATCAGGATGGACGAATAGGAAAGCAGTACCTAAATTGATGACCAAATATGGTCATGAAATTAAGTAGGAAAGAATAAGGACAGGAATAAACGAGGATAATCATTTAATACAAAGTATTTAATGATAGGAAAAAGCATGAACGAAATAAGAAGGAAAGAAATATAGGAAAGAGAGAGAGAGAGAGAGAGAGCAGCCATACTTATCGGTACTAGTTTACACACACAAATATGCACGCCGGATACTTTACAATAACATTATTCCATTCGCGCAAAAAATGCATTATTTGAATTTATCCTTAGTCGGTAGCGTTAGCTCTACTCTAACAAGTATTTCCCCACCCCCCCTACCGAAGAGGGGTATAAAGAAACCTAGAATCGCCTATTACTGAAATACAACAATGAACGGTTGCGATAATTCACACGCACTTTAACGACCTGCTTTTCACCAAAAAAATAAAATCCGAATTCGGTCTTCGTAGTCTGCTCGACCAAATTGACTCGCGGCGTTCCGCGGCGGATTGCACGCGTGCGGCAAAACAACCGATAGCTGGTCAACGATTTTATTACACCTCCTTTATACAAGATTAGACAGTAAAACGCGATCTGATTTTGATAACATGATCAGCGATCAATCGTGCTATTATAATTTTACACAATTATTTAAATTTTGTGAAAGTCGCGTTAATAATGTCGAAGCTTGTACATTAGAAGACAATAATATTGTTTCTTTAAAATCATCCGCTTCTGTTCCAAAATTTCAAACGCAGCAGAAATCTTATTCCAATTTGGAAAAAGTCTTTCAAAATTGTGCAAAATTTGTAGGCACAAACACCATTCCTTTCTGCCCATGCCTCATCCTCAGAAAGCTCCGCCGTCTGCTCCACCTTTTCTTCAAAAATTCGAAACTGCGCTATAGTTTTCGTCGGAAGTATCAGTTTTGCATTCTACCCTTCCCTCTAGGTCTTTTGTTATTTTACCGTCGGCCAGCGTGCGTTTTGCGTGCGGCAGTGTTACCGGTCTCGCGCGTATTTTGTTGGATAATTGTTCGCAACCGACTCTAATTGCGGATGATTTTCTAAGCCAGCGTCGCGTCGCCTTTCCACCCTCAAAAATGTTGACGGAGCCTCCATTCGCGATGTAGGCTTTTTGTAGATATCGCGACCCCACGCAAACTTGTTCAATAAAATTGTTTTTTCGCATAAATTCGTTCAAAATCGATGAACAAGCCGACGTGATTCCAGCCTCAGCTACTCCCTAATTATTCCCTAAATTCACTGTCATGGGACAAAGCCTAAGTATAATTTAGTCCAAAATTTTGGTCTCGCGCCGATCCAGCCTTTTACAACTACAATTATCCAAATGTTTCTCAGATCGATATTCTAATCGGCGCGCAATATGTCGAAAAATGTCTCATAAATAAAACCATGACTATCAAAGAGTTGCCGAGATATTTCATCTCGCATCACGCAGTTTCGCGTCCCATGAGCTCAGCAACAAAACTGAGAGCGGTATTCAGTGGCGTAGATACGATTTTCTCAAAATAAAGGGGGGGGGATATTTCCTAAAATTTTTCCCAATTCACGGAAAAAATAGACAGAATTACTGTATTTAATGGAAAAAAGATACTAAAAAAATTGAAATGGGGGGTTTCTCCCCCCAAATCCCCCCTCCTTTATCTACGCCACTGGCGGTATTCAACGCCTCGTCCAAAACTTCTTCCGGATACTCGCTTGACAACCTTTTGGGCTTCAAAGTCGACTGGATTTGTTCAACCACTCAGTACGTTATTGGGACTATCAAGTGCCATGAAATGATAGCTGCTCTAATTTATTCATCAGTCGGATAGTACAATACTGGTAAATAATAAAGGAAATAGCATCATTTCTCGAGTTCACTGGATTCAAGATTTCAAGGGAATACCTATGGCAAAAATATGCAGTCATATCTGATGATTAGACGCATACACGGCTCAATAATCAATTGCATTGCAAGAGATAATGAATAGGTAGATATGCATTTTAAATCCTTGATTGATTTTGCAATCAAATATCGACGACTTGAGAGGTATTGATATAGTACTTTGAGAAACAAGCAGGCTGCAGGAGATTTGTGCCCTGTTTGTTTGTAAAAAGTTGACTTGAAATAAATTCAAACTGTCGATCAGGCAAACCGTACTTATCTTTTTGACAATTAGGACAGAATAATTATTTCTCTCGTGATTGTTACCTAATATTAAATGAATTAATAATTTACCAATGTCAATTAAACTTTGTACAACAGGGATGTCCTCATGATTTTCAATCACAGAACAACAGATCAATAACTTGCTTCTATGAATAAATGGATTTCAGCTTGTTTTACACAACTATCTGGGCAGGGCTGGAAGAACACTTTTTTTTTTTCGTTTGTTCCCATCATATGTTCCGTTCCCAGAATTTTATTTGGTTCCTGTTTTTGGGAACCGTTTTCAACTTGGCGTGGGAACCGTTCTCGTTCCCGGTTACGTTCTCATGCTTAAAATACCGTTCCGTTCCCGTTCCGTTCCCCGGTGAAAGTAACGTTCTCGTTTGGTTCCCAGTGCGTTCCCGTTCCTGCTAAAAGCCAGAAAATCCGTAGAATATAATCCGCACGCGCCAGATTTTCATTTCAAAATTCAAATTTCGACAATATCGACTGGGGCATGAGTATTTATTTTATTCCATCATACGCACACTTGGAAAGCCAGAAAAAAGCTGTTCACGTTTCGTTCCGTTCCCGGCAACGGTTCCCGACAAAACTTCCAGTTCCAGAGAAAAAACAATAAAGGGTTAACCCAATAAACAAATAAAAAATGGCAAAAGGAACAAGAACAAAGAACAATAAAAATTTGTATTGTTCCCGGTCTGTTCTCGCTTTCACTTCCAAGGAGAAAACAGTTCCCATCTGTTTCTGTTCTCTGAGTGTTCTGGGAACGGTTCCTGGCAAAATTGAAAAATAAGGTTTCCGTTCCCGTTACGGTTCTTGAGCCTTGAAATACAGGTTTTGATGTGTTTCCGTTCCCAGTTACAATTCCGTTCTTCCAGCCCTATATCTGGCTTTAATTTTAAAAATTCTTGATTTTTTTGACAGGTACCGGTAGTACTCATCTTTCTCTTCAGAAAGTTTAATTTATTTCTTGCTAAAGGAAACAATCAAACAAAACCCTCAATAATGAACTTTAATAAATAATTCTCATTTTTGACGCGAGTTCTAATCACTGCCTTCTGCTAAGTAGGCCTAGAACAATGAATAACGAGAAACAAACACCTAATAACCATAATACCCAATAGGTACCTACTTTTCTTCTCAAAACTTTCTTCTCAATTTTTATAATACTGACTCACTTCTCTTCAATCATCCCACAGAGTGAACAGAGATCTTTGCTATACTTACTTACGACAAATACGGGCATCATCCAAATTTGTGAAATAATGTATGGTGCGCCTCTAACTTGTTGAATGCGCATCAAGGTCTGCAAATAGCTGCCTACACTACTTGAATCAATTCTATTTTGTCCTCGAGACTACAAACCAATAATTTGAGGAACACATAGACACGTAACAATGAAAATGCATTGTACAGCTGTTGAGTGTTGCAGATTCACCGCTTGGTTGACTACATTGGGCTAACCATAAGTTACAAATTTGGATTATGCTTGTGTCTCAAGCTCTCTTGGACGACCTCTGATTACTCTGTGGATCACTTCTATTGGAATAATATTGTCGAATTTACCTGCATTTGCCTTTGATTTTGCTTGTCAGTTAATAAATCATGAAGTCCACATCTAGACATAACAGCATCAGAACCATATTTTTCAACAACTATTTTACGTCGCTTCTCATAGCTAACACTTTCATATTCACATTCCGTCAAACAGTAGATCTCAAATTGGAAGCCAAATGGAAACACAAAATATGCCATATACTGAGCTGAATAAAATCATCATAGCTTGATATCAACTCCATGATATGGGTGTGATTTATTGGCACGGCAGAAAATTCTGAATTTAAGGCAAAATATGTTCTTTCCCAGGAGTAATAGAATGTAACACGCATAGAAAAACGTAAAACGGCAAAAAAATGTATTGTACTGCTTTTAAAAATATGTGAACAATAGAAAAACATATTGCACGCGGGCAAAAACGCGGAACAGCAATATAAAAATAAAACGGCAAAATATTATTGTTGTCCCTGTATGAATAGAAAAATTGAAACAACATAATTACATCAAAATGAATAAAGTAACTATGTATATACAATACACATTACTATTATGTCTTGTACTATCAAACAAGGAGCGCTTGCTTTTCCTTGGCTGGGCGTCCTCGCTTGCGCTTACGTCCCAGTGGTACCTACTGTTCTAGCTTCAGCAGGCAGCTTAAGAATTTTCAACCTGATAGTAATGCCTATACAATATGCTTACAAGAAGACTGCCCTAGGAAAACGAGACAAGAGCAAGAAGGACGACCCAAATGCTGGTCCTATGACTACAGAATTCCGAAAGATTAGTCCATTTTCCATCATTGGTCTGGAATTGTGTACGGTAACAACGTCCGTGGTAAGAAGTATTCCAAATGACAAAGAAGGGACAAAATATTTTTGTTTGCACAAATCATGGGGCTCCTGAAGAATTTTACCGTTTTCACAGGCCCACTGAAGTTCCTTTGTCCGCCTACTTAATGGTACGGCCGGAACTGTCAAGAATGTAAGGCAGTTCATTGAAGTCATTATCTCTTTGATCCTCCTTATACAATAACTTTTTTCGCCGTGACGAAATGCTGTTCAGCACGCCAAAAATGCTGTTAACTTTTGCAGCGAATCATCACTGATAATTGCAGCCAAATCGCTCTATTCAGAAGTTAATTTTCTGAATTTTTTGCTGTGTATTAATGTTTTTTTTTGCAGTCTTCTTAATTATTCCCCGATAATAATATATGACTTTGTTCTCCGATGCAATTTTATTTTTGCAAATTGTCAAGCATTATTATATTTTATTCACTCATGCGCCCCCACCGTCATCTAAGAAAGAAACACGTTGTAAGAAACACACTATGAAGATTCCATATAGCAAACCACATAGGGGCTAGTAGTAATCAACTACTTACTTTTAAACTCACCACACAGAAACTATTAATCCGATTTAAAAATTTAAAAGAAATAGCCTACAAATAAATTCACGTTCACCCCTTCAATATTTAAATCTCAGTTTCATGGAAATTGACCCAATAGTTACACAGAACATTTGTGCACAAAATAAGAGTACATTTGTACGTATATATATAAATTTAAACAAATAGCCTATTAGATTCTTGTAATCTAGACCCTCTGAAACGGCGAGAAAACATGCCCCACACCAAAAAATCCACCGCGCCACCGCGCGCGCAAGAATACAATACCTCCTGAAGTGAGAAATAGGTCGCAAACAGTGGTAGCCTATTTGGTAGAAGGTCAATTGGTTTCATAAACGTTTTTATAGGAATAAAAAAGGCACTTTTCATTGGGTATAGGTAGGTACTTGTTGAAATTGATTGGTTTGGCGTTACGTTTTTATTGATGTGGCAACTCAAAGTTATTATTGTAATACCACTACAGCTCGAGGACGACCACAACTTACATACATGCATTTTTGTACACAGGGGTGTAAGAGGGTGTAGACGTAATAGGTAACACAGAAAATATTCCTTATCATAATGTAATTTATTTCTAAATAGGTAGAGTATAACTTTGTTCTTACCGCAGGCTGTATTGAAAAAGATGTTGTGCCTTGATCAGCAACCAAAGGTAATGGTTGATTGCCGTAAGGAGAGTACCTTGATGGGTTTGCTCTGGAATTTTCCCAACTATCCATGAGGACAAATATACTGAATAGCACAACGCACTTACAATCACAGTTTTGTTTTGTGTACTTAGTCCAGATATCACAGGCTTGAATGCTAAATGGCTGGTAATTGATTATTTTGATGAGCTCTAATCATTTTTTTTTCTCTCTCTCTCTTAAGTATTGTTATTTATTTTCTTTCTTTCTCTCCAGTAGAACCGAGAAACAAACGCGAAACAACAATAAAAAAAAAAAATTATAAAAAAAGTAAATAAAAAAATTCACACCGCAAATACCAGGCACTATAATAATAATTATGTAAATTCAGCACATCAAAGTGTTATATAATACTGAACACATTCTGATGAAACTATCCTCGCACACACTACACGTATTGACATAGGATGCTGCGGCCGGCCGCATATTTTCAGTGGACGTGTTCATCACATCAAAAAAATTAAAAACGCGACACACAATAATGTCGTATAGCATTCAATCATACACTTTGTGTAAGTAGGTTGAAGAGGGAACAAATTCATTGAAATAGTAATAGAGAGCACATCGCGACGAATATTGCAGGTATACCCGAAATACAATTATTGAGAAGGGAAAAGGAAACGTCTTTGGGATTGTTGACGGGTGAATTAGCAATAGGACTCTTATTTATCAAATTAGGCAGTGAACTTTACATGCAAAATCACTCGCGATTAAATGGATAATAATTCCGAGGCGAGTCACACACTAAAGGTTATCTGTCATGACATGACACGACAGAGCAACGGCACGGCACACACATAAGAACTTCGATATAAATGACATAATTATGTTCATAAATTATGTGAGGAATGCGTTTTTTCATCCTCCTGAGCACTTGTAATATAGGTACACGCTACGAGATTCAGCGCGAGATTCAGCGCGACGTTGCTAATTATCACAAGACGTAAACCACCACCAACACGCCTTTATCAATCAATTTGGTAATTTGATAACTAATCAAAATGCGACCGAAAAAATAATTAGCCTGGCTACGGCAAAAATACGAAAGCTCGCGTTAGCTAAACAAGAAATCATTAAGGTAGATCGGCTATGGTATAAACCAACAAACGAATTCAAACACGCACTGCTCGCAAAAATAACTACCGGTACGAATAAATTGAATTGTCGAATAATAATACTCGTACATAATGTTTCGCACCCACACGTACGCTCGTTTTGTTACTTACTGCGTTATGTTGTGTTCGCATACTGCACGCTGCTGCTCCGTATCATCGTCACATACCCGTCCACGACGAGTATAACGAGACGAGACGAGCAGCGAGCAGGTAGAGAGGGTAGTGATAATACATGTCACAAACAAACACACAAACACACGCGCGTAAACGTTAATGTAGGACTAGTACATTTATGCACGTGAAAACTAGAAGATTGGTCCGCCGTAACCACCGCTGCCAAGCCACAAGACCTGTTACCTACACCACTCCTGCTCATTGCCAATGAATAGCGAGGGGCCGTCCGGGCGGTACAACGACGTACGCACTGCCTGCCTGCATACTACGGTTCTAATCGCGGATGAGATCTCTTCAAGGTAGTACCCAAGGTTATTATTACAACATACCTACCTTGTCTCGTTCTTCTTCTTCTTCACCTCACTCCAGCAGGACAGAAAAATTCTCTTATGGAGAAATATGTGTAAGAAAAATAATTTCAATCGAATATTTTGCAAGTATGAACAGTTGTTGAGAAATGAAACTTTGAACACGTAACGCGTACCTAGCAATATTAGAAATAGTCTGGAAAACAATAATTACAAAAGTTTCATTTCTTGATTAGATACAACAGTTGTTTTCTTCTCATCAAAAAACGTGATCCTTTGTTGTTTTTGGAGGACAGATAGTGCACATAACAAATTTTTCACCTCCCAGAAGAATAAGAACAAGACAACGTGCACACACATTATATTCTAATAATCTTGGATAGTATTTAATTTTAATTCAAGTAAATGTAATGCTGTCAAAATCCAAACAAGACCAAACGTTTAGTCCAAGTAAATCTCCATTAGCATCTGCAAAGAATACAACCTAGCTCAATTACAAAATTACGCTATTTACATACCACAAAAATGATGAATTGTTTAATTATTTCTTTCAAGCGGCAAAGTCAGTAGAAACAGCGAAGAAATACAAAGTCAAACTTCAAGGATTTCTGCAAATTCAACAAAAAAATATAAAAATCTTCTGGTGGAGCCAAATAGAAAAAGATCATGTTTCATGTCTGCTGTCCTTTCATGAGGTTTTCACTTGTTCGTTTTCATTGTCAACCTGGTTTGCTTTATAATTAGTTGAGTGGCTCACGTGTTAGGTCGGATGGTCAATTTTACCAGCATTTGGTGTACAGTTCTAATTAGAGTGTTTCAAGCCAATAGCTTTTGGGTATCTAGGTATCTCACTTGCTCCGCTCGTTTGCCCCTCCTTGGGTTGGCAGATGGCAGAAACCTATTTTTTAAAAATTCACAGTTTCTTTAACGGAGTTAAATGAGGGGATGCAGGGAACCTGTTTTATGAGTTTTGCTGTTGGAAAATCCTTTGTCTGTTCAATGAAAAAATGCGCTAGAAAAACAATGTGTATTTTTCAGTTTTGAAGTATATAATATACTAGCTTTATACTAATATCACTGGAATATTAATATGTTTAGCAATCTGTAATATTTTAATGGATGTACTACCTCCATCTGTTTGATACAATAGTGTTATTATGGCTATGTAACTGGAATATTGATATGCCTAGCTATTTGTATCATTGAATATTAATATGCCTAGCAATCTGTATTATCTTTAATATAAGCTAGAAGTCCTCTTTTATTATACTAGCTTCATAGGGAGCTCAAAAATTTTCCAAGTCCCATGGTCATAGGTGATTATGGCTGTATAACTGGAATATTGATATGCCTAGGGATTTGTATTATCTCTAGTATAAGCTAGGACCCCTCCTTGTAGTACAGTAGCTTTATACTAATATATAATTAAATAGGAGGGGACTTGAGAAAAATATGCCTAGCAATCGGTATTATCTTTAATATAAGCTAGAAGTCCTCCTCTATTAAACTAGCTTCATACTAGTATCACTGGAATCTTTGAGCTACAGATGATACAAGGGGGAGCTCAAAAATTTTACAAGTCCCAAGGTCATAATTAGGTAAGGAAAGTGCCTCCCGGACACCGGACGCCGGACGCTGAACAATCTTTCCAAAAAGACCCCTAATTAAACAGGTTCCCTGTTAAAAATGACCTTAAGGTGAGCTATAGATAATACAAGGGGGAGCTCAAAAATTTTTCAAGTCCCAAGGTCATAGGAGGGGGAGCTCAAAAAATTTCCAAGTCCCAAGGTCATAATTGGGTAAGGAAAGTGCCTCCCAGACGCCGGACACTTTTTTCAAAAAGACCCCCTGATAAAACGGGTTCCCTGTTAAAATTTCAAGCTAGTAGCTTTAGAAGAGCTCTCTCCCTCTGCTTGTTTGCTCTCTCATTTGCTCTACTATGTGTCTAGTTTAGAATTTTTTCAAACAATAGCTTTTGGGTGGTGCACTCACTCTGCTCTTTCGCCTTCCATCCTTGGACAAGTATAAGTCTAATTTGAAATATTCTAAGCTAAGACCTTTTAGGGGGCTCACTCGCTCCGCTCTTTTGCCCCCTCCTTGGTCTAATATAAGTCTACTTTGAAATAATATTTCAAGCAAGTCTACTTTGGAATATTCCTAGCTAATAACTTTTAGGGAGCAAATGAGCGGAAGCTTATAGCCTTTGGGCTCACTCAATTTACTCTTCCCCCCTCCTACTTTGTCTAGTATAAGTCTGCTTCAGGACTGGTAAAATCCTGGAAAGGAAATACAATACATAGGGTGCCTAAGCCTGCTAATGTAAACTGACTAGATCCGTTTATACACTATTCTGTATTCTTGATGATTAGCCTAAGCCCATAAGCCTAGTTGAAGATTAGTAAATTCCTAAGAGAGGGGTTGCTCTTAGTATAAAGCTAGTACATATAACGCCACCATAAAGCTAGTATATAAACCAGGCAAGGTGAACTTGCGGGACAAACTCGCAAATTTTTGAATCAGCCCCAGAGTAACGAGAATGAAGGGGGGGGGAAGGGGGGCTCTCGCGAAATTTGGTCAAACTCACAAAATTTCAAATTAAGGGTCGGGTTGGGTCAGGTTGGGTTAGGTCAGAGTGAAGACATGAAACATATTGACAAAAAATCAGACCCAAAGTTCACAGCAAATACCTAGTAGACCATCAATCAATTGCAAATAAGGATACCGTGGTAGCCAAGCGTGCACGGAGACTGTAGCTTAATATTGCGGTGACTTGATATCCACAGTACAAAAATATGTAGGTACTAACTGCCATCAAAAGTGATGAAAAAAAAAACCTGAAGCACTGCAAGTTCTTGAACAAACAATGGAAGACAGACCAAAATAGTACTCATCAAAGGTCTTCCACCCACAGACAAGGGCTACAACATAGCATGGAAAATCCTAGACAAACAATTTGACAAAAGAGAATGATAAAAACAAGATTTACTGTAAGAAATTGAGAAATTATCTCCAGCTGCTGATGTGTACTGTTGTTCAGCTTATTTATAATTGAAGAAGTCTTTTCAAATGTATACAATTCTACTTTAATAGTTGCTCTCTACTTACACCTTTCTTCACTCAATATGAGTTTCATTAATTATTTATAATGCCTATGAAGAGCTCAAAGCTTTTTTACAAACACTCAATTATACAAACCATTTTTTTATGGTCAATGTTCATAGAAAATTGGCACTATGTATTATAAACCATATAGTAAACTTTTTATTTTCAGTACAACGTTTCGGTAGCTTTGCTACCATCATTTTCTATTATTGTGATCATTTTAACCACAAAAAAAATCTCCTTCTTAATCATTTTTTTATGGTCCAAAAAGACTGGGCACAACCGCATCTTTTGAACTCAATGTTGGTGTTAATTCTGGTAGACTAGTACAAAATGCATTCACACTAGTTAGGTAGGATTTGGAGTTACTATAAGAACGACCTGTGCATGTAGTCAATGTACAACGTGAAGTCTTTGTTGAGATATGAGATTTTTCTCATCCTCCCAGTAATAACAAGCCCAACAGCCCATACAATCAACCAAAGAAGAAATAAAAAATTTCAAGTTTTTAACGGCTCTGCCGTCGTTTATTCGAGAAAATCAAAAAGATGACCGACGTTTCGGTGTAGACTTACACCATCTTCGGGGTCTATGCGAGTACTGAAAAGTATAAGAAGAAAAGTGCTAGATACTAAGTACGGTTATAGGAGAGCAAGGATGAACGTGAAGATGACGTGATTTTTTAATGATCGGTAGATACGTGCGACTAATACCATCAACGTCCGTTTTAAAATTTACAGTATTCCTTTTCATTATTTCTAAACATTCTCTCATCTTCCGTTTTTTCTCATTAAGCTCGAAACACAAAACAGAAGTATTATCGAAATTAAATAGGTGTCCGGTCTCAGAGGTGTGCTGACACAGGGCGGTTTTTTTACTTTGATTATTTACATCCCTTTCGTGTTGATTAAGTCTGTTCTCGAGCCATTGTATAGTCTCCCCCACGTAACTGCGGTTGCAATTACCGCAAGGAACACTGTACACAAGCCCCGAGAGTTTATCCTGAGGAACCTTATCTTTAACTTTGGAAAAATACTTTACGTTACACTGCCTCAAGAATGACTATTGTACTTACGAGGGAGTTTTCTATAGTCAAATAGAGGGAGTGGCGATAGGTAACCCTCTGTCGCCAATTGTCGCAGAAATTGTTTTAGATAAGCTTTTCAATACTATAATTAATACCTTCGATGTTAAATTTTTGACAAAATATGTTGATGACAGTCTACACCGAAAGCACATTTCGATAATGATTAGCGCACACTTGATGATTACAACCGAAATTTCGGGAGAGACACCCGAAAATATGATAGAGAGTGCCGTAACTGTGAAAAAACGGCGTGTTTCGATACTCTCTCTCGAAAAAAAGGGAACCAGTACCGAAAATATAATAGCGAGTACTATAAATTGCGAGACTCATTACAGTCGGTAATTAGTCTCGAACAAAGAGGGACTCCGTACACAACTTTACAGTACATGCTCTCACAATTTTGACAATCATCATCCTTTGAGCGAGAATAAACCCCGCATTATTCGAGAATGAGTACTGCGAGATCGTGCGGGAAAGAGTCTTGCTCAAAAAATAGCGTTTACCAAGCGTATGAGTAGTGCGTACTTTTTTTTTAATACACGTAACCAAAATATACGCAGTAGTTATCGTTATTTCGAGAGCGAATATTATTTTGTTCGGTAGAGAGTACCGAACGTCGTTCGAGAGAGACTACCGAACGTGCGCGCTAGTGGTAGTCGTTGTGTCGAGAGCGTGTCTCGTTAAATTGAGAGCGAGTATCTTTTTTTCGGGTAGGACACCCGAGCAGTTCGAGGAAAACTCAGCCGCGGCTCATGTGTTTCACAAAGTTGAAGTTTCATACGTAAGCATCTATACCGAAAATTTGTCCTGTCACATGTTAGGACCCCGTAGGGCAGTTAGTTAGGGCGCTGACAGGTAGGTAGGTAGGAATTAAGGAACCGCGAGTTCGAGCCCCGCTGAGGCCGGTTACGAAATAATTTTCGAACAGATTGGAAATGATTTTTTTTTCACTTTTCTTTCATATTTTTCATTCGTATCCCTTTTTCTTTTTTTTTGTGAATAATTAATTTTATCGGCAATTTTAATTCTCGTATCTGTTTTTTTTCGAAAATAATAATGATGGGTCGCGCGTCCCCACAACATAGGTAGAGAGTAACGAACGTACGGCACTGACTATCGTTTGCTCGGGTGTCACGCCCGAAAATTTAGTATTCCGTCTCGACTTATCGATACACGTTCATAAAATGTTCGGTTGTGAGTACCGAACATTTTAATAACGTCTCCTCTTCATTGCGCGATGAAGTCTCCTTTACGTTCGATGATGTCTGCTTTTTGTTCGTTAATGTCTATCGTAATTTCGTCCTGTCACCGATCGACTGCGTTTTTCGGCAGTCTTTCCCGTAATTACGATAGTCTCTCCCAAAATTTTCTTTCGGTGTACAATCAACGTTCAGTGAGTACAACTTGTGTAGCAAAGAACGTTGTGTAAGATCTCACAGTCTTCATGTGGACGTGTTTGTGTCAATTAATGGCCAATATAATGACTTGTCCATAGTGAATGACCGTTTGACCGTTATGACCAATTCAATATTCAGAAGAAGGGTCATAACTGTTATGACCGTTTCAAAAGATGCTGTTTCTGACCGTTACCAATGACCGTTATAAATTTTGAGGTTGTTCCAAACAATAACTGTTAATTGTTTCAAATTATTTGGACTAAAACCCTATCAAAGTAAATTTCAATTTTTAGATTTGTGCTCGTCCTACGAGTCACGAACCACTTGCAATTGCTTTCTCAGGTTCAGCCTCATGTTTGATATTTTGTTCAGTGTCACGTTTGTTCTCGATTGTTTTACCGTAACAAGAAAACGAGAAAAGTATAGTGTTTGCGTTCGAATGTACCTACCTATGCGATGTTGGTGATCGCTTTTTCTTTCTTCTTCAAGTTTTTCCGTTGTTACTAGCGAGAACTGCGTATTTCTGTCTCACGTGTCTTCGACTTAGACCATATACGGTCTATTCTTAAAAGGTTTTCGCCTATTCGTCATCTCATCACGAACATTATCAAATACCTATTTTTGATTGATAAATTGATACGCAATACGCATTCCGACGTATTCTCAAAGAAGGACGTACTTATTAATAGATTTGATTGAATGTTCGAAACGGTAGATTTATTCAATTTTCTAATTACCTACCTACGAATGAAACGGAATGTCGTACAACGGGGAATTGTGATTTAGGTACTTAATCATCAATTTTGCGACTCGTCGAACGTTGGAACGAAGGAATTGGTACACGCTGTGATACTGATGTGATATTACAGCGAAGAATGTATTATGATAAAAAAATTGGACTGGCTCAAAAATAACAAGTTTGTGCTCAACATGAAAAAAACAAACTTGATAAAATTTAGGATAAAAAACAATAAATATTATGAGGAAGATATAGGCATATTCGTCCACAAGCATCTAAGGGAAGATGTAAAACACACAGACCATGCAGAATGTTTAAAAATACAAGAAGTAAAAGAAGCAAAATACTTAGGAGTAATAATAGACGAAAAACTCAACTGGAAACCTCATCTTAAAGTATTGACAACGAAAATATTGAAACCAATTTATGCAGCACTACAAATTCGAAGTATGATTTCAAAAAAGACAAAGAGAATAATAATTACATATGGCTCTAATCCAGTCTAAATTACAATAATTATGGTATATCAGCTTGGGGGGCAGCGTATAAAACAAATTTAGAAGGAACCACTAGTGAGGAGTCAGAAAAAATTTTTGAAAATTCTATATGGGAAACCAAAAAAATATAGTACAGAACAATTATTTCAAGAAACTGGGGTCCCCACAATAGAAGAATTGCATGAGATAAGTACATTGAAATATATTAAAAAACAAGGCTACCTCCGAAATATAGAAAGTAAAGAAAGAAAAACGAGGTACAATCAGAATACTATCCCCCTTCCAAAAATAAAGACGAATCTAGGTAAAACAAACTGTATTTATCGCGGCCAGCAAAATTTCAATAAACTAGACACATCAGAGTCCAAACAAAAAATCATTGACGCAAAACTAGTGCAATACAAAAAAACGATACGAACTTTAGTCGAACAAAAACGAAAAAAGGAGCGCACAGGTTAAGAACAAATAATTGTATATAGCCGATTAAGTAAAATCTTGTAAATAATCTATACCTACAAAATAAGAAGTTGTATTTATGATTTTCACGGCCTATCAACACAAGCGTCTTGCTTAGTGATGGGTAATAAACTTCATTTCATTTCATTTCATTGGAGGGTATTAATTTACAGGTTTTGTGGTTCGGAGATTAGTTAGGTACGAACATATTGTAATGTATGAAGACAGTATCACGTGTTTCTATAGAACATTTGTTGCTTGAGCCTTGAGTTATGGATTTTCGTTTTTTGTAAAATTTTTCCGATCAATATTAATCCAGAGGATTGAAACGATAGCGAGCAGTGAAGATGAACGATCATTGATTATCCTTATCATCAATAGAATTGATATCAAGTTACGATGATTGTATTTAGCTCAATGAACTAAGCATTAATTATCATGATTATTGGGTTTTTGTTTCACGTTATTCATTATACTAGACCTATTTGGCGGTAGGCAGTAGGTAATAAAAACACGCATCAAGAATGAGAATTAACAAAGTTTATTGTTGATGGTATCTATTTTCTCGAGTGAGAAATAGATTTCAATTTTCTGAAAAGAAAGATGAATCAAAAACAAACTTCTGAAAGGACAAAGGAGGAGGGAGTATCATTATCAAGCATGAGTTAGAAAGCTAGGTGAAACCTGAACCTCTCAAGCTAAAGCGACTTAGCCAGATTTTAGGAAACAAGCTGAAATTGGAAATCCTGGGTACATGTTTGATTCACAAAAAGACACAAGCAAATGGCTGTTCAGTTTTTTTGTTGTAAAACTCATGACGACATCCCTGTAGTACTAAATGTTAGTGATTAATTCACATAATATTGGCATTATCAACAATCAGAGAGAAATAGTCTTTCTTGATCGTTCAAGAGATACAGTTTACCTGATCATCAATGTGGATATTTTTCCATCTCCCTCGAGGCACAAACCTCTTATATCCTGCTACAGGGTATCTTGTTAAAATTGCTACCTATGTTGATGTAAAGACGCTGGTGAAGGAGCGAGGAACTCAGTCCTAGTTTGCAAAATAAGCAACAGAATTTTAATGCGCTGCGACCAATCTGCGAACAAGATTTTGGTACTGTGGTCCATACCAGTCTATAAGCCTTTCACACTATTGCGGATAGCATAGGTAGTGTTTGCCTGATTTCTTATGAACAAAACGTCTACTTTCTGCATCTTGGTATTTTCACTTTCAACTCACTGGAATAAAAATTATTTCAACTTGAAGACAAGGTAAAGCATTGAGCAAGGTAGGTAGGTACATGCCCTGCTCTTAATTTTACCCAGATGTTTTGCCACGCAAATGTTTATCGTTCATTCTAGTTTGTTTAAAAATATTGCAAAAGCTTAAAAATTAAAGGGTTTGTATAATATTTATCAAAGTCTGCAAAATCCCCTACAAACAAGCACTATGAAGGAACTGCAGCTGTCAAACCTAGAAAGACCTTAGAAAGACTTGATCTGACTACAATAACTAGAAATATCTGACTAGCAAGGATATTTTGATTTATGAGACTTCATATGAGACAAAATAAGACTTTTGGGTTCCACGGCGTTAAATTTATCAATGGGCGTGGTTTGTAATTGAGGCAGTGGCTGGAAAAAGGGCGATATCCAAAAAACTGAGTTTTGAGAAAGCTGAGAGATTGAATTTTATGAACTGTTTCACTCAAGAATGACGCATACAACTCCTGCAAAACTTACAGGAATTGTAGTTCTAATCTAAAGTTGTATAGAAAAACCAAGTTAGTTAACCTGCTACGTTCACCCGTTTTCCGCTGTCCAACCGCGTTGTGTGTAAAGACTCCCTAGGTACTTGACTACAGCTCTTATGGGCTGAAATCCAATTTTTCTCTATATTTTGAAAACAATCAACTTTTATGAAAAATTGAAGAGAACGAAAATTATTTCTCTTATAATTTCCTATTGGATGAAGGTGGTTTCAGATTTTTTATGACACAATTTTTTTATACCTTAATCAATAGGAAACTACAAGGGCAATAAATTCACCTCTCTTCAATTTTGCGTAAAAATTAATAGTTTTTGAGTAAATCAATAAAATTGTGAATTGTCCATATGCGCTGTGTGAAAAGTAGGGAGTGATTGCACGATGCGCGCCTACCGGGATAAACTAGTTCTACATTCAACAAACAACGTTGAGTAAATGCGCAGTTGACTAGCTTGGTTTTTCTGTACAACTTTAATCTAATCTCAAGCAACAAAATCATGAATGAATTATACTTGAAAAATTACAAATTGCCGCGAGGACACCAATACATTGTTTGTGAGGTGGATATTGCCCTTTTTCCAATTATTGGTAATTGTGAATCCGTGCTGCGGATTTTTAGGAAGGAATGAAAATATCAAGCTGCTCTGTTGTCAACAAATAGAAAAATGCGAACTGTAGAATTGTGGATGGTATAGACTAGTATAAACCTTTGAGTATGAATAGTAATGTTGAGACAGAAATCATAGTTTTTGATGTTGTGATAGAGCGCGTTAAAACGGGTGTTTTGTACAACTGAACTGAAATTTCAGTTGTACAAAATGAAATACATGAGAAATACTATTGATGAAAAACTGCAACGCGAACGCAACAAGCTCTATCAATATAACACGCGAACTACCAAAAACTATTGTGTTTCGCAATTTCTGTCCCTCCATTACTATTTGCACTTAAAGAGTATAAACCTACTTGTACATCATTTGTACATTCAGATTACCCACTTTGCATCACATTTTCACTTTCTCTACAGTCAGTTTACATCGGAAAATGCTTTCAAAATTTTGTGAGAGATACCTGAGGTCATGAAGTATCAAAACACAAAATAATCCGAAAAATCCACCCACTGCCTCAATAGACAAGTGATGATGTGTCGCTGCGTCGACACAAAACCGGTCGTGTTAAAAATAAATTGTTACGTGACTGTATTTTTCTTATTTACCAAGACAAGTTTAGTAAGACGTCATAATTTTAACCTTGTTTAGCAGAAAGGTATCTATATCAGATGTGACTGTAGATACTATTCAAGTAAATCTGAATTTACATTCACAGTTGTTCATTTAATCTAGATATATCACCATGAAAATATTCATTGTTAGTTCTACTTTTGTTAAACATATTGCAAAAGCTCAACATTTGAAGGGTTCTTTCAATATTCATCTAAGTCTGCAAAATCCCATACAAATGAGCACTATGAAGACCAAACAGAGTATCAGCGTGCAAATGAAAAATTCTCATATGTCCGTCATCACTAAACTGGTCTATTGTCCTCACCCCATTGGTAGCCAAAACGGCTATACTGGACCCAAAAGTCTTATTTCTTGCCTCTAGCATGGCCATCTACATCTAACTAGCTGGAATACTGAAAATTGGCAATGCTGCGCAAGAGAGTGATGTTTACATACCCTACATGGAAAAACATTGGAAAAACACTTGATTGTTAATTTTTGAATAATAATGGATTCTGTGGAGGAATGGTGGTGAAAGAATATTTTGGGAGAGTGAACAGTTCTTGACTTTTTGAGCTCAGTCTCACATATAGTCCCCTGTTGCAGTTTTTATTTCCAAACGTGTATTGAATCAATCTCAACAAGACTGAGCTCAAAAAATTGAGAATTGTTTACTCTTTCAATATTATTCATTTGCTTTTACTCCAAAATTGAATATTGTCTCAAGAATAACAATTAACATGTTTTCAAAGTGTTTCTTTCATATGAGCGTATGTAAACATTGGCCATTTGTGCAGCAATGCAGCATTGAAAAGTTTAGTATTTTGGCCTTTTAGATGTAGACGGTCATGCCTCTAGTCTTCCCACAATTGATTACATCGTTTTTGTACTGTTTTGGCGGTCTATGTCACTATATCTGGAACCAACAGCGCTAGCTTTGCTATAACACAACCAGTTACATAATAGATATTTGAATCTTAATGCAAAGGAGGCGCTCTCTACATTTACCCTAGCGGCAAACTGTCAAAGCTTGTTTCAAGGGGACAATTTCAAAAAAGTTATTCAAATTACCTGGAAATAGACTCATCTTGAAGAAAATCAAAAGAACTACAACTTTTGTTCTTTTCATTTATCACAAGAAATAATTATTTGGAGTGGCCTATGCGTTATGAATAGAGCCCAGATTTTTTGGCACTAAAAATGAAAAGTTTTGGCATTTTGATGTTGCATTTTTGGTATTACATATTTGGCATTTAAAACAAAATTGGAAAAAAAAAACGCGTTTTTAGAGCTTTTACAAATTCAAAACCAGAATTACTCAATTCCGACCATAATTATGTAATTTTTGATCAAAATGAACAAATTCTTGGGATAAATCTTGTCAGTAGGCCTAAAAAAATCCTAACAATTTTTTAAAGCAAATTTTCAATTTTCCAATATTTTTGACTAGTGTGGGAAATAGGAAGGGGCGAATAGCTAGAGTGGCTTTGTTGCAGTGGAAGACGTGCTGAAAACTTCAACTGATGAAAATATCGAGATGTACAGAAATCATAAATTTATTATTTTGAATAATGAATATATAAGTTAATTTTAGTCGCTCAAGTCCCGGCGTCGTTCCGCGGCTTTCAGTGGGAACCTAACGGACAGAGAATAAAACATCTATCCATCAGTCTCGCGAACGAGAGTAAGTTAATTCAAAATAACTACAAAGATTTAAACGAGGTCGAGGATCGTGCAAGTCCTTAGTGGGTCGAACCAGAATAATAAGAAGATCATTTTGTGATGTAACAAGAGTAAGAGCGGAGAACAAACCCCGAACATGACATACACCATAATACAAATTAACCTGGATAACGTGACTTATCGAGACAGCAACCGAATCAAATGATCTTGCTTACTCCGGAAAAGCTTTCACATAGACATAGCCTACGGGCCACCACCGTCCACTTTAGGAAGTACTCAAGACTCTGATCTCAGTCTTACCCGCCACGATAAGACCAGACTAGCTCAGTAGAGAGCATGAGTACTCGCAAATAGAGGGCGTGGGCAGTCCGAGGCTAGACCACAATTCCATTTTTTTGGTTTCACTTTTTGAGATCACTTAGGCTATAAGAAACGTTGATATTAAGGGAGGATAAAGTTATCGTCGATGTAAGCTCCACTTACTTACCAAACTAGAGAAAAGTAGTTCGTCGTATTCGTTATTCATCCGCAGCTATACGAAAATATCAGAAGAAAATGAACTGTGTTCACTCACGAAAACGTGGTGAACAAAAATAAAAAAAAAAACATAACGAGGACCGCATAAATCGGCCAAATAAATTTAGAAACGGGAACTATGGGACTGCTATAAAATTTAGAAAATTGGTCGAAAGAAGGGGAGAGTCGAAATAACGTTCGTAGTAATTTCGTATCATATTTTTTTCAGAGGTCTAGTTTCGGTCATTCATTGCTAATCGATAGAAAATGACGAATACAGAAAAATCGATGCTACACATTTATTGAATTCAGAGAATATTCATAATTAATTAATATGAATATAAATGAGGCAAACTTGAAGTTCGATGGTAAAGCCGTCACTCGAAATCCGATGTCCACATCACGTGTCGACTCGTCCAATCCATAAAACGCGCATCTTCACCTTACGACAGCACGAACTTTCGAATCAATTAACGTATAAAATTCGATAATTACGAAAAATTCGCGAAGCAGAATTGTTGGTAGACATTTCATTCGAATCAAGGGAAATTTATTCGAATTTTCATAAAAATCTAAATTTTCACACGTTCGCGAAAAAAAAACACTCTCATCGAATCAATCAGTCATTATCGCATCGCATCGCGTACTCTCTCGACATTCTCCCGGTTCAACCGGTCGTTTCCGTACAGAAAAACTCCCTTCTCCTTCGAATCCTTTATCTCATAAAAATTATATGGTAGGAGAACTTAGGTTCTGGTTGAAAGTTTCCGTTTTGTAAGGGTAGAATAAAACGCATGATACACGTATGCAAAGAAATAACTATATCGAAGGTGATGAACGAAATTAGAAGCCTCACTAATTTGTTTTAATACTTATTTGCAAATTAGAATCATTACACTCATAGAAAGTATTGTAGTACTCATTCCTAAAATACCTAGGTACTTGAGTAACTTTTTGACAATGTTCATTTTTAGTAACCATTAACAACAAATGTGACTAACGTGTACAATGTACATTGATAATCAGCAGCATCTCAAATGAGGAACGATGAATATCCATTTTAGGTGATATTAGGTACTTTGTAAGTAGTAATGAATACCAGTAGAAACTCAGCAATGAAAACTTTTCAGTTTAGTGTTGAGAGCATTCATTTTATAGTAGTCAGTCCCATAACGCATAGTTGAAGGTACAAAACACTACTTACAGTAATGAGTCCTATACTTTTTGTCCTATACTTTTTGGTGACGCTTAGTTGAAGGTACAAAACACTATAGTAGTGAGTCCTATATTTTTTGGTGACGCTTAGTTCTAGGTACAAAACACTGTAGTAATGAGTCCCATACTTTTTGATAACGTGTATCATATAATTTTAGGTATCAGTGCTATACTTCTCTAGTTCTCAATGCCATGATAATGAAGTAGCGTCGAGTAATTTTTATAGGAGTGAGTACCATATTTTTTTGGTGGTCACTACTACAATATGTAGGTATTGTTAAGTACTTTTTGTAAAGTGAGGAATCCTCCACAAAAGGGGTAACTGTACCTATTGAAATCATATCTCATTTGTGTTGTTCCAACTGACACTCGACTATCATTTGGAACTAGGTATCTTATAAGAATTTGAACTGCCTACTTTATCTGCGAGTGCCAGCGTGCAAGAATATGCACATATATTGATGAGTACTCCAACTGCAGTACACACTCCTTATTCAAGGGTAGCGAGTAACGCTTACTTTTGGAATGATTACTTCAACTTGGGTACTGAGTACTAAAGTTTTTTTTTTTTTAGTAATGGTTCCTGAAAACTTGGTTTCTCAGTACTGAACTGTTATTGCTCGCTACGCATGTAATGTACCAATTTTTCCTCATTAAGATTAGTTGGGATTCTCATGTTCACTGATAGAATTCATTATTAGAAATATAGTAACCAGTGCTCAAATTTTTGTGACCATTATTACACAGAATATTGATTATTACAATATCTACTGCAAATGGTTACCTTCAAAGGTTATTAGTCTTTATTTTCCAGGTAAAGTATTGAGTAGACTCGTGTTATGGCACTGAGTCATAAATTATTGGTTGAATGTTACTCTAATGTTTACACTCAGTACTCTCTCTTGAAAGAACTAATCATTCCCCTAAATCTTAATAGAGAGTAACATGTATTAGGTAATGAACAATAATCTTTTGTATCACTGACCACTTTCATTGACAGTAACCAGTCCTCTATTTCAATCATGCGGTTCATTACTATAATTTTTTCTTCTCAATACTATACTTTTAGTATACATTAATAATGTCTGAACTTACCTGTACTACAATGAGGAAACTTATACAATTTGAGTAATGATTACTAAAAACAAGTTAGCCACTCTCATAAAATTAGTTGTCAATACTACAATTTGAAGAATCAGTACTATGTCCTGTACAAAATTTCTATGAGTGTATTTAAAAATACTTCTTGACTTTGAGACCGGCTGATATTTCACAATTTGATTATAACTAAGTACTTACATCAAGAGGGATCATAATGAACTGTTGAGGTGCCTCGGCGGCGGAATTGGACATTGTGATTGTGGTTGTAGTTGACAAAAAGGTACATAAAAAATATTGTGACAGATTGGCGGGAGAAATTGAGACATGCCAAATCTTGTTTCTATGGATTTCCTTTTATTAAGTTTGTTAGCCGAATATTACTCTTTAACTCCCAAGAAGAGTTGAAGTCGGAAACGGCAGATTTCTGCAGATTTTCAACAACCAGATCATAATCAGTATATTTTCACCAAAATTACTTAATTTCTGTTGAAATTTACCAATTTCTCGTTCAAATTCGGTGACTTCAGACAATTTTTCACTAATGAGTCATTTTTGGCCTTATTTAGCTTTCAACCTTGTCTTCAGACTCTATTCCATTAATCCATTTTCAGTGTTATTTGGTACCTAGGTAAGATACAAATTTTTTCCCTGACCT